>JAMXBB010000004.1:24347038-24532686 GCA_024138015.1 Lumnitzera littorea | reverse complement strand
GGGTGGGCGGGCACAAATGTTGATAGAGGTTTTTCCCAAAGACATCAACCAATCTACTCATATTTGCTTCCGATCTAATATTTGATCACATCTTCCAATTGCCTTATTCCCAACCTCCTAAAGGTCTCGCCAAGTGTATGGGCCAGTTTGGGAAAGATTAGCTACTTAAATGGCCACGAGAAGGACTTAACTAAAGAAGATCGAAATGACCTCCCCTAGCTCCAAACAACCTCCCATAGGTTACACTTTGACTTGATCGGCTCTAAGGGATTTAAATTCTAACATTGGATGCGAACAATTAACTTCCTTATTCGAATAACCACCCATCAGCCACCATGATGTCAACTACATCCCCTAAAATCGAGGAGCGATCCTAAATTCAAATAAGGGGAACATATTGGATTTAGAGGCAATAGTTACCACATTCGAATTGTCCCACAGCTATAAAGGTAGGTCGAAGGACAAGTGATAAGTTCTTTTGAACACTTTGGCACTCTAATTCCTATTTTTCCCTCTCTTTTTGTAAACTCTTTCTTGCCTAGGCATCAGAATGGCAATGCCAGAGTTGTACCGACACTCCCTTAGCCTAATTTTTTCTTATTTTTTGTGAAGTGCTTGTAAGCATTGTGTTCAAGATACCCTTCATACCAAATTTTGATATCTATAATTAGACTTTGCCTATTTTATAGAACTTCTAAATACATACTATTTCATTGTGGTCAATTTGAGAATATATGGTTTGTGACTAAAAGCAATGGTTAAAAGAAAAAAGTTCATGAAGGATAGATTTCCTTTTTCTTTCTAGTTGGTTAACAAGGATGAAAAGAGGAGGAATACTATGATAGTTTAGCTAAGTTACTCTTTCTCTTATCCCTATGAAACACCTAAGAACTTTAAAAGAAAAATTTTTCAAAAATAAAGGCATTATTGTAATTTTAAAGAGACCTTATGCCCCTTCCATCTAAAACCTTACCCTTCCCTACTTATCTAAAACCACCGGTTGTTATTTTACACTAAACCTTCTAAAAAAAAGAAAAAAAGAACCTCATTACTCTCTATTCTCTTTCCTTTTCCAAAAGCTTAAACCTCAACCACTTAAGCTAAACTCTTGGAGCAGCACCATTAACGAGTTTAAGGTAAGAAATTGAAGGATTATCTTAATCCAAATTCATTTTTTATGAGAAGTCCTAGTTTTGGCGAAGTTTTCTTAATTTTTGAATGAAAAACAATATGAGACGTTTGTATTTGTAGCTCTTTATTTTGGATTTTGATTTATTTTTGGATTTCAAGAGCTCATTTCACTATCTAAGTAATTAGTCTTTCCTTGTCTCTTGTTAATCTAAGTTTTTGGTTGAATCTTAATGAAAATAGTGTTTCAATTTAGGTTGAGTTGAAAATGTTGGGTTGGTTTAAAACGTGTTTCATTTATAGGTTTATTTTCTATGGAGAAACTTTTGGTTTACTATAGGGGACGCTACCTAACGATATGGTTGTGTGATGAGATTATGTCCCTCGTGTTTAGGAGCTGTATTGGAACAAAATGTTATATAACCTAACAATATGATCATTTTGTAAAGCCATGCTTGGAAGTTGAATTATAAACAAAAGATTATACAATTGTTTGACATAGTCATGTCGTTTAGGTCATGTTAACTGATGCTACCTGTTTCACATTGTCATGTAAAGGTCGTATCCCTTCTATTCATTCTTCATCCCCTTATTTTTCTTCACTTTTGTTGATCAAAACCTATTCCTAACACAAACCAAAGCTAGTTAAAGGGATTAATGGGTTTAAAGGTTAAGTTAGCATGGGTAAAACCTTAAAGCTTACATTGGATTGTTTGATTGATGAATTAAAAAAAGTTGTTATTCTACTTCTTATGTTCTTGATCGGTTTCCTAGTTGTCATGGTATGGATCTTATAGTTGTTTGATTAAGCGGTTTAGGTATACAATGAGTATTTGATGAATGTGCTTGTTAGGATAAAAAATAAATGGACTAACTTGTAATCGACCTAAAACTTAGTGATTAGATTGTTCTATGGACTAGGGGGGAAATGCTAATCTTCACGTAATGATTTCCTTAGTAAAGTTGCATTTTGAGACGACACAACTAGATTTAGGTTGCTCATAGATCATGTGATCCTAGGTATTGAAGCCTATCAGCTAACACCATAGTATGTATAGTAAAAGAATTATATACATATATCTACCTATGTATATTTGTATCTTTAAAGGTATGGAAAGGTCATGAATATTCATTTGTTGTATGTTGGCCTAAATTGAAGATAATTAACTTATTATTTATCATTTCTTACATTAAACATATGTGCTTGACTAGATTAGTATTTGTATGTGCTTATGCATTACATATTAGGCTTCAGATCATTCTTTTATTTATTTATTTAACTTTTTACAACTATAAGTTAATTCGATAAGTTATTGCTTATGTCGTGTTTTGGATATCACTTCTACCAGGTTAGAACCCACACATAGTAGATTCACAATCCGCTACCTTGATCTACTTAGCTACATCTGCTCTTACTATAATATAAACATTAGTATTATCTACTATTTATTTTCTATTTTATTAGTATTATCTAAAGTTTATTTTCTATTTTAATAAAATACTAAATATAATAAATATTCTTTTGATTTTTAAGTATTCAAAATTAATAATTTTTTTATTGGAATGATTTTTTGTTATTGTATTGAATTATTGAAACTATTTCAATTTTTCAAGTTTAATTATTTTTATTTCATAAAATAAAAATTTATTATTTTGAATAATATAGTTTTGTGTTGAGAATAAACAATGCATAGGTCTATTGATAAGTTTTATAGTTGTAAAAGTTGGTTATCCTGTTAGTAGATATAATTATGGTTAATGAATCACATAGTTTGTAAGAAATATGGAGATGTATCATTAATATACTATTGACAAGTTTTTATAGGTAATTTTAGAGACTGTAGTAATGATCTAGAGGCTTAACGTGTCATTAGATTCTTAAGGGTAGTAGCAGGTTATGGCATGCTTAAGTCTTAAGGCGTTACACCCTGTTTGTCTTCTTTTATCCTAACTTCTCTTCAAATTTATAGAGACAAAAATAAAAAATAAAAAAACCTGGATGGAACCATTTTTGCACTATTTCTACTATATTCATCCCATTTCCACCATTATTAACTTAACAAAACATACAACTTTGTTACATTTCCAACGATTTACTTTGTTTTCCTCATTCTTTCAACCCATCTGAATATAATGTAAGCTTAAGACCAAAAAGAGGAAAATAAATAGGTGCACCTGCTGCATCTATTTTAACAACACCCTTCATTGATATTATGATACATAAGAATACAGTTGTACATGCAATCTTATGTATAGAACTCATTTCTTATATATTATATCCTAATCAAAGGTGTTGCTAAAAATAGGTCTACCAAAGACCTTCTAACCTTTTGCTTTGTATTTCTTCTCTAACTTTTGGACAAGGCTAGTTTGTTTAATTCCACAATAGATAAAAACTAATAAAAGAAAAAAAAGGTCAAGTTCGCCATCATAAATAACCAAATAAAACTTAATTCATCTTTGTACAAATAAATACTTTACCTAAATACATTTGGCATGTCTTGTTCATAACCATCATGAATATGCTTATTTATTTTTAATACGTTTTTCATGGGTTTTTTTTTTTTTTTTTTGTAGTATGATATTGCTATAAGATTTATTCATCTTTTTATTTTCTCATTTTAGGATTGATTTGTTAAAATTCAATACTTTTTGGATTACACATTTGATGATAAAGGTGTAAATACTAGTTGTGATACATTAATTGGATAAGCCCATTAGTTTTTCTTTGGGTGAAAGTAGCTAATTATTTAATACTAAAAATTGATATTGCTAACTCTATAAGATTTTATATTGTGTACATTTAAATATGTTTATGAATAAGCTATAAAGGATTAAGATTTCTAGTTAAACTTTCTTAAATAAAAAAAAAAAAAAAGGCTTTGTAACTATTTTTTTTTTTTCATTTTTTTTTTCACCTTGGAATAGACCTAGTCATTGGGCAAGAACCAAATACAACTTGGAAGGTTGATTTTAGCACTAGCATACAACTTAGTGATTATACACTAATTGAGGGTGATTCAACTGCCTGAACCTATGAAACTCTTGAATCAAGGTAAGCTCCACTAATTTAAAAAAAATAAAAAATAGAAGAAGAAAAGTAAGGAAAAGAAGTAATGCTTTACTCTCCCATCAATTCATGATTCTCTTCCACACCCTTTCATCCCTTCAGTCCCTTCTTACCGAACACTGATCAACTCTTCCATCCATACACATCACACCAGCCTCCTATTCATATAAATTCAAGTACATATACATACACTTTTCCAACACTATAATTACAAGCACAAGCTCCTTTATTTCCTATAAATGTGTCATATATTAATATTTTTAATGTATATTTAAATTTTATAAATTGTCTATGACATTGATATTCCAACAAATATTAACATCTCTTCAAGTGATGCTTCTTTTATTGTACTTCCAGAAATATTAAACCCTTGAAACTATTAATTGGCATCTAACCAATCACTAAAGTCAAAATTCTAAAAGAGATGAGGAAGCCATATAGGTACCTTTATGAAAAAAGTACAATGGCAAGACAATTTGCACTAATTTATTCAATTGTGGAATTTTTCAATGCATTATGCTATAAATTAATTTATTCCATTGAACAATGCTGGTATTAAAATAACTATTGCACTAAAGTATTCGTCTTCTCTTTTTTTTTTTATTCTTAACTTTTTTTTAATTTAACATAATCAATTGTTTTAATAGCTTAAGGTTTCTATTAAAACAACAAATAATAGTGGTTGCAATACAAGTTATAAGACTATTTGTAAATATACGTTTAGTTATCGTGTTATATTATTTTGTAATTATTTCATGTATGGTAAGTACTACTACCCTATTTGCACTAAGGCCACCAATGATAGGATGACTTGTTAAAACCGAGCTAGTGTAAGCTTAGCCAATCTTACACAAAAGTGTTGGCACAATTAACTTCTTACTTAAGCACCTCAAACCCTAGGGCCATTAAGCCTATGGTGGATGGGCCTATAGGATTACAAGTAGGTAAGATAAGAACTACCCAGCTAAATTAGGAAAGTATACAATTGGTGCTAGAACCGACAATTCCAGTTATTGTGTTATGTCTCATTTTCATATCTAAACAGATACGTATTCGAAAAAATTAGACACGTGACTCGACTCATTTATCAATCTTGTATAAAAACCTAAACCAATTATCTAACATGTCTCTTATCCGGGATAGACTTATTTATATTAGAGTTGTTAATTCGTGCTACGATATCGTATTTGATACCAATTATCAATTAAAAAGTTATAATAAAATTTATAAAATATTTAAGATACAAATGAAAAAGAATGATAATAATATTTAAATTTCATAAAGACAAATTACATAGAATCTTCATACTTCATTAAAAAGTACGACTCAAACAAAAGTTTTTAAGAAAGGAGAATTTTACTAAATATAGAAAATCTGAAAATTTAAATTATATAATATCACTAATTTAAGTGAAATTAAGGATAAAATAGATATTAATATTACTATCAGTATTAATTTTTAAATTTATCACATTGTTTATTGGGTTTTAAAGGAGATAGTAAAAAAATCTACATATGAATTCATAATTTTTTATCCATTTATACTACGATGTAATAAGAAGAGTAAAATATTACTAAATTTAAATTACATAACATCATTAAATTAAATAGAACAATAACTTAAATGAATGTTAGTATTACCAACAATATTACATTTTAAATTTATCACATTATCTATCAAAATTTCAAGGGACACAGTTAAAGAATCTATATATGAGTTCATAATTTTTTACCTATTTAAACTATAATGCAACATGAATAATATATAGTTAAAAATATCACATACATTTAATTAAGAACTTTGATTTAAAAAGAAATTATTTATGTAATGAAATGCAAATATGAAAAAATATATAGCATATCTTATATCCCATGTTTGAGTTTAAAATCTTGACCCTTGCCTAGACACAAATTTAACCAGTCTAAATAAGTTTGACCCGTTTGTATCCTGTATTAAATTTTTTATATACTAACTTATTTAAATCATGTTATGTCCATGTCCCGAATTGCCAATCCTACTTGTGCTCACCTAGCTTAGGATGTTTCTCTCGAAATCCGAAATGCATCTCTCATGGGTGTATGTATCTTAAAGATATGGTATATCTTCTTGTAAAAGATTAAAAGCCTCACCTATAATTATCATGTGAAGCTATAGACAAAGGGGATCCAAAAATCTACCTCTTTTGAGTTTTCTCTCTCTTAATATCTTAAACACCATGTTGACTTAAGTAAGGGCGATCACGCCGGAATTATCTTTGACGGTCCCAAAGCTTATGTTTGTTAAGTTTATAGGTTGTCTCCAACCTCTAATCCCAATAACAAAATCAATAAATAATAATATTTATTTCCTACAATGTAATATCTTATAGTGGTAGCAATATTCCAAAAACATGTGTAACTGAGTAAATGAATAAATTTTGCGTTTTTTACATTAATGATTTAATGCTAATAGAAAATCTAAACAACTATAATTTGTCCAATGGTATGCTACAACTAGAATATGAAATACCGATATAATTAAAACCCAAAGGATCGACATACGACAGGAAAAACTAAAATATAAAAAGAACCAAAAGAAGAATTTCCTTGAGTCAGTTCACAGATTAACCAGAACTGGCAACCTTGGAAGTTCCTAAGAACCGCCACCAAAGCCGAAGCCTCAGGTGGAAGCCTTATGACTAGATCTAACATGGAGTATTAACCACTTTGTTGTGGCTAGTTAATCGTATGCACCTACTCTAAGAATTATGAGTGATTTATGAACTAAATTCCTTTGTCCTTAAACAGTGTTTAACTCAATATCCATCTCAATGACATGTTTTCATATCTGTAATATTAAAATAGGAAGCTCACTTTGGCGTCTTTGTCACTTTTAATTTTATTATAGTGCATGCAATTCATAAAGTGCTTCTTAAATTAAAAGATGAGGGGACCTTCACTCTCTTAAAAGTTAGATTTAGTGTAATATATAGAGATAGGAAGCTAAGTAGGAATTTGTACAAAGGTCACTTATAATTTTTTTTATTTGTATTATTTAAGGAACGCAACAATTGCAATAAATGCTATTATAATCAAAATAGGGAGAAAAAAGAAAAAAGAAAGTGAGATCCACGAGGCAATTATCTTTCTTATATGACATTGTGGGATTATCAGTGAAGAGTGAAAATCATCGTGAAGAATTTGGCATTAAATTCAAAGATTACGAGTGCCAGTTCTTGCATTGTTTTTGGTAGAGAAGGAAATCGACCAAACATTTAAGTCTGCAATAAGAACTAATGTCTTCCGTTTTTTAGTATCTACTTGTACGAGGCTTGGTTTTTATTGACTCTTGCTTTTATGGGTACAGTACAGGAACTTAGGAAGCTTGTCATCGAAGTGTCCAAAAAAGCTAAAAAGTAGACTAAGCTTAAGGCCGAAAAGAGGTCTCTTCTCCTGGTGGTTACCTGTCGCTTTCACATTGAATAGAAATTTTAAAAGAAAAAAGGGTAAAAAAAACAGTCAGATACATCTTCAGGCACAATATCTTATTTATTAATATAGTGAATATGCTTATTTATTTTTAATACATTTTTCATTGTTTTATTTCGTAGTACGACATATTGCTATAAGAATTCTTTTTTCTTTTTTCCCCCATTTCAGTAGTGCTTTGCCGAAGTGCAATTTTATGATGACACATTTGATGATGATGATGTAGAGATTAATTGTAATATATTAATTGGGTAAGCCCACTAAATTTTCTGTTGTAAGCATAGCTAATTATTTGGATATATAATGGAATATGAATAATTGGGCTTAATTTGGGATGGTTTTAAGAGTTTTTGAGAGATAAACCCCCTTTCTCATTAAAGTTAAAGTATTGGACATCATATAATAGCTAGCAAAAAAAAAAAAAAAGGACATCATATAATTAAATTAATTTATAGCCTTAAGCAATCGGATGGTCCACTTTTTTTGATAAATTAGATGCAAGTAGATAAGATGATATAAGTTACCCGATCTAATTAGGCTCCACAAGATAATTTCCTACAACGTGAAGATTTTTGGAGAACATTAAACCATATAAGATTACAAGTTTGGTTTCGGGATAACATCAATATCCTAAAGGAAGCTTGAGCCTACCAAGTCCTAATATATATTTGCTATTTTAATATTACAATTAAATAAGTATGTTAACCTTAAGGATTTCTTTTTACCCTTCGTTTGATTATTATATTATACTTGTGGTAATTCACATTGACAATTCTAAATTAAAGTTCGAAACTTGCAATTAATTGGATGAAACATTTAACTCTATAACAAGTTAACAACCAATACAACCAAATTGCCACGTTTCATTCTCACAGAATCACTCCATAAACAAACTAGAAAAAGCAACAAGGGATTCCACTTTCACTATGAAGTTCTTCTTCTCCTCCTAAATAGTTCCAGTTCCTTGCCACCGGCCTCGAATTTTTGGTTTGTTATCATAGAGATGTCCCCGCTCTGTCACTTGCAATACCGACATTCCAGACTTGCAAAGTTGCAATGTTGTGAAAATGTTTATAAACGCTTTAGGCATCACCATCTTTTCTGTTACGGGGTTGCAGTATACTATTAGGCTGTGGGATTAGGTTTTTTCAGCTTCTAGGGTTTCAAATAGGTTTTGGGAAATTGAATAGGGTATTGGGAGGAGCTCGGTCTCATGAAACCAATCCAAAGCCCACCGATTGGATCTCTACCACGAGTACTCGCTAGTTTTTCTTGAAAGGGATCAAAGATTACTTAAAATCACACCATCTTTATTTCGTTCCTTGCATTTAGAATTTTTCAAAGCACAGCGTTCATCACATCTATGTGAAACAAAAGACATACAATACATATGTGACGCACAAATGAAAACTGCGTCTACATGTAATTAATTGTCCTACTTTCACTAGCTTTAGAATCGAAAAAGTTTTGATGATATTAATACACCACTTGGATAGATTAGTCACAAGTTAAATTGCATAAAATCGTTGGAGAATTTATAGAATCAAAACATAAAATCATAACATAAAAATAAAAGTTTTTATAACTTATATAAAATAGCGTTAAAAAATTTATAGATATACTAATAATAGTAATTGAAAAAAACTTAGGAAAAATTACAACGGAAGAAATCAAGTTAAAGGTAAGTCCAAGTAGGAGATCTACACTTTAAAAAGTTTAAATAAAAAATCAATATTTCATAAAATGATTTAAATAAGAGATAAACGTATCATACAGTAATTCAAAAAGTTTTATAAATTAACTATCATAAATGCCTTATTTAAATCACTTTATAAAATGTTGATATATTTGTAATTTTTCAAAATGTTGATTCCTTATTTAAACTTTTTAAAATATTAATCTTTTAATTAAACTTACCATCAAACGTTGATCCATTCCACTATAATTCTCAAAAAAAAAAATTTAAATACATTATCAAAATTTTAAAAAAAATGAAGAAATTAAATTCTTTAAAAAAGAAAACTCTTGATTTATATTCTAACATGTACAAAAAAAAAAAAGAAAAGAATAAGTAAGGTCGAAACTAACCTATCTTTCCATTATTTTGTTTAAAAAGAAGTTATGAATTGAATATTAACTAGACCTTTAACTTATTTTGAATTATTGATGATATAACATGAAGTAAAGAATTTTCTTATAAACTTTACACTTAGAGATAAAACTTGAATGAAGGCTATGAAAGTTGAATAAAAAGGGGAGAGAGAGAGAGAGAAGGGAAACAAAATTGAAATGAGACAAGAAAGACAATATAGTGCCCTAATAGTTGATGGGCTAGTAAAATCCTAATTGTACTTTTTATTTTTTTAGCAATTTAACTCAAGCAAGTAAAATTGGTAAACTTATTTAAGTTTCAAGTTTTTTTCTACATTAAACTCATAGACTTGCCATTTTATCATACTCTAGACAAAAAAAAAATCTTAAACATGATTTAACATTAAAAAACTTTTAAAAATCTTAAACATAATTTAACTTGAAAAATTATAAATCTGTAGAATCATATGAGCGGATTCTAAAGTTTGACAATTATAATGGTAAGTAGGTACCAGAAAAAAATTAATACAGAAATATTGACGTAGGATAATGGAAGTGGTTTAATTTAAAAGAATAAAACAATATATGGAGGCAGAAACTAAATTAGAAAATTAAACTAAATAAGAATTATAGTAAAAAATGTCCAGAAAACTCACCACAAATAATATCGATAAATATGATCACCTTCTTACCGAATTGTCTTCTTCCATAATATTATGATAACATGCATAATTGCTTTCATAATTGTCGTGAAGGACTATCTAGGAACACTTACGAACCGATAATCATATGAAAACTCCACAGATAAATTAATAGAAGGGGTTGTCGCTCTCCATAGAATTTCCAAAAGTGAATTTAAAATTGGTTGCAGTTTTATTATGGTCACCAGAAAACCAATTTACCCTTTGCTTGTGATATTAGAGTCTTTCCTCACCGATTAATTATGCCTTGGACATGGGACCCAAATGAAATTGAAGGTTAGCTTCACTATTTCGAAGCAATTATCAAACTTCTAGGATTAAAATTCATAAGCGTAGTCGCGGCAATGAATATCGGAGACAATGCACTATTACTTCCTAATGTGTATCTTGGAAGTAGTCTATCACTTCACTCTTGAAGGAAGAAAATTGGACCCAATTCAACAGCTATTAATAAATCTCTTAAAATAAAGAAAATTAAAAGATTTTCTCAAACCTAAAAGATAATAAAATATATTTATTTGCTAGAAGATATTAAAATATATCTATCCTAAAATTAATGAAAATAGTAAAATCTCAAATATAAAAATGTTTATGCCAAATAAAGATAAGATTGTCACAAACTCTTATGCCTATATTGATGGCCCTCATCATTTTTCTCTCTGGCTTAGAAAGATTCACCTTTAGTGAATTAAAATTGTTACACCGCTCATAAAAATATGAATTAATTCTCTAAAACTCAAACTCAATTATCCATGCAGCATCTAAAAATAAACGATCTACTCATTTGATAAGAAAATATCTACCATCTCTCATGCACTAATCATTGAAAATATCTTCTATCTCTTATTTCTTTTCTCTCAATGGTGGAACATGTGGAACTTAAAGGGTAGGAAATCTAGACTTTGGCTCAATTAAAGAATAAGCATTTTGAGGCAGCTCATGGTAAGGCAAGAGATCCTCAACATTAATGATGTTACTAATACTTGTATCTAGTTACAACTACAACACATAACCATTTGTACTAATTTTCTTCAAAACCTTGAAAGGTCTCATAGCTCTAGCATGTAATTTTTTTTTTTTTAGGAATCCATGAAAACCTCTTTGGTCTAATTCAAGCAATCACCAAATCTCCCTCCTTAAATTCCTCATACCTATGATGAATATTTGTAGTAGATTTATATAATTCATTGCTTAAGTTAATTTTCTTTCTAATTTTCACATGTAAGTCATGGATATGGGTGGCAAAGAATTCAACAGGTTTAGATGAAAGTGGGAGTAGTATAAGATCAATGGGATGTCTAGGTTGATAACCTAGTATAACTTCAAAAGGACTCAATCTAGTTGATCTATTTACAGAACTATTGTATGCAAATTCTACCATAGAAAGCATGCAATCCCAAGTAGACACATAGTCACCAACTAAACACCTCAACAAATCACCTAAACTCTTATTGACTACTTTGGTCTAACCATCAGTTTAAGGGTGAAATGTAGAAGAAAACTGTAATTTTGTTTCTAGCATTCTCCATAATGTTTTCCAAAAGTAACTAATAAATTTGACATCTCTATTTGACGCTATAGTTTTAGGTAACCCATGTAACCCAACAATATCATTAAAGAACAATTTGGTTATATGAGAGGCATCTACAGTCTTATTATATGGTATGAAATGTGCCATCTTAGAAAAACGATCAACTACCACAAAGACTGAATCATGTTTTCTAGGTGTCATAGGCAAACCTAGCGCAAAGTCCATACTAATGTACTGTCAAGGTGAATGTGGAACAAGTAAAGTTGTAAAAAGGCCCATGTTTTGTTTCCTATGCTTGGAAAGCTGACGAGTACGACACTACCTCACAACTCTAGCAGCATCTCTCTTAATGCTAAGCTATTAAAATCTATCCTTAACCATGATTATGGTCTTATCTCTCCCAAAATGACCAGTTGCACCACCCATATAATATTCCCTAATTAAGAAGTTTCTTAGTGAAGTTTTTGGAACACATAACCTATCACCTCTAAATGAGTAACCATCCTTAAGGACATAGTCAACATAAAACCCCAATTGGCCTTTAGATAATGAAGTATAGATTTTTTTAAAGTTAGGATAAGTCTCATATTGATCTCTCAATTTTTCAAAGCCAACAACCTCTATAGTTAAGGTACTTACCAATAGGTGCATACAACTTAAAGCATCATCAGGTTTATTCTCAACTCTAGCCTTATGTTTTAAAACAAATGTGTACTCCTGCAAAAATTGAACCCATTTTGCATGTCTAGGTCTAAGATTTTTTTTTATGAATTGAGATACTGAAAAGCTTGGTGATCACTATACAATACAAATTCATTAGGTAGCAAATAATGTCTCCAATGCCTCAAAACTTGTACTATTACATAAAATTCTTTATCATAAGTTGACTACCTTTGTTTAGTCTCATTCAATTTCTCACTAAAGAAAGCTACGTAATGTCCCTCTTAGCTAAGTATTCTACCTATCCCAATGTCAAATGCATCATAAGTAACCTCAAATACTTTTGAAAAATCAAGTAACCTAAGCGTAGGTGTTTCAATCATCCTCTTCTTAATTTTTAAGAATGCTCTAAATGAACTCTTAGTCCAACTAAATTCCCTTTTTTTCATGCAATCTATGATTGGGGCCATAATGATGCTAAAACCTCTAATAAATCTCCTATAAAAAATGGCTAGTCCATAAAAAATTCTAACATCATGAATGTTTTTAAGTCTAAGCCACTCAACAATTACTTTAATTTTCTCAAGATCTACTCTCAACCCTTCTATTAACACAAGAAAACCTAAGAAAATTACTTGAGTTGTTAAAAAGGCACACTTTTTCAAATTCATGTGAGACTCGAATGTTATATAGTTGCTATAAGCGAGTAATTTATGGCATATATGAAGATAACTTAATCGAGTCAATATTTCACGAGTAGGTTTTATGAATTAGTCAAGGACACACCGTAGGTCCAAAATGTAAAAGTATAATAAAATAATAATATTATAATGAAAAATATTTAGTTTTACTATATTACAACGTATTGTATTATATGTACCAAAAATGTGCAATTTAGGTACCAAAAATTTACTAAACCTTAAAGATAAAATATTTTAATTATAAAATTAAATAATGACATAAATTAATATGTGAAAGTAGTATAACTTCGGATATAATTATTATATACAAATATATACCAAAAATATATAAAATTGGCCAAAAACTAATAGGCAAATATAGTAAAATCATTGAAAAAAATTGAATAAAACTATAGGGATAAGTGGTTATAGGAATGGTAAATGTACTGGGATAGCTGTTGCTCATTGAGACTAGTATGTAGACACCAAAAACATAAAAAATTTAAGAGTATAAGACCCTTAAGAAGAGAGAAAACCTTCATTTTATATTTGCAAGCCTAGAAATTATTACCAAACCCTCTCTACATGTTGATAAGGATGTTAATAAATATGGAAAAATTTGAGAAAAGAGTAGAAGTAAGGAGGAAATTTTCTAGAAGATTATACATGAGAATGGCGTAAACCAAGCAAATAAGTGGATTATGGGTTTAGGGTTATTTTGGAAGTGAATCACCACCACTAGCCAATAGTAGTAGTAGCACCTAAAGGGGCTAACAACTCGAAAGTGGTTGTTGGTGGCTCAATGGTCACTTTTACTGTGAGTTGCAAATTTAACTCGATTTTTTTCTAATTTAGTAAAAATATCAAATTAACTCCAAAAATTATAAAAAAAATTTGTTGTAGAGTATTTCTACATGTACTATTTGAGAAAAATACCAATTTGTAAAAATTCGAAGTGGTTACATGACATCCTTAAGAAATCGCATAAAACCTTATTTTAAATAATCTTAATATTGTAATTTTGAAACTAAAATTTTTTCGGAATATCCCCATATGATATATAAGAATTCCATGAAGATATTTCAGACAAAAATATTTTCTTATGAATTTTTGAATCTCTAAATTAAGAGAAAAATGCTATTTTTTAGAGTTTTTATATAATTAATTTTAAGATAAGTAAATTAAATTTGTTCTAGAGTTCATTTAAGTTACATTTTATTGTGGTGAATGATCTGGAGTTGAGTGGATTGAAGGGAAGTAAAATAATTACAAAGATACTAGTTATGGTCTTCATGCATTGAGAGGAAGATATGTGAATTTGGAAGTTTTGGTAGTATGAGGTTGACCAAGATGATAAACTAGCTGCATAACCATGTATTAATATGTTTCTAACTAAAAGTATGATGTTGGAGTGAGTTGCATAGTGTAAACATGTAAGTGGAATTTTTTCAAGGGGTTCTTTAAAGGGTTGATTGGTAAAATCAAGGACTTAATCCTCAGTTTAGAGACTTAATCAAAAGGTTAGCTAGTAAAAGGCACTTAACTATAACCACATTGGAGACTTATTCAGAAAGTCATTTAGTGAAAGAAGCATAGTTGAAATGGTTTCAAAAACTTGACAAGAGGATTGGCTAGTGTAGAAAGCTTAGATAAAATAACTTCAAAGACATGTTCAGAGTGTCAGTTGAAGCAAGAAGCTTAGCTAGAATAACATCAAATGCTTGGTCAGAAGGTTACCAATTTAAGAACACTTGTATCAAAGACTTCATCAAAAGGTTCCTAGACTAAAACTTGGTATTATACAAGCCTTCAAAACCTTATTTAGATACTTCTATAGTAAGCTAATACTTAATACAAAGCTTACTCAACTTGCTTAAGATAAGTTACAACTACACTTAAACTATTAAAATGAACTCATTTACTTTATATTTAGTAAAACTAAAGTAATTATATTCAATATCTAAGAGTAAACTAAAGTAGACGAGACCAACATTCAAGATTATTGAGCATCATATGTCTAGATAAGTGGGATTGATATTTCACCACATTTTGAAGTATTATTTAGAGTACTTATAAGCTCTAGTATGTATCTTGTTTGTGGTTATATGGTAGCTAATTATACATATGCAGCATATGTGCTTCACTAATACTATGCTATTTTGGAGCTATGCTTTATGTATTTGTTGTATTGTGATTTCTACTTTAACTGGATTGTTTGAAAATTGGTTGATCACCTTAAAAACAAACTAACTCTAGCTTAGCCTAACTTTTAGCCCAGCATGCATTGCAACTCACTAGGAGATCAGTTAGGATTTTAGGGCCAAACATGAAGTTTTCAATAAGGATAGCCAAAATGATTCTTTCCCCACCCTTAGTTGAACTTAGTGATGGGAAAAGAAGTCGTAATAAGATTGGGAGCAGTGGTCCGAACGTAGTCATGAGTGGAAGGTGTTTTCCATTATATAAGCTTTGGTTTGTTTCCAATTCATGTATAAGATGTTAAACTTCTCAACCTAAATTAAAGTGGGCATAATTTCTCTAATCTTACGATGAATCGATTAACATCATGCAATGGCGCTTGCTTGTACATGTATAGCATCTAACTAAATTTCTCTAACCTTGGTTGCTTTATGCCAAATGCATACTTCTGTCTCTATCCCACTTACTGAGCTAGTTGTTGCTCATACTCCTATAGTTTGTTTTGCAGGTTCAAAGTAGATTTACCGGCACATCTCCAAATCCTAAAAGATTAGAAATCGGGGGCAAGGAGTGAAGATCAAGACAATTGGTTGAATTTTTTTTTTTATCAACTTTACTAACTTTTAGAAAAACTAATAGTCTTCTTTAGTGGCCCTTTAGTTTTCAAATATAGATATGTATTCTAAATTCTATAAATCTGTGGACTTTTATAAATTCTCTACTAGTTATATTATCTTTTCATACCAATATAATATTTGAAATTACTTGTTAGTATCAAGATTTTTGTATACCATACGATATATAAAACTCGATTCTTCTTAAGCGTTTTAACTATAAGTTAGCTTTTAATAGATATTGAAAAATTATACCACATGTTTATATTAGACAGATATTAAACTAGATGTCTCAAAGTGGTTGAGTCGAATACACCTTATGTAGACTATACTTAAGTTAGCAACTAAGGTGGCTAACTTCTAGCTTAAGTTAGTTTAGACAGCGTAACTATTATGACTTCTCAAATTTAGGGCGTGATTTTTCTAGGCTATATCAGAGCATGATTCTTGAGAATTTGCTTAAAGTGTGACTCTTAAGAACTCACTTTGAGGCATCATAACTAAAATGAAATAGAAAACTTTAGGATCACTAAGATTGGGGAAAATAAGTGGAATGTAAAAGATTTAGACTTATAGGGTTACATGTAAGTTATATATGTATAAAATCATACATAATATAAAGTCATAATGAGTAGTAGATAATACTAATCTAATTTATGTTATGCTTACTTTCAAATTCTAAAGTATTGACTTATTTAAGCTTTGCAATAATAAGGGACGGTGAAGAGTCTACAAATTGTGAAGTTTAATTATAGAAATTGCTTTGAGATAAACCGATTAGAAAATGATCTATACTCTTAGTGAAATCATGGATATATAGTGAAATGATTCTCTAATAGTTGCTAAGTGATTGGTAGATAATGGAGAATGAGTTGGAGACTGATATTATTACTACTAAATTGGAGAAAAGATACTTACTGATTGAGAAGGTTATGTTTGTAATGGTTTCAATAATATAATTTCTAACAATTAAAGAGTCAAAAAAGAACTATTATGGTAGTTATAACCAGTTGACAATAAAAGTACTCTATATCCTCAAAGATTTTCTCCCCATATTATTGACTAGTTTCATAAACTTTCGTCTGTAGAGAACATTGGCATAGAAGTCCTGCTTTAATAAACTCGAACCTTTAGCTAGATCATAAAAAAAAAAAAAAAAAACTATATTATAATGAAATTGATAGGCAACTGAGTAGAACTTAGATGAAGATTTCAAAGAAGACTCTGACTATGCTTTAGCTATTGCAATAACTCAAGCTAAGGACTAAGGATGGAAATAAATGGATGTACAAATCGAGAAGCATAGAATAGAAGAGGAAGTAGAACTTTAGGTAGAAATCACTTCCAAGGCTTAAGTAGAAGATTGTGTGGAAACTAAAGAAATAAACTATGAGAATTGAATTTAATAATGAAAATATTGATAATGATAACAAAGCATATGAAGTTATAATGTCTTAAACGCTAAAATAGATAGTATTAAGTTCTAACTTCAACTTAGAGATGTTGTTGTACATGTCAACAAGCATGGAAATTGACTTTCATTAGATAATGTAACAATTTCTGAAGAGTCTGATAACCTATAAAGTTAACAATTAGTAGGATGAAATAACTTTTAACGATTTAATTCTTTTCGACAAAGCCATGGATTGGGAACTCAATCACTCTTGACATGTATTGGTTATAATTTTCATAATGGACTTTTGTAGTTTTGTTATACCTAATACTCTCTGATATGTTTAAGCTCTTCTAGCAATGTAGATATGGTATTATATATATAGCTAATTGCAATAGTAATTGGAAATAGGGAATTTGTAAGGCAAATATATGATATTTCGATACATATGGAAGTTTATATGCAACTCCAGGTTATATGAAGGTTTAATTCTGATGTATTTCAATTTTTTTTTATGACATAGACATGATTTTATATATAGCTAATTGAAGTTATAATTAGAAATAATGTATTTGAGAAGAGAATATGTGATCCTGTGGTATATATAAATGTTTGTGTGTAGATTGTTGTTAAGTAAAAGTTTAATTTTAACATAATTCACCTTGGACGTTGAGCTATGTTCTAAAGTACATTTCTTTGAGACAAATTTCAAATTTTGATGTATATTTTAAGGGTTGTAGGTTAAGATTAGAAGTATACAATTTTAAATGAAGTTAAATGTACTTTGTGATAAATGTATAAGAATTTGCTTAAGTAGGTTGAGCATTGGAAAGCCAAAATTTGAAGGATATATAATTAAGAAGTATATGACTCTAAATAATATTAAATGTACTAAAATTTATATATGTAGAGTTCAACTTAAGCAAATGGAGCAAAGGAGAGTAGTATTTAAAATATGGTATTTGATAACGGAACTTTTGTTGCTATATTTTAATTAGGAGAGTAACGTCTTAAGAATGCAAATGTTATTATATTATAGGTATGAATGTAGGTAATATGACGTTAATAGGTGTTGATTTGTAATCAATTCCTAGTAGGGACTTGGATGTCACGAGGATTACCTCTCTATCATTATGTATATACAGGATGCATTTGACATAAACAATTTATTGATACTAAAATGTTAATATAAGACTTACTGTTAGGAACTATGTGATATTAGATCGATAGGGAATAACTCTTTCAAAGGGTAGTTCAAAGATTGGAATTCTATGCTAAGTTCCAATGTCGAATACAAACGCATGTCCTAGACAAGTAACATCCCATTAGTATTACTTGTATAGAGAACATACTTATCATAGGTGTTATATGAAAATCGAAAAAGTGGATTATAATACACATTATGGAACTTTTATAATATTAGCAGAATAGGACATCCTCACTTAAAGGAGTTAATTGAGATTGAATTGTATACTTACTAGTAAGTAATATATGATTGAGTGTAGGGTAAATAATTACTTGTAAAAGTGAGATATTTGGTCAACGAATTGGTTAGACACCTAGGGAAATGATCAGAGAATGTAAACTCATTTCTATGTCCTTTAATACCTTACGATTTACTAAGAACTATCGAGCTTATTTCAGTTTTTTTTAATTTAACTTATATTAATCTCAACCCGTTTAATATAAATTACTTAACATAAAATTAAGAAAACATTTTTTTTTTTAAATGTTTTAAAAAAATATTTAGAAAAATTGAAGTCGCCAACCAATTAAACTGGTAAAAAATGAAATTAAGGTTTTCGAGTAGAAAAACCCTAATTTGGCCATTAATATACGAATTTTTTTAAAAAATAATTATAGAAAATTAACTAAAAAAAATCGATGACTAACCTATTAAGACTAAGTCACTATATAAAAATAAAAAAATTAATGGGCTTTATTTTTATATTTTTCTCAAAATACTAAGATATATATAAATATGCAAAATATAACTAAAATAAATTTTTTTATTATTTTTTTACTACGAATTTTTCAAGAAAAAGAAGAAAAAGTTTTTTTTTTTTTATCTTTTATACGGATGCCCCGAAGATACTTATATACCAACGTAGTTTTATTTTTAAAAATCAAGTTAGATTTATGTTTATTTAACAATTTATTATTTTTAAAAAAACTAAAAAATTTAATTTCACAAATATATTTTTAAAAAAACCTAACTAACTAAATCTTTTTAAAAACTCTAGTTAAGATTTTCTTTAAAAAAATCACTACATGTTAAAAAAAAATATCTTTCCTAAATCCTATATGTAAAATATGCTAAGATATGTATCTTCTTCGAAAATACGAATCTCGGAGAAAAGATACACCATTTTTCAAAAATGCAATTTTCAGCTAAAAAATGTAATCTAACTAAATTATAAAAAGCAATTATCTGAAAAATATAATGAACAATATGATGATAAAAAAAATATAAAAAAACCTGCACTAACAAACAAATTAGTAAAAATAATTAAATTAACTAATAAAATAAAATAATTAGTTAAAGAAAACAATTTTTATTACTTAAACAAGTCAAGTTAGGCGTGATTGGCATATTTGTGTTGACCTCGTTATGATTGTCTAGACCACATTCGCGTACTTGGTACGTGTACTAGTTGTGCTCATGCAGTAGCACTAATTGAGAAGTAGACTTCGTACAAAGTTTATGTGTGTAATAGTGTCAAGTGCAGCATATATGTGATCGCATCAAGTGCGACATAGTGCTAATCATGTTCGTAAAAGAGAGTGATTGTATGTATGCCACGTTTAGTGCAGCAGTAGTGTAGATCGTAGGCATATAATCTAGTAGTGCGTGTGATTATGTGCATGTCAGTAGTATAGTGTGTTAATATGTGATCAACGGTGTGTGAGTGTGTACATGTGCGATCAATGGTCAGCAGTGTGTGTATGCTTGTGTTCGAGTGGTGTCAGTGTGTGTTAGGGAGTCGAATGTGTACAATGTTCAGATGTGTGGGTGCTTGGTGAAGGAGTGCTAGTGTATGTGTGTGCTAGGATCATGTATACGTGTGTTTGTGAAGCGTAAGAGAGGGACAATGTGTGCTAGTGTCGGTATGTCAACGGGGGAACATACAACAATGTGCTTGGTCAATGCAACAAGTGTGTTTAGCGTAGGCATGCAACCAATGTTATGTATGTATCGTGTTCAGGGGGCTGCTGTGTATGTCGTGTGTGTATGTCGGAAGGCTGCTGACAGTGGCGTATATGTAGTGTAGTGTGAGTAACATGTAGTGATGCCCGTGTGGGTATATGCTATAAGGAATTATGCTTAGGATTCAATGGAGTAGCATGTTAGGTGTTGTTGTGAGTCAATCAATGTTACGATGTGCTATCATGAGTTGATCAATGTTGCTATATGTGAATGAAGGGCGTTGAGATAATGTGTTGCGTACGCGAGTGAGGGGTAGCAAGATAGTGTATTGCGTACATGAGTAAGGGGTGGCTGTAGGTCGTAAGGCATTTGTGGAGTATGTAAGTGAATGATTAATGGATATGTGTTTGTGAGTGATCGATGGATATGTGTTTATGAATAGTGGAGTGTGATTGCGAGTGATCAATAAATAGTGATTGTGAAAATATGTATCAGTGTGGGCGTGAATATGTGTTGGGGATTCTAAAAATGTCTTTAAACTTTACTGTCAAATTTCTATTTATAACATTCACAATTGAATCTTTCAGATCTTTTTTTGGATATATATTTGATCTCAACTAACCCTAGTTACGAAAGATACGATAACGAATCCCAAATACGAAAGATACGATTTAAATTCTTTGAAGATTCAACCTAGTTTTCAGAAACCCTATATTTATTTGGACTTTTCTATTTTTCAGGCTCGACTTAGTCTAACTTAATCCTAATAACTCACTTAATAAATCCTAAATCTATTTTCGCTCAATATAAATTGAATAAAAATCTATTGTATATCAGACTAGAATAAAAAATATTTCAATGAAGCCCAATCTTTTAACGACTTTAAAATTTATTAAATTAAATACACACCATTATCCATTTTGATCCCAAATAACTCGACTCGAGTAAACTTAATATGACTTGACACTTTATTTTTTATTATTTTTTCAATTTTTATCTTTTTTTCTTTTATTTAATTTTCGTTATTTATTTATTTTTTCTTTTTCTTTTTCTTTAACCTGGTTCAATAAAAATACTAAAATAAAGCGGCAAAAATAAGGTGTTTTCAAAAACTAACCCCCACTACCCTCAAAAATGAAAAACTCAACACAAGGTAGACAAATGAGAATTAATGTAAATACCAAAGTAATAAGGAATGTTACTACAACATTTATTGACTAATGAGAATGTCTTAAGTTGAAGTGCAACAAGGAGTTGCACTAGGGGACTGGATTTTAACAAGTTACCAAACCTTTTGAATTTGTTAGGATGAATTAATACTTATAGGGTGAGATAAGGAAATTTTGATTTAAATGCAAGGCATGTCTTGGGTCAATGGATTGATAATTTGATAAACCTATGAGAGAAGCCTAAGAAAAGTATTTCCAAGGTAGTATGAAGAGTGATATATGGACCAACAATAGTGAATGAACAAAGACTAATAGTAGATACAAAAGATAAACTCTTTCTTGTTTAAAGTTAAGATGTGAACTTACATAAGAAAGTAAATAATAGGTGTTCTAAATCAGGAAAGTCAAGGACTCCTCACCATAGGGCTTACATCAACCACAACATGTCAAAAGATAAGAATAGGAATGTAATGCACTCTAAATAAACATAGCATTTGTGGAGTTTGTATGGATGGAAGTGAAGAATAAAAAGAAGAGTTAAGACATGGCTAAAGGCTTAGATCAAGTTTGTTTATAAAAAGTAAATAAGTTATACTAAAGAGCAACACAGGTGAAACTAAATTCTATTAAGGAAAGAAAAATTGAAGAAACACTCAGAGACTTAATAAACTTAAGCAGAGAGTAAAAAGGGAAATTCTCATAAGATTGTAAGAGTTATACTTTGAAAGCAATATAGAGAAGATTATAGTAAATATATAGGATCAAGATCAAGAAAAAGACGAGTTAGGCTATATTTAGAGATATGGAAACTAAATGATGGAAAAGAGTGTTACAGCGAGAAAATGCGTGAAGATGTTTGAAATGAATTGGAGTAATTTAAGGAAATAAAAGAGTAATGCCTTTGTGTAGCAACAATTGCTTATGGAATAATCTATGAAGTTGTACACTATAAAAAAAAAAAATCATGAAAGCAAGAGAGGAAATAAGCGGATGTTACTAGAATAAAATGTGATGGTTGGGTTGCAATATTCTTCAAATATATCTTGGGTACATAAGAATAAGCAAGAAGAGGATGGCAAATATGTGATTCTCAATTCTTTCTATCCAGTTCTTCGTTTATTAAAAAAATCTCTATTCTGTGAATCTTTTGTCTTTGTGTTAATTTAGTTACGTAGTGTCAATTGTAAAAGCCAAAAACTAGTCAGTGTCTTGGTGTATTCTATTAATTCCAGAATTGTGTCAGTTCCATCGGCTCAATCGAACTTATCTATCAAGTCAATCTTTATCTTAGTTCCAGTGTATAGAATGTCAAGCTCCTGACTATAAAGGCAGTATAGATTAAAGGAAGAACCTAACTAAATTGGTAAAGTTAAAGGTCAATGGATTTTATTAAGAGTATACGATAAGGAGGAAACATATCAATATAATGGATAATCTGGTTCAAAAGTTAATAAAACTTGATATGGAGTTAAGATAGGAGACAAGATATGCACTAGTAACAATAATTGAGTTAAAGGATGTTGGAGGTAGAATTCTAAATTGAGGATCAAGAGATAGATCAAAATTGTCAATACTCAGGAACCTTAGACTTGAAAGACTTAGAACCCAGTTTCAAAAGTACTTAAGTCAAGAGTCAAGAGAATACATAACATGAAAGCCTAGTTTAAAAGGTTCAAAAAGTAAGAAATGAAGTGAAACTTTGCAAACTTATCAATGTGAAGGTGATCTATATAACAATAAATAGATCTCTTATACCTTTCTAACTTATACAATTGCCAAAAGATATTAAATATATGGTGGGGATCGATAATATAAAGTCAGTATCAGAAGATATATTGTAGGGAGCTCTAAAGATAAATTCACTTGTGAGATATACTAACTCATCCTATGAGAGATGGAAAAAGTTGAATGTGGCATATCGACTCAACTCAACCCTAAGTTTAGCAAGATACCATGAAATGTTCTATATATCAATACTATGCAAATTCATGAAGAATCTAAATGAAGTATTCGGGTTAAACTAGTGAAGCTTCAATAAACTATACAATAGAGAAACAACCTATACAGATACTAGATGAATAGATTTCCAAGATCAAGAAATCGAAACATAAAACATTTGAAAGTACAATGAGGAGATGGCCTCAAATGGAATTGATTTGGAAACTAAATACCGTAATAGAGAAATGGTAGCCTTAGTTATTTTAACAATTAGGTTAGTTGATACTTTTACTTTGATGAATGGTAATTGATAATATTGAAGTATCACAAGATCTGCATTAAATATAATTGATCATCAGTTTTAAGGATGAAACTTTTTTAAAGAAGGGTGGAAATGTGAGACTCAAATTTTATGAAGTCATTCTAAGCGAGTAATTTAAAATATACGTAAAGATAATTTAATCAAGTCAATATTTTACGAGTAGGTTTTATGAATTAGTCGAGGACACAACGTAGGTCCGAAATGTAAAAGTATAATAAAATAATAATATTATAATGAAAAATATTTAGTTTTACTATATTACAACGTATTGTATTATATGTACCAAAAATGTGCAATTTAGGTACCAAAAATTTACTAAACCTTAAAGATAAAATATTTTAATTATAAAATTAAATAATGACATAAATTAATATGTGAAAGCAGTATACATACTTCGGATATAATTATTATATACAAATATATACCAAAAATATATAAAATTGGCCAAAAACTAATAGGCAAATATAGTAAAATCATTCAAAAAAATTTAATAAAACTATAGGGATAAGTGGTTATAGGAATGGTAAATGTAATGGGATAGCTATTGCTCATTGAGACTAGTATGTAGACACCAAAAGCATATAAAATTAAGAGTATAAGACCCTTAAGGAGAGGGAAAACCTTCATTTTACATTTACAAGCCTAAAAATTATTACCAAACCCTCTCTACATATTCATAAGGATGTTAGTAAATATGGAAAAATCTAATAAAGGAATAGAAGTAAGGACGAAAATTTTTGGAAGATTATACATGAGAATAGCGTAAACCGAGCAAACAAGTGGAGCATGAGTCTAGGGTTATTTGGAAGTGAACCATTACCACCAACCAATAGTAGTGGTGGCACCTAGAGGGGCTAACAACTCAGAAGTGGTTGTTGGTGGTGGGACGGCCACTTTTCCTATGAGTTGCATATTTAACTTGATATTTCTTAATTTAGTAAAAATATCAAATTAACTCAAAAAATTGTGAAAAAATATATTTTAGAGTATTTCTACATGTACTATTTGAGAAAAATATCAATTTGTAAAAACTCTAAATGGTTACATGATTTTCTTAAAAAATCACCTAAAACAAGTTATTTTTCAAGTCATTATTAATAAATTTAATATCATAGTTTTGAAACCAAATTTTTTTTTGGAACATCCCTATATATAATATAAGAATTCCATGAAGAGATTTTGGACAAGAATATTTCCTATGATTTTTATGAATTTTTTAACCTCTAAATTATGAGGAAAATGCTATTTTTCAGAGTTTTCATGTAATCGGTTTTAAGGAAACTGAATTGCACCTATTTTGGAGTTCATTTAAGTTGCATTTTACTGTAGGGAATAATCTAATGGTATCCATTCCTAAGATCAATTATAGAAAACCACTTAGACCATAAAAGCAAATCCAACATGTCATGTAATCTAGGAATTATGAACTTATATTTGATGTTTAACTTATTGATGGCCCATGAATTTACATACATCCTTTAGTTTCCATTAAGTAGTGCGGGTATAGCATATGGATTAAGACTTTTCCTAATAAAGCTTTTTTTTTTTTTTTTGTAATTAACCATCTACTTGCCTCTTTAACTCTGTACGTTTAGTAAGGTTCATTCTATAATGTGGTATGTTAGGCAAAGCTGCTTTAGGAACTAAGTCTATAGAATGTTGTGTATCATGCATGAGTGGTAACTTGTTTGGAAGTTCCTCTAGATTAAGATCCTTAAATTTCTCAAGTAAAAGTCTCACTTTTATAAGTAGGTCCAACTCTTACTCAAGGTTACACTCCTTTGTCTCCTTAACCACTAAAGCATATAAAGTGCTTTTTTCATACTCAAACTCAAATTCTTTTACACTCAAAACATAGAGAGGTTTCTTTGAATCTACAATACTGACCTTTTATTAATACTAACTTTAAACTCTGATACCAAAATTGACATAGGACAATGGAAGTGGTTTAATTTAAAAGAATGAAACAATGTATAGATGCAAAATTTAAATTAGAAAATTAAACTAATCAACAATTATAATAAAGAATGCACAAAAAACTCACCACAAATAATATCGATAAATATAATCATCCTTCTTATCAAATTGTCTTCTTCCACAATATAATGATAACATGCATGATTGCTTTCATAATTGCCATGAAAGGCTATCGACAAACACTTACAAACCGATAATCATACGAAAACTCCACGGACAAATTAATGGAATGGGTTGTCGATCTCCATAGAATTTCCAAAAGTGAATTTAAAATTCATTGGAAACCGATTTACCCTTTGCTTGTGAGATTAGAGCCTATCCTCACCAATTTATTATGCCTTGGACACGGGACCCAAACGAAATTGAAGGTTGGCTTCACTATTTCATGGACTATTGTTGAAGCAAGCAATTATCAAACTTCTTGTATTAAAATTCATAAATGCAGCCCTAGTAATGAATATCGAAGAGTAATTGTAATTTCGAAAAAGAAAAGATTGTTAACTTCACACCATTAATGAATTTTATTGATGATCTCAGACTATCAATAAAAGCAGAAATCACTCGACTCTTGAAAAAAAAAATTATTTAATTCAATATGCAATAATTCAATTGCTTAAAATCTAAAAAAGAGTACTATTTATATGAAAATAAAATAAATATATGTCTTGCATATGAACCTAATCCAAATACTATTAATAACTCTCCTATAATAAAATAAATTACAAAATCTTCTCAAACCTAAAAGATAATAAAATATATCTACTTACCAAAAGATATTAAAATATATTTATCTTAAAAATAATAAAATTTTAAATATAAAAATCTTTATACCAAATAAGTCGATAACACTATCATGAATTCTTATACCAGCATTGATGGTTGCATCAAATATGGTAATAATAATTTTTAAAGACGACTTATTATTTAGTAACAGATGTCTGAATATTGTTAGTATTTACTCAAGAAAATTGGACACTAGGAGGACGTGGCGCTAGCCGTAATATAGGACTCGTGGAGTTAATGGACCGTCCCTTGGCAATTAAAACTCAGGGTACTTTCTCGGATTCCTGCCATTAAATTTCAGTTTCCTATCTTGTGAGTAGTAATTGTCGACTTCTATGTCTCACCGACTAAAAGGAAAACAATATTTTAAAATTCGATATAATTTATTTTATTGTTTTTGCGGATCCTATCTTGTGAGTAGTAATTGTCGACTTCTATGTCTCACCGACTAAAAGGAAAACAACATTTTAAAATTCGATATAATTTATTTTATTGTTTTTGCGGATCCCTAAATTCAGGCATCTTGTAGTTCGGTCTCCAAAGGAAAGAATACTTCCTTAAGTAAGTCGAAAGGGAAAGAATATAGTGCTCCTTTCTAACAAGAAAGAAAGGAATAAAAATTAAAAGGCAATAACATTATTTTTAATTGAATTGAAACGGGAGGTTAATGAATGGATTGAGGGTGTTGCTGATATTCTCTTATATCTTGAAAACAATTTATTATCTATTTAAATTATTTTCCTTTTTTCAGCGTCTATAATAGGGATGACATTTGACTTTTTTTTTTTTCCAAATACATTACAAGCAGGAAAGAATAATTCGAACTGATCTATCATATTAGTAAATTAGTGTTTATGTCACTAGATTACAATCGTATTAATATAAGAATTTGAATTTAATTCATTTAATTGAGAGATTAACTTCATGTCATTAGATTATAATAAAAGTTTTGGTACACTGTTTTTATTTTTATTTTTTACCATTGTATGAAAATGAAAATTTATTGAGAAAAAATTCTATGCTTTATTTATTTTTACTCACAATATTGATTTTCCTTTCACTTATATTAATAAAGTTCAAATTAAGTTTCCTTTGTCCCATGATTTTTCGCTCCGAACTGGTTTAATATTATGTTGTAATATATGATCGAAAAAGAAAAATTTGAGATACACATTATTATATATATATATATATATATATATATATATCTATATTATTAAAACAAATAAGACCTTAAGTAATCGTTTTTTTTAAATTACATATTTATACTCTATTTACTATTATTTAACAAAAAAACTAATAATAAAATGAACTATTAAAATTATAACTAATAGATAAATATGTCTCATTTTTCTCTCTCTTCATTTCTTTGTTTATTTTGTATTTTTTTTTCCCCTCCTTTTCCACACTCTCTCACTAACAAATTTATATCTCCATTTTCTCTTTCATACTTTTTCCATTCTCCTACTTTTCTATATTCTCTTATTAATTGTACCTAAATATCTCTCTCTCTCTTTCCTTATTTTGTATTTTTTGCACACGAAACACAAACGTATCAACTGCTAGTATATATATATATCTACTCTAGAAGGGGAAAAAAAACACAAAAGAAAAATACTAGATCCAATGGAAACAATTATTGACTCTTCTTATTTCAATGTGATTCTTTTGGCTTGTTTCATAAATAATTGTTAACAGCCTGTTAAAGTTATGAAAGTAAAATTTTCAAAATTTGGATTTTATGTTATTTATTAGGTAGAAAGAGCTCATGTTAAAATGTCATAGATAAAAACTCTTATGTGGAGAGATTATAATGTTTATATTTATACACGCAATTATAGATATATATAATATTTTGATGTTCGATTAGAGAAAATGTCACGTTATAAGACCATAAAGACATAACGGTCCACTACTAACTTAATAAGACAAGGGCATATATAGTATCATAAAATAATAATCATCAAAAAGTAGTCTATGGTATCCTCAATTAAAACAGCCAAATAACTGAGTCATTGTAAAACGCTATAAATATCAACTGTGTCTTTACTAGAAACGAATCTTAAATCGATGAAGTCTATGAATAAATAAATTCTTGAGAACCACTGGCACCATTTCTAACTCCCAGTTAAATACCGCAGCAAAGATATCACAGACATGCAAATCTTCAACAAACTCATAGGAAACAAGTCCTATAATTAGACGCACTGTCACGTCCAACATGATGGAAAAAAAAAAAGGCCATTGCACACATACACAATGTGCAAAGCATGTATATAACTTAAATAATTCAAAAGCAAGGATACAAACAACACTTTCTGTTTAAGATATTGTAGAGAGCTGTTTTGGTAATGAGGTTTTTAATCTAATTTAATGCCCCAGATAAATATCTTGTACTAGTAATAGAGCTCGAGAAATCACATCCGATCAAGGATATCTTACAAAGATCTAGCTTAATAAGCTTAAAACGAGGATTGGTAGACTGGATTTTTCGATGTTAGCCCAACTTAGTTATCTCATGCACAAAGAGTAGACTCAGTGACAACCTCTTGAAGCTTGTTTGGGTTTCATTTGGCTTTATTATGCCTTAAAAGGGCTTAAATGTACTTTATAGTAATGATTAGCTTTCTTCATTATTATATGCCCTTGGATATATCTAAGCAAACATCCAAACTTATAAAGGCTAAAAGAAAGGATAAGTTTTAATTATAAAGCGCAATCTCAATCATACATCTTAGAGCCATTCGACGCATAATTTCAACTTTTAAATTGTATAAATAAGAGGGTCCTCTTCTCATTTGATTCATTTAGAATATTGACAAACTTGAGATAAATATGCTCTACTAAAATCACTCATCAAAAGATCAAACAGATAACTTATCAAAAACAATTTAAGAACAATTAAGAACACCAAGTTTGATCTATTGTCACTTATGCATACATGAGATACCAAATTTACCCGTTCTTCCTCCTATGCCTCTTCCTAATGACATCCCTCCACGTACCATCAATTCAAGACGTCTCCTAGGTTAACCAACACACCCATTGCATGTAACCAATTAGCTACAGCAACTCCACCATATAGATATAATTTCAATCCTATAATATTAAGAAAATAGAAGCACATTCATCCCTCTTTCTTAACCCATAAGTGGCTTAAAGGTTTGGTCATCAACTCACCTTTTCCAAGTGCTTATGAATCTTAGAGAACAACCATGAAAAGTAATTTTCTAATACTAGTTTTCTCTACTCATATACGACTATTGGTAGTTTTACGCATTACCTTCATGTGTAGATGTTCACCATATAACATTGAATTCTCTTAAAAGCTTTGTCTTCCTAACCCTAGACAATGTACAAATTGATTATTTAATGATTTGCTTACTCACATGAGTGCCATTGTCACTTAAATTTACAATTCACACCATCTTATGATTCGATCCACAAATAGCCTCAATTAGTTTGTTTATAACCATCTAATCTAAGTAACTATAAAACTTATAAGCACAAACATCAATTACAACCAAAATTCATCAGTAGTCAATATCATGAATAGTTTGACTATACTACATTACAAACTCAAGTAATTTATATATGATAGAAATTAAACTTACCCACTTCTAATGATTATGAGAACATCTATCTCTCTAAGATAGGACTTAAATAGCGAGAAAGTGCATCTCCACTAGACAATAGCTTATGAAGGACCTTTCCTATTCACATTGGGATTTATAACCAAAGATGTTAAATATAAAATATTGGATCTTAAAGATACTTATATATTACTTAATTTGAGGGTTCCAATCAATGAGGATAATATATTGGTTAATTAAGCTCTTAAAACATCTTACCACAAACCTATAAAAATAACATCTAGTGGACCACCAAAAATATGTGGTCCACTACGGTTGTTGGCAATGGATTACTTACCTTCGAGAGTTGATTACACCTTATTTCCAACCCATGTTTCAACTTCTCTAGAAACCTATCCATATACCCTGGAAAATTAGTTATTTCTTTACTTTATTGAAATTAAACCTATTGATCCTATTTGTGATTCCTTTTGAAATTCTTGATTATTAGTCTCCAATAATAATTTACATAGTCAAATTGATAGGTTTTATATATATATTTTTTATCTCTCTTGTAAGTTCATTATGATCGTATTTCTATAAGTCTCCTTAAAGAAAAGAGTAGAACCATTACTTATTATTCTTAGATCAATCTCCTATGGAAACATGTGCACAATTCAAAAATCTTTACTTGAATTATTTTTCTTTGAGTATTGTGATTATTAATTAAAGATGCCTTTTGTATTAGGTAGTACAACTTAAAAAGTATACCTAAGTGAAACTTATGTTAAGCTGTAGGAGTAAAGAGTGCATTTAAACTAATAGCCCGTCAACTTCTAATGTGGTTCAAAGTCCTAAAAAATTTTATATACAAGCTCATGATACTATAGTGGCAAGGGGTAGTCATAAAAAAGAAAAATTAAGTCGAGGTCACCCAAAATGAAGGTCAAAAGAAGACCATTAGTAGGGTTGATTGAATAGTTGACTTATTGGCAATGAATTGGTCAAGTACACTAGTATCAGTGCAACTAACCATAGGGTAGGTTTATGGGAGTTCAAATGTTAGTTTGTCCAATTAGCTTTAGTTGTTATTTTCCTTTATATTTCCTTAGTAAATTAAGTTTCTTTATGTTTAATCATTTCAAGTTATCTTATTTTATAGAGTTTCTTTTCATATTATTTAATTAGATTTTATTTCTTTTGGTCTACATAAAGAGGCCTCTTATGTAACAGAATAGTTAGTTCAGTTATCCTTTCTATTGAGTTGTATTAACATTGATATCAAGAAACTATTGAATATTTTCTTTAATTGAGTACTAAAATTTGTTTTCTTTTGAAATCAAATTATTCTTAATTGCTAGCAATTGAGGTAACCTATTATTAGGATCCATTAGTTATATTGAGTTTCTTTTAGTGTTCGTGATAGTTTCAAAAATCATGCATTATATCAATATGTGATTTAATTGTAAACCAATTCATCTTCAATATTTATAGTTAATATCAAATGTTGATTCATCCATATCCTTTAGCTATTTGTTTCTCACATAAAAAAGAATAGATGAAAAATCTTTTTCTACCATTATGTACATAAAAGCTCTCACAATTTATTGAGATTTGTTGGTTAATTTTACTTTTCAAATTATCAAATATGAAATTAGAGTTAGGTGATATGAATAATGAATCGTTAGTAGTTGTCATTAGGAATTTATTTTACTAATTAGTGATTTAGTGTATGGGCATTTGGTTTCCTCGGTTGTTATTGTGCAATTTATGCGCAGTTCTTATTGACCTATGAGAGGGTTAATTTCATTAGAGCCAATTGTTCACAATCTTTATTAATTTACAAAGAATGTCTAGAAAGAGAATGAGGAAGTCGCTTGATAATATAGACTTAAGCTTAGAGGAGGTGAAGGTAACTATGAGAGCAATCAAGAAAAGAGATAAATTGGATGAATCATTAAGAATTTCAAAACCCAATGAATAAAGGCATAATAAGAGGTATTAGTTTAATATTTAGAGAACTACAACTAAGATTGAAAGTGAATGCGAAAGACTACATGTTATAGATACTCTAGAAAAAAGGGTTTTAGAAATTGAGTATGGTAGATTAGTTGTTGGGAGCATTCATGTCGACAATTAAAGCTGAGATTGATAAAAAATCTAGAAAGGATAATTGAAGTTGAAACCATTGTATTTAAGGTGAAAAATGAGAAAAGAAAAATACTTAGCAGGGGTTGAAATTAATAATAACCACAATATTGTTGCAAAGACTCTAAAGAAGATAGTGGTTGTTGAGGTTCAAGGAAAAGCAATTAAGAAAATTAAAGAGTTGGTGAACATAAGTTGTTGGCTAGACAAAAATGATTGTAGCTATAAATGGTTTTACATTGGTTGCATTGGAAAATATGGAAATTGAGACTAAAAAAGATCTAAGATGGTAGGAAATTTTATTTCATGCTCAATGTTTAGTATAGGGGAAAGATGTGTAAATTAGTTATGATGAAGGTAAGCGTGGCAATGTTGTTTTTGCAGGATATGTTAAGATGATAGGCTTACAAGTATATCTCATGCAAGATAGTAGGAATCAACCCCTCGGGCCGATCATGCACAACCGAGCTAGAGGACTCCAAGGACTTGCTCGAAAGATACTAGCTCTAAGCCATAGCCAAGACGGAGATTCCTATCCCGAGTTAATCTCATGTCGACTTAACTATAAGATCCTTACATACATCATATCCACCCCTATTTAGCAACAATGTTTTATTCCGGGAAATAGCCTAAGAGTAGCCGAGGTGAGTTCCTGATCCGACCATAAGCATTCGACCCCAAATCAAGCTGACTTCTCTTCAGAACTAATTGGTCCCCAACCTGGTCCACATCAGGCAAGCTCTTAACTATAAGCATTACTTTATTTCCACTTACCTTGTACCATATTTCTCCCATCCAGGCGCCACGCGACACGTGTCTTCTAACATAGTATTCCATAATGATTCTTTCTTTTTCACACTAAATATTCTTTATCTCTTTTACCATTTTAGTATGTCTTATGTAACTTAGTTATAGAATACCCTTTTGTCTTTTCATACATGTAAAATAACCTTAATGGACGGGTATAAATCCCCACTTCTTATATGCAAAGAATCATCCTTTCAATACAAAAATTGCTCACTTGAGCAACCTTAATGTTCTTGTTATCTTCCAACTTTTATCTATTTCCTTTAGTAAGGAGTAGTGACAAGTGACCCTTTAGTTTGGACCGACGAGTCACATCCGACGGATTATAGGCCAAGTAAGAACGAGTGGTGCATTAAATCCATTCGTTAGCTATCTGGGCTTTGTTATCTTTTCCCTTTGTTTCTTTCTAGTTTGTTTCGTTGTAATGTTTCTCTATGTATCCAACCTTGAAGATGTATCAGCTTCACCAGTATTAGAGCGCGATTCCAAGAGAGAGCGTGTGAAGTTGTAGTAAAGTTTTGGTTTGCTTACTGTTAGTAACTACTGTGTTCCTTTCGTAGCTCCTACAGTGTGTTGTTTGTAACAGAAAGTGTGGTTTCATTATTATCTTGTTTTTACTCTATTTTTCATTGTAGAAACAAAACAAGTTTGTCCCTATTTTGTTTGAGTCACTATTGGGCATTACAATTGTTCGTAAGTTGTTAATATATTCCAAAAGCATTACACTATGTTAGATTCTAGTGTTTAGGGAGTTATTAGTGACCAGAGTAGTAATACCCAACCTAGTTATGGTTATAACGGTAGTAATACCCTAGAGTCCATTGACGATAAACTTGATAGACTCATAAGCCTTGTTGAGAGTCTAGTCACTATAATGCAAGTTAACAGACAACAAACCCAAGCTGTACAGTCGCAAAACCCATAAGAAGATGCCCCTAAGAGACACTATGGCCTAAGGCAATTGGACCAATCATTGAATTCGACTGCTACGAGCTAGAGGAGTAGCAGATAGAGCTGCTAGACGACGGTTAGAGTTGGAGGAGATTAAGGAAGTTGACAAGGAGATGGATGTTAAAGAGTTTGGTGAAGAAGAAATAAACTATTACCAAGCATAGGGATGAAGACGTCGAGTTCCTCAAGGCCTAAACAATGTTAAGTTACAAATCCCGCCCTTTAATGGAAGTGAAGATATAGATGAATACTTGGAATGGGAAGAGAAGGTCGAGAAAGTATTCGAATGTTATGGGTATGAGAATGCGGTCAAAGTCGAACTTGCTACATTAGAGTTTACTAAGTATGCCACCATATGATGGAAGAATCAGAATGCCACTAGAGTAAGAGATAGAAGACAAGGTATTAGGACTTAGGATGAGATGAGAAGGTCATTAAGAGGTAGATTTGTAATTGAGACCTACCTATAAGATACATTCGCAAAGTTGCAGGAGCTCCGCCAAGGAAGCCAATCTGTTGATGACTACATGCAAGAGTTCCAGATGTTAATGATTCAAGCCGATGTTGAAGAGCCAGAGGCCCGTACTGTATAGAGGTTCATTTCTGGGCTCAAGTATGAGATTCGCAATGTTGTGGAAGTACATAGGTTTCATGCATTGGAAAAGGCCATCAAGATAGCGTAAAGGGTTAAAAGATAAAGGAAAAGTGTTCCGAGCCAACTTAGGCCAACACTCTCGTGAGTCCCAGTACAAGCCAAATCGAGAAGACCATACGGAATAGAGGAGAGGAATGATCTATCTAAAGACAGCCAAGGAAACTAGCAAGGCCGAGCCGATCATCTAGGCCAAGCTAAAGGTAGGTCGACCCAAAGGAAATATGAGAAAGGGTAAACCTCCAAACAGAAGACCAGTGAGGTAAAGTGTTTTAAATGCTTAGGCTTTGGACATATGGCTATTGAGTGTCTGAATTGATGCGTCATGGTGCTCCAAGGAGATGTAGTGGATAGCACCAATGAAAGGGAGCCTGAGAAAGAAGATGTTGGAAAGCTCGAGGGTGAAGAGAAAAAGGAGACCTGTATCTATGTTGACTAGAGAGAAGTGATGACTCTAATCTTGAAATGAGTACTAAGTTCCTTACCGAACCCTAAGGAGGACTAGAAGGAGAATCTATTCCATACCAAGTATATAGTGAAAGGCCAATTATGCATGATCATTGTGGATGGAGGAAGCTATACTAATGTTGTTATATAATCCTTTATGTAGAGGTTAGGCCTGTCGACGTCAAAGCATCCCTGACCTTATAGGCTACATTGGCTACATGATAAGGGTGCTTTGCATGTGATTTAACAAGTAACCCTACCATTCAGTATGGGGAATGTATAAAGAGATGAAGTAGTTTGCGATGTTATCACGATGAGAGCTTCACATCTATTACTTAGACAACCTTAGTTGTTCGACCGACGTGTTACACATGACAAGTGTAAAAACACCTATGCCTTTGTTAAGGATGAAAGAAAGATTGTGTTGCAACCTCTGACCTCTTCCCAAGTAAATGAAGCTCATAACCAGCCCATCCGAGCTAGTAAGAAGAAGACCTTGGTTATGAGCCGAAGAGAGCTCTAATCTTCTAAGGAGGCTAATGAGCCCATGTTCCTATTGGTTAGAAGATTAATGGAGATAAGGGTATTACAGGATGTCCCAGAAGAAATCTGAAGCTTGCTAAATGAGTTTTCCGACTTGTTTCCAAAAGAACTACCTAGGGGACTGCCATTAGTCCAAAGCATAAAGTACTGTATTGATCTATAGCCTGGTGCCACTTTACCAAACCAACCTGCATATAGGATGAACCTTAAGTAGGCTACCGAATTAAAAAAACAAGTAAATGAACTCATTGAACAAGGATATGTAAAGGAGAGCATAAGCCCTTGTGCTGTACCAGCTCTGCTCGTTCTAAAGAAGGGTGGTTCATGGCGTATGTGCATTGATAACCAGGTAATTAACCGAATTATCGTCAAGTATAGATACTCGATACCAAAGCTCAATGACACGTTAGATGAGTTTCATGGTGCCAAGATATTTTCGAAGATTGATCTATGAAGTGACTACCACTAAATTCACATGAGGCTGAGCAATGAATGGAAGACTACCTTTAAGACTAGGCATGGACTCCACGAATGGTTGGTTATGCCGTTCAGACTTACTAATGCGCCAACTACGTTCATGAGATGTAATGCAACCCCTAATTGGAAGATGTATGGTCGTGTACTTTGATGATATATTGGTATACAGTGCCAACCTGAATGACCATGTTTAACATCTTCGTGAAGTATTTAGCATTTTGTGAATCGAGAAATTGTATGGGAATATAAAGAAGTATATGTTCTGCCAAAAAGAAGTAATATTCTCAAGGTTTGTAATGTCAGGGGAAGGGATCTAAGCAAATGAGGAAAAGATCCGAGTTGTTCTAGAATGACCGACACTAAAGAATGTCACTAAGGTTCAAAGTTTCCATAGCCTACCTTCTTTTTATAGGAAATTTATTGAGAACTTTAGTACAATTGCCACCCCCTTGACCAAATTGACAAAGAAAAATGAAGGATTTAGGTGGAACGACCGAACTAAACAGAGCTTTAAAGAGATTAAGGAAAAACTCACTTCAGCACTTGTCCTATCATTACCAGATTTTAACAAGCCCTTCGAGTTAGAATGTGATGCATCGGGAGTTGAAATTGGCGCTGTCCTGATGCAGGAGCGACGACTCGTTGCCTTCCATAATGAGAAACTTAATAGCCTTACCCTGAACTATTCTATGTACGAGAAGGAGTTACACTCCCTTTTCCGAGCCCTCATTGTTTGGCAACATTATTTACTGCCGCAGGAGTTTGTTATTTATATAGACTATGAGTCTCTAAAGCATCTAGAGAGTCAAAACAAGCTTTCAAAGAGGTACGCCAAGTGATTGGAGTTCATCGAAGGTTTCTCGTATGTCATTCAACATAGGAAGGGAAGTACAAATGTAGTCGCTAACACTCTGTCACGATGGCAAACTTTGCTAACTACTTTACAAATGAAACTATTAGGATTCTCACTCATCACTAAACAGTATGCTATTGACCCTCACTTTAATCCTGTTATTAAATAGTATCGAGAAGGGGTAGTTGTTAGAGGATATTATCTTAAGGACGGCTATCTGTTCAAAGACTACAGGCTATGTATTCTAAACTGCTCCGCATGTAAGCTACTAATTAGGGAAGCCCATAGCAGAAGATTATCTCGGGAGACAACCTAAGAGTAGCCGAGGTGAGTTCTCGATCCGACTACAAGCATCTGACCCCGAATCAAGATGACTTCTCTTCAAAACTAATTGGTCCCTAACTTGGTCTACATCAGGTTGGTCCTTGACTATAAGCGTTTTCTGCCTACCTTGTAACATATTTCTCTTATCCAAGCACCAAGCGACACGTGTGTTCTAATATAATATTCTAAAATGACTCTTTCTTTTTCACACTAAATATTCTTTGTCTCTTTTACCCTTTTTAGTATGTCTTATGTAACCTAGTTGTAAAATACTCTTTTATCTTTTCATACACGTAAACTAACCCTAGTGGACGAGTATATAAACGCCTACTTCTTATATGTAGAGAATCATCCTTTCAACACAAAAATTACTCACTTGAGCAACCTTAGTGTTCTCGTTATCTTCCAACTCTTATCTATTCCCTTTAGTAAAGAGTAATGGCGAGTTACCCTTTAGTTTGGACCAGTAAGTCACATCCGACAAATTGTAAGCTAAGTAGGATCGAGTGGTGCGTTACATCCATTCGGTAGCTACGCGGGCTTTACTAGCTTTTCCCTTTGTTTCTTTCCAGTTCGTTTCGTTGTGGTGTTTCTCCATGTGTTCTACCTCGAAGACACATCACAAGACCATACGGTTGGCATTGGTTCAATAACTAAGGAGTTATGCATGTTCATATACAGGTATTTATTCCTTTGCAATTGATAAGGTCGTCTATAATGTAGTTTCCACAAATGCTACACCTGTATTATGAGTGAGGTATTAGCACTATCATAAGTAAGCAACATATGATGAGTGTAAGAATATTTACACTATATAATATGGTGTTTGAAATTTTGTGCTACTAAAACAATGCGAGTTTGTCAAGAAGGGCTAGAGTAGTTTGCATATGTGAATAGGAAAATTATTTTTCTAAAAGGAGTTGTATTAGAATTCTAGCATTAGGAAGAGGCATGTTCAAATAATGGAGCTATTTAGAAATTATATTTAAGGACAAATTATCATCAACCTCTAGGAGATGATGTGGTTCGGGATCCTAACCAAATTCAAATGGGAGCTCACAACACTAGAGTTATAAGGAGCTGATATAGACAAAACCAACAAAGTTGAGTTCACCTAAAAGGATAGTTGAAAGAGGACCAACAATAGGGTCTACTAAGTAATCAACTAACCTAGGTCAACCAATCTTAATGCCATCAGCCTTAAGCTAGGTTTATAGGAGTTTGGATGTTAATTTGTCTAATTATCTTTATTTGTTATTTTTCTTTATATGTATTTAGTTAATTAGGTTATCTTATGTTTGATTATTTTAAGTCATGTTATTTAAGAAAGTTTATTTTTATTTTATGAATAAGGTTTTATATTTCTTTAAACTTATATAAATAGGCCTCTTAAGTAAAAAATCAATTAATTCTATTATCCTTTCTATTGAGTCGATGATTTAATTGTAAATTAGACCGTCTTCAATATTTGTATGTAATATTGGATATTAATTCGTCCACATTTTTTCTGATATTTGTTATTCATATTGATTATCATTAAATCCATAAAAAACCTTAAACATAATTCACTGAGGTTTGTGATATATTTTTATACAATAGGTACGTAATAGAGTCTATTTATTGGGAGCAAATTAAGACTATAATAAACTATTTCATTATTTAATTGGAAAAAAAAAGCACTTAAAGAATAGACCTTAAGAAAGCATAATGACTACATTGCCATATTATTTAAAAACTCTAATCATAAACCCATTACTAGGATCGAGAAAGAAAATGAGATAGAAGTTCTTCATATAACTAGCACATAATATAAAAATCAAGAGCTAACTTAATTAGGAAGCTGAATCATTCAGCTAGTGGTGTAAGTGTAACAATTAAAGCAAAATCAAAGGCTTCCTCAATTTCCCACTCCATTAATGTAATTAAAAAGAAAGTTAATATTAGATGTTCATAAAATTTGTACAAGTATCAATAAAGGAGATTTACACATGTATACTACAACTTTTACATTGACCTTTTCATACCATGGTTATGGTTTAGTGGGTATGGTGCATGGATTTGATGGATAAGTCCATAGATGTAGGTTTGTGGTGGTGCTTAGGGGTCGTGGTTGTGGTTTTGTAGTAATGAGTCTTTAGTTTTGTTGTAGTTATGGGTCTATGGTAGTCTAAGATTATAGCTACAAGGAAAAAGGCAAAAAGAATAAGTGGACATGAAGGAGAAAAAAGGATAATTAGAGTTTATGTTCACTAAATAGCTATTCATGGAGTCTCCTCCATAATAGCTATTCAATATTTGAAAGAATTTTTTACACTAAAGTGGTTATTCATACTAAGTAAACATGGCAATAGATTTTTTTTTAATGAAATGGGGAGGAATTAATAATTTTATTCCCCCTCTATTAAGTGAAGTAAACTGTGCTTTAAGGGTTTTCAAAAGTGAGAAAAAAGGATAAAGGAAAGATAGGTTAGTCACTTATCTATAAAGAAAACTTATGTAGAAGATTTATCGAAGTATCCTTATTTTTAAATTACTTTCTTGATCGTTTCAAAAAAGTATCATTTTATACATTTCACATTTAGTTTGATTATATGTAATCACAAGACATATATTACTGTACTTAATCCCTTACATTTGTATCTTATTGTTAACATACATATTTCCATTGAACCCAAAGAAAAAGTATAATACTATAATGTTTTATATTAACTCATAAGATAAAATTTTTGCTTGCTATCTTAGTTTATTTGAGAATTATTACTCTTTTATTCAATTTAAAAAATAAGTGCTTATTTGCATTTTAAACTACTATATCTACATTAATACCATACAAATAAGACTAGTTGCTAAAATTGTTTTTTTTTTTTTTCCTTATAATTCCATCAGTCTATTTATCTCATTTATTTTTATCCATATAATTTTTTTATTATATTAAAATAAGGTACTTATAAACGTTTCAATATATGTACTTTTCATGTCTATTACACAACATATTCTTTTATATATGTGTGTGTGTTAATTTTTGTGTTATCTTGATAGTAATTCGAACCAATAAGAGGAAAATAAAAAAACATAAAAGTAGATGTTATTTTTCCACATAAGTGGGAAAAGGTTAAAAATGTTGCTTTTTTGATAAAAAAATCACTAAAATATGGTAACTACACGTACATACACAAAACACCATACACACTAATGCATACACATAACAAGTTACATGAGATATGACTTAAAATTGCAATTTGATAATTTTTTAAAACCATTACTTGAAATCTAAATCTCATTATTGAGCACACAAAACCATCATTTTAGTTACAACTTTAATTAATGATGAAATGGTGACTTTTGGTTACCATTTTTTACCTGCAATACTTTTCTAATAGTAACTAAATTCTCTTTGGCCCCAAAATTTACACTACTTATTCAACATAACTTATAAATCAAAACAATACTTCACAGTTTGTATTTATACCATTTCAAACAATAAAAGCACATGCATTATAATTTCTTTAAAATTAACTGGTTAGGTAGTTACATCTAGGAAGAACAACAACAATTTAATAAGTTCTATTTATTTTCTATTAAGTTTTCTTAATACAATTGATAAGTAATGTACATTATATAAAAAAGTTACAAAAATGCAATTAAGTTTACCGTTGTCTCCTCTTCCCCTAAATGTCATCATCGGCTAAGTCTCTAATTAAGCTATTGGCTAAGGTTGTGTGATAGGCTCTAAAGTATCAACCTAACCAATATGAGCTTTGATGAAGTCAATTGCAAAGTTGTAGCTTGTATTGGAGACTTGTTTATGAGCTCTTAAGTATTGGAGACCTGTTTAAAGACTTCTCATATGACAAAGAACTATTAAAGAGCTCATTTGGAGACCTATTCAAAAGTTCATTGGAAACCTATTTGAGCAACTCTCCATATGGAGACTTGTTTGAGAACTCTTTGGATACCTATTCAGGAAGCTCTCTACGTAGAGATATGTTTGAGAGTTGTTCATGGATAGATAAAGAAATCACAAACAACAATCGTCACAAAAAAGGTAATAAAAAACAAGTCGTTAGAACAAAGTTGTCTAAAACAGGTTGTTAAAACTAAGTCATCACAAACAGGTCAGCATAAATGAGCATTGAAAAGGTATGGCATCTAACTTTGTAAGCCTCTCCACTATGTCTCCATCATCTCCTCCTGGTCGTCTATTTTATGGAGCTAAAGAACAAGTGCAATTTAAGCTCTTTAGTAATAGTACCCTAAATGACCATGATAATTATATACTAGATCTAGTGTATCTAAATGCTCATGTGGTAAGAGAGAAAGAGCTACTAATGGTAACTGGTTATGCCGAGGAAGGGGCATTGAGTCATCTCTAATATACAAAAGGGTAAGCTTGTATTTACGCTTTGTATTCAACTCCACTATCATCTTTCATGCAGTATTTAGGGGCTCTTAATTAACATCAACAAGTCTACTTACAGCTGCATCATCCCCTAAAGTGATGCTTCAAAATCAACAAACAATCACACTATCTTCAGTGCTTTTTATATGAATGTCATTAGATGCTATTTAAAGAAGTTGATCAATGAACTTAGCCTTTATTTGATATTGTAGTAAATGATTAAAAAATAATAAAGAAAGGAGGCAAATGAAAGAGATACACTATAATGTATATGTCCCATATAGCTTGATACTTTACTAATTTAACTGATGTATCACTTAACCATGTTGTAATACCAAGGTTCATAGTTTAAGTCTACACCATCCATTAAGTCAATGAGTGGCTCCAGTTAAGGACGTAGTCTTATTGCTCTCCCAACATTGTTGAATATGCATCATGAGTGTCGAGTTTGAATTTTTGGTTTTCTTTGATTTAATTTCATTTCCCACTTTCTAATTAATACTAAACCCAAACCCATTTAATATTAATTCCCGACTAAAGAAATTAGGAAATTCCTGTTTTTTTATTTAAAAAGATTTTTTAAATCGCCACCTAATTGAAGTCGAGAAAAAGGAAAGAAACCATAATCAGTTGGGTGGATTGATTACGATTTAGCTACCAGTCTTTGATTTCAGTTTGAGTGAAGAACTAGAGGGTTCCAAATTCGGGAGCTAACCTATTAAACCCTAACAGGTATTACTATTTATTTATTGAAATTAGGATTATTCTTCTAATTATAATATTTTTAAAGAAGAAAAAAAATAAAAAATCAAAAGAAAAAGAAACTAAGTTTCTACAGATTTTATCGTCGCCTCGAAGATACTTATGTACCCGTTAGCTAGGATCAGACAACTGTAGTTCTTTTCGAAAACTTTAATATGTTGGTTGATTTTAATTTTGAAAAAATTGATCGGATTTATGTGATTATCAACTTAGTTTATTCAAAGAAAACTTTAAAAGGGTCCTAATTTTTTTTAGTATTTCCATTTAAAAAAAAAACTCTCAAAATGTCCTAACTTTTTTTTAAAAAAAGGTTTTTTTTATTAATTTTTCTTTCTAAATAATTTTTCTCATTGAGAAATTTTAAAAAAAAATCTAATGCTAAAAGATTTCCTAGACTAAGATATATATATATTTATATACACATCCATGCCTAAATTTTATTATTAACAACTATGTACCTAATTGAATAAATAAGATCATATAATATACTACTAAAAAAACTCCTAAAATTAATATACTCATATATATATATTGTTAACTAACTAAGGGCATAATAAAATAATAATATAATATAATATCATAATAATAATAATAATAATAATACAATATAAAACAAGCCAAACCTGATTGTTTCGTTCAGCAGTGAAGGATAATAGCTCCGATTGGTCGCGAGTGAGCTTGTCTAATGTGCGACTAATCTTTGATTGGAATTGGCAACAGTGATGGTTTGCTCCGTTGGAGATCACACCTATTATTTTGGACCAAACAATAGACAATAGCTCGTTGCGTGTGCAGTTCGTTGCAGCAGCTTGTGAAGCAATGTGGTGAAGTACAGTGTCGTGAATTTCAATGCTAATCGATGTAAAGCCAAGTGTACGTGTATGTAGGTGGTGGTCTAAGGATAATGCACGGTTAGGTTATGCGAAGGAGCTGTTTAGTTGAAAGTGCTCTAAGCCGTAAAGAGGAAAGTGATGTCTGTGATTAGTAAACGCTACTATCCACTGCTACTGTTGCGTACGTATTGGACAAAGGATGAAGTGGCAGCAGTAGATTAGTTGCAACTATTGTATTGGGGCTACCCACACGACTGCTATGTATTGCGTGGTTTAGTCATGGTGCATAATAACTCTGATTTTAAACATATTTCATATGGTGATTTTATAGCATTCCCCTCACATTTTTTGTTTTCTTTAAAGAAATTGATACTTAATTGAGTAAAATGTTGATTTCAGGGTTTAAACGCGTTCTAGGCTCGAAAATGAAGAAAAGGAATCAAGTTTCACTCAATTCCGAGTTCAAATGAAGAAGTTATGAAATTTTGAAGTTGTGCAGAAATTTTGCCTTTGTGCAGAAAGTTACACAACCTGGGGACACGGCCATGTCCCAAGCCGTGTCTGGTGACGAAAATAAAATCCGTGTAATACACATATATAAGGGGATCTTAGGGTTTAAAAGAGAGAGAGACATTACAAAAACGGAGAGACACAAGAGACGAAAGGAGATTTAAGAACAACATCAATCAAGAAAGAGGAACAACATCAATCAAGAGGCGAAACAACATCAAGAAAGAGGGAAACAATATCAACTTCAAGATTAGAGAGATTGTTCATCAATCAAAAGGGGTTTCCATGTTTTATTTTATATTATTGATGAAACTCGTTTTTAGATTCATTATGATAGCTTAGAATTCGAGTATTTAGAATTATGGAACCTAGGGTTTCATGTGATTCTTGGATTGATTTAGAAATTTCAATAAAGTTTCTATTTTTACTTGATTCAATTATGTCGTTAATTATGGATTGATAATTCTAGAGTATCAATATATGATATTATGCATGTTGATTGAGAAATTGCATGTGTAATTAGATCTTAACATAATTGAAGAGAACTACATGTATACTTAGAGATAAGATACTTTCTTCTGGAAAGTTAATTATTTGCATGGGAATTCATTATACATTAATGCCATTCTAAGTTATATTACTAAGTGAAGAGATTCCGGTAAATAATTTAGAATTATGGTTAATATGCTTAAGAAAGATATTAGCTTTAATTGTGAATCCCTCCGGTCAAGAATAATAGAAACTAAATTGAATANATTCATTCAATTTATCACAATTTTTCGGTTAGATAATAAAGCTAAAGTTAATATTAGTACTCAAAATCTCTGAGGGATCGACTCGGACTCATATCCGCTATATTAAAATTGATAGGTGCGCTTGCCTCGTATCAATGCAATACAGGGGATTGTCAGATTATTATTACTGTGCTCCAAGCGTATGTGTACGAGCTGGCGGTGGGCTTACTGTAATAGCGAAGACTTGGATGTTAGAGAGTTGGCTTTAGTTTAACCTTCCACGCTAACTGGAGTTGTTGTTGTATTGCTGTTCGATGGCAAGGATGAGTCGCGTTTGCCGCTGGAGTATCTATGGGTTGCTGTAGATCAGTGTTGGATTAAAGGTGAAAAGACGCTGCTGCACTTATTGTTCGGTTCATTGATCACGGTGGTATTGAGCATGTAACGAAGAAGAAAGCCAAATGCGTACTATTGCAAGACTACTATCACGTATTGGTGCTGTTGGCATTAAGTGATGGAGTGCAATTCTGGGTGTGTGAGTGAAAGTACGGTGTGGATGTTTATGTGTCAAGTGATTAGTAGAAGGATCAGCATAGGGTGTTACATTATAGCAATGATCGAAGTGATGCTACAATCGTATGTTAGTGCTTAGTTAGTGAGGATGCAAGAAGGCTGTGGTATGCTCGTGTATGCAAAGGAGATGTAGTGTTTTTCTTTCGAATGTACGTATGTATTCCAAATTCTCCCCGCTTTGATCCATATTTATAAACTCCAAAACGAATCTTTCGTATTGAATCAAATCTCTCAAATATAAATCTCACAAATCTTTGTCACATTTGATTCAAAAGATTCGTTGTGATTTAATATTAGATTTAAAAAAAAAAAAGAAAAGAAATCACAATGGAATAAAAGATAAAAGACACATATGTACCTGACGAGATTCAAAAGTACGACTTCAAACTAAATCCAATCCAATACTCCAATACTTATGCGTTAGGTTGTTAGCCTGTACCTTGATTTTTAATATGATTGAATTGTACTTAAACCACGCGACTCTCTAATATAATTATTTGAATTGGACAAAAACTAAAACTAGTTAACCCTAAAATAATTTACTTTCTAAAAAATTTAAAAATCTTTATGATTTTTCCTTTTCTCATTTTTTTTTGGTATTTTCATTTGTCAATTTTTATTATTTTCATATTTTTATTTTTTATTATTTTTGAGTTAGGACCCTATTTAAAAAAAATAAACTATAACGATTAGAGGCAAAAAAATCAAGTGTCTATAGTTGCCCCTCTCTGTGGTGAAGTTTGAGTAAAACTTTACCACAAAGACAAAAGAGACACCGTTTTTACCTCGAGATGACTCTATCCTAAGGAGTGCTATGACTAACTAGCTGAAGATTTGACAACAATAAGCTTGAAACAAAGAATAGTGAAGGTAGCACCCCTGTAGGCTAGCAAGAACCCTAAACTGAATAATGAGAACTTGGTTGTACCTCAATGAGTTGACTAACCAATATAGTCAAAGCGCTCCTTGAGTTAGCTAAGACCAAAAAATGAATTGAGAAAATTTAGTCGTGCCTTAATAAACTGACTAATCAAGGTGATCAAAGCACCCTTTGAGCTAGCTAAGATCTAAAAATAAGAAAACTTGGTCGTGCCCTAATGAGTTAACTAACCAAGGTGGTCAAAGCACCCTTTGAGTTGGCTAAGACCTAAGAATAAGTTAAGAAAGCTTGGCCGTGCCCTAATGAACTAACTAACCAAGGTAGTCAAAGCGCTATTTGATCTGGCTAAGACCTAAAAATAAGTAAACTTAGTTGTGCTCTAGTGAGTTGACTAAACAAGGTAGTTAAAGCGCCATTTGAGTTAGCTAAGACCTAAAGATAAGGAAACTTGGTTGTGCCCTAATGAGCTAATTAACTAAAGTGATCAAAGCGTCCTTTGAGCTAGCTAAGACCTAAAAATGAGGAAACTTGAATTGGGATAACGCTTCCTAAGCTTGCTAAATCCCTTCAGGAAATTATGAGTTGGGCAATGTTCTATGAGTCAGGCGACTGGGAGCTTAAGAAACTCTAGATTGGGACTGCGCTCTACAAGCTAGTTAGCTCCCTAAGAGATTATGAATTGGGACTATACTCTAAGAGCCAACTATCCTAAGAGTTTTTAAGAATTAACTATTTTTGGAAATTAAACTATCATCCTTAAGGGGAAACCAAATGCAAATGCGATGTTTTATAAAGCTCAAAACCACTTACCTAGTTCTAGTGATAGTTTCCAAACAGTCAAATGTTTTCTTGAGCAATCCGATTAGAACCAACGGTTTTGACCCTTTCCTCCACCTCTTCTTGGTCTTACTCTTCTTCTAATTTTTCTTTTTCCTTTTTCTCTTTTTTTTCTTTTTTCTTTTTTTCTTTTTTTTTTTCCCTTTTCTTTTTGGAAAGCAATTTAAGCCTGAAACAAATGCACATACACTATACTTAAAGACATATTCAAGAAGGCATCTTTAAAATATGAAGCATCTTTAAAATATGAAGCATCTCTTGAGCAAAGATGTCATGTCTTGAATTTCCGGTCCAACTTAATTGATTTTCCATGTAAACCTCTATTCTCAAGCAAGTTTCTACTTATATGTCACCCATTACTTTTTCTAAACATGGCCCTATCCTTAAAAATAGAAAATAAATCTCCCTTTTTAGGGGGTGAACCATAATAAAGTATTGAAGGAATTTTTATCAATAGACATCATTTTAAGTTAAGTGTTTATTTTTTCTTATGTTTCTTTTATACAAGGTTTATTTAGATAGAACGAAAAGTGGGGACTTTTAGTAGAACGAGAAAGGGGTTAAAGATATTACCCAATGTCGACGGCCAATAGGATTACCAACTTTGCATGTAGAAAATGAAAATGAGACCATAATAATATTAAGATAGTTTGCATTTCATAATCTAAGCAAAAATTCTATTGATTTTTCAAGGGTAGTACATCTTTAATGAGTCAACATTTACTAGGTCTTTCAAGTCCGGACCATCCATTTGAGATAGGATTACAGCTCCCCTAAGCAATACTTTCTTCACAATGTAAGGCCCTCTATAATTCGAAGCAAACTTCCCTCTCGAATCATGTGTATTAGGTAAAGTCTTCCTCAACACCATGTGTCCCTACTCAAAACTTTGGGGTCGCACTGTCTTGTTGAAAGCCCTAGCCATTCGTTACTAATAACAAATGTTATGGTACAAAGCTGTCAACCTCCTCTCATTAATTAGATTCAACCGTTCTATTCGTTTTTTGATCTAATCAGCCTTATCCAACTGGGTTTCTGACAATACCCTAAGAGATGGGATTTCGACTTCTATTGGTAGTATAACCTCCATACCATATACCAACGAGTAAGGGGTTGCCCCTATTAATGTTCTGATAGAAGTTCGATAGGACATAACTGTAAATGATAACATCTCATGCCAATCTTGATACATAACGGCCATCTTCTCAATAATTCTTTTAATATTCTTGTTGGCCGCTTCTACTACTCCATTCATCTGAGGTCAACACAGAGTAGAATTTCTATGAATGATCCTGAACTACCAGCATAACTCTAACATCAATTTATTGTTCAAGTTCATACCATTATCGGTAATAATCATCTCCGGTGTACCATATGGAGCCAGTATATCTCTCTTGATGAACTTGACTACTACTCCCTTCGTTACACTAGAGTAGGATGAGGTTTCAACCAACTTAGTGAAATAATCAATAGCTACTAGTATAAATCGGTGCCCATTAGATACCTTTGGAGTGATCGGGACAATGATGTCTATCCTTTACATTGAAAAAGGCCATGGTGTAGATAATGTATGCAATTCTTGAGGTGAAGCATTTACTTTATTCACATAGATTTGGCATAAATGGCAATGTTTAACATGTTTGATGCAATCTGCTTCTATAGCCAACCAATAAAATCCCATCCTCATGATCTTCTTGACGAGCATGTAGCCATTCATGTAAGGGCCACATACTCCTTCGTGCACTTCTTTCATTAGCACCTCTGCCTCTTTCTCTTGTACACAACATAAAAGCGTACCATCAAATGATCATCGGTATAAAGTAGACTCACTTATCAAGTACTGAGGAGCCAATCTCCTGATTATCTTCTTATCCTTCTTTTTAGCCTCTTTAGGGTACGTTCCATGCTGCAAAAATATTTTGATGTCATGATACTAAGGCTTTTCGTCACGTGAACTTTCCATTGCCAAACAGAAAGTGGGCTTTTCTTCAACTTCAATCTTAAGTGGCTTAATCTTCACTCCTCCCAATATCTGGATCATTGATGCCAAAGTAGTGAGAGCATCAGCGAATTGGTTCTAAACCCTTAGCACAAACGTAAAGGTAATTTTTCCAAACTTAGTCATCAGTTGGACCAAGTGTTGGTGGTAAGGCACTAACTTAAGGTCTTTCGTCTTATATTCACCTCGAGCCTTGCCTATGATCAACGAAGAATCTCCATACACCTTTAATTCCTATATCTCCTTAAATAATGCAATTTTGAGTCCTAAAATACATGCCTCATGTTTTGCAATATTATTAGTACATAGGAAAGCTAATCTCACAGCCATCAGGAATTGTGTACCTTCAGGAGACACTAGAATTGCCCCAACTCCATATCCAAACACATTAGCTGCTTCGTCAAAGAACATTTTCCACCCTGAAGGTTTCTCAACTACTTCGCTATCAGAACCATTTTCCGCAACTCGAGCTTCTTGAAGGGTATCCTCAAAGGGACTCTCCACTAACTGATCTGTCAAGGCTTGCCCCTTGACTAAACTTTGGCTCACATACTTAATGTCAAATTCTGTCAACAACACCTACCACTTTGAAACTCTACCAATGAGAGCCAGTTTTTCTGTTAAGTACTTCAAAGGATCATATTGTGTTATCAACTTAATTTGATAGTAAAGTATGTATTATCTAAGCCGATGCATGACCCAGACCAATGCATAACAGGTTCTTTTAGGTTCTGAGTATTTTTGCTCCCCTTCTGTGAACTTCTTGCTCAAATATTAAATGACCTGCTCTTTCCCTTCTTCATCCTTCTGACCAAGCACAGATCCCATAGATTCGGTCATTATGGTCAAGTACAAAAACAATGGCTTTCTAAGCTTAAGAGCTATTAACACTAAAGGTTTCATGAGGTACTCTTTAATTTTTGTAAAAGCCTCTTCGCATTCCTCATCCCAGTTGATCCTCGCGTTCTTCTTTAATAGCTTAAAAAGAGGGTGGCATTTGTCTGTTAGCTGCGATATGAATCAGGCTATGTAATTTAAATGCCCTAATAATCCTTGTACTTCCTTGAGTGTACATGGAGGAGGTATGTCAATTATAGCCTTGGCTTTATCAAGATCGGCTTCAATTCCCCTTTGGCTAATTATGAAACCCAACAATTTTCCTGACGTCATTGCAAAAGTACACTTCTCCAGATTCAACTTCAACTGGAACTTCCTCAATTTGTAAAATAGCTTCCTCAGGTTTTCTAAGTGATCTTCCTCTTCCCTGGATTTCGCAATCATATCATCAACATACACTTCTGTCTCTTTGTGCATCGTATCATGAAAGATCGCAACCATAGCCCTCTAATACGTTGCCCCTACATTCTTGAGCCCAAACGACATGACCTTATAGCAAAACATACCCTAAGTTGTAACAAAAGTCGTCTTAGTCTTATCCTTATCCTCTTCAGACATTAGGATCTAATTGTATCTCGAAAAACCATCCATAAATGAGAGTAGATGATTTCCAGCAGTATTATCCACTAAGACATCAATATAAGGCAATGGAAAATTGTCTTTGGGCGTTGCTTGGTTGAGATCTCGAAAGTCTACACACACTCTAACCTTCTCATTCTTCTTCATTACTGGAACAATATTAGCTACCCCTTCCAGGTAATCTGACACAATAAATCCAACTTCTAGTAGTTTCTTAACCTCTTCTTTAATTTTCAACAAGACGTTAGGTCAAAATCTCCTTAACTTTTGCTTTTTTGGTTTGGCGTCTTCTTGTGTGGGTAAACGGTAGACTACAATCGACGGGTCCAACCTTAGCATATCCTCATACGACCAAGCAAACACGTCTTGATATTCGGCCAACAATGTAATCATTTCTCTTATTTTTTTCTCTTTTAGATTCCCTCCGATTTTTAGATTCTTGGGATTGTTTTCATCCACCACATTAATTGTTTCAATCGGTTCATATATAGTAATTCTACCTAGTTCATGTTTTTACCATTCCTCTTGTATATTACCATAGTCATCGATACCGTTCCTGACGACTAACCTAATAGGACCAAACGTGATATCGATATTCTCATTTTCTACCTGTACGAGGTATTCCTGGTTTTCGCTTGGTTTATTAGATCTAGGCAAAGCACATAAAGAAAAATGTATGTAAGTAGAAGAGAACCAAAATACAATAAAGGAAAGAAAGGAACTAATGATTTTATTGAATGAATGGAAGTAAATCACAAATGAGATAAAGGCCTCACTAATATTTTTTGAATAAAAGGTTTAATGATACATTCAGAACGATGACTATTGAAAATAAAAATTCAAAAAATACTGACTAAGGGTCACCCTTTACCCTAGGGAAGACCTGTTGCCTTTCGCTAGGATGGAGAACCAGTTATTCAACTAGCGCTAGGACTTAGGTGAACTTGTTGATCCTTCATTAGCAGATTTTAGGGCTTAAGTCGCTACCCATATGAATGTCTTAATTAGAGGAGGAAAGGTCATCGGGGCATGGTATAATCTATCGTCTCTCTTGCCCCCTGCTTGTTTCTTCTGGAATTCTTCTACTGGGGTGGGGTTGTAACCAAGGCCATAGGTGCCGATTTGGCCTTCCTTAAATTCTATTCTTCTGTCTTCTTCTCTCTCGGGACCAATAATCACACTTACTTCTTCAAACATCTATAAGCCTAGCCCTTCTTGCCCTTCACTTCCTATATAGGGTATGGTCGTTTCCTTTTAATTTCATAATCTTGGTCTCCCAAAATTGTAATCACCTAGCCATTTGAGATAAACTTCAATTTTTAGTGCAAGCTTGAGAGTATAGCCCTTATTACATGAATCTAAGGTCTTCCCAAGAGTAAGTTGAAAGATCTTGGAATGTCCATAACTTAGAATCGAATAGTGAAGTGTCGAGGGCCAATACTCACAGATAAATCTATCTCCCCTATAATCTCTCCTCTAGAACCATCAAAGGGCCTAACCATTGTGGAAGAAGGCTTAATTGCAGATGTGTCAATGCCCAACAAATCTAAGGTAGCAAGTAGATAGACGTTCAGTGATGATCCATTGTCAATGAGTACTCTAATAATGATTATATCGTTACTCCTTACCATAATGAAGAGTGGTTTTGTATGCTTGTTCCCTTCTTCGCCTAATTCTTCAACTGAAAAAGAAATTTGATCTACGGTGATGATAGAATTAGTGACCAGTCCCATCTTCTCAGTTGGAATTTCACGAGGGGCCTTCACCTCCTTTAAAAGTATGAAATAAAGCTTCTCTATGCGATTCGGATGTGATCAACAAACTCATCAATAATATTGGTGCAAGAGTCTTATTGAGTTAGTCCATGATCTTATACTCACTCAACTTGAACATCTTGGTAAAGGTTAATAGCCCTTCAACATATTCTGCTATCGTTTTATTGTTTGATTCGCCCAATGCGGCCTTCCTTTCGTACTCTTCTCTTAGGAGGTAAATCTTTCCTGAATGAGTAATCCCCCCTTACCAGAGCACTTGGTTCTCCTGATTTACCATATGATAGTTAAATGGGGCAGCCTTGTAATTTTCTGGTGCCAACAGTATGTAAAATATATGCCTCTTCACTTTTGGAGCCTGTTCACTAGTATGGAACTCAAAAACCTTAGGCTTCTTATCTGAATTAATGACGTTGACAATACAGTCATCAAAAATCATACCAATCATTGACCCGTGGTTAGGTGGGGGATTATTGTTAACATTGGGAGTCGGGGCTTCTACAAAATCTAACTGTACTATCCCTTCATTTATCAAGTCCTAAATTCTATTCTTCAGTCTCCAGCACGCATCAATTAAATGGCCTACTTACCCACAATGGTATTCACACTTTACTATAGGGTCAAAGATTCTCAGCTAGTACCGATCACTAAGCAATTCATATCGTATCAAATTATCCTTTTGCAACTTCTTGAAAACTTAACTTAAGGGGATCAGTATCTTGGTATATTGTCTATAAGTGCTATTAGCTTGAGGCTAGTCCCTGAACTATTGTTGAGCATTTGATTTGGCATTTGAATTTACCATACTAACCGTAGGTTCTTTAGGCTTGTTACCCATCGATCTAAGACCGGATGATGAAATTGGTAGCCTTCTATCTACTAGCTCTTCAAGCTTGCCAGAAGAGATAAACCGCTCAATCCTGTACCCTGCTAATACCACTTCAGCAAAACTCGACAAGGCTTACCCGATGAGATGGGAGAAATAAGGCCTTTCCAAGGTGTTAATGAAAGCTGAAGTGAGCTTCTTCTCGGTAGTTGGAGTAGCTATCCTCGCAGCTAAGGACCTCCATCTTTAAGTATACTCCTTGAATGATTCACTGTTCTTCTTGCGTAAGGCAACCAAATCCATCATGATTAGAGCTACTTTAACAATGAACTTATATTGCTCATAAAATGCCCTAACAAGTTTCTCCCATGTATTTATCCGGTTTAGATCGAGCTGGGCGTACCAAGTTAGGGCCGGTCCTGTCAGACTATCTTAGAATGTTTGTACCATGAGTGAATCATACTGAACATATTTACCTATCTTCTTAATGTATAACCTAGTATGGAGCTTGGGGCAGCCTGTCCCATCATACTTTTCAAACTCTAGTACCTTAAACTTCTCAGGGTATGATCCAATTTCATACGTAAAAAACTCGGTGATCCTTGCCTATTCAAATCCATCATACCTTGCAAGTGTTTTCATCTTTTCCGCTATCTATTACATCAGTTTCTTTTCTAGTTCTTTTATGCTATCTGTACTAAGCCCTTGGTTAGTTGGTTTCGGGGCCACATACGTGTTAGGTTTGAAGGTCGAGTTGAGTTTTAGGTAAACTCCTTCTGACTTAAATGGGTCTTTTGGATATTTATGCTCTACTTCAAGAGCTTGTGTATTCTTCCCATAACGGGCCTTGGAGCTTTCTTCATTAGCCGGTGCTATGGCTTGCAATAAAGCGATGCTGTCTACTAAGAAACTCATTTGTTCTATCATCTTCTCCATAGCCCTTTCTATGGAATGAAACCTCAGCTCGAAGGGATCATTGATCTCGAGTTCTCCGTCATCCCCTTAAGTGGTGGGCATCCTGGTCTAGGAACAGGTTCTAACCGAACTTCTCTAAAAGACTTAATGTTTGGGAGCTATCTTAAGATTTTACCTGAATTGTTAACTTTATAAACGGTTAACATATATTACATTTTTCTAAGAAAAAGTTATTAAATATACGAATGTAGGATGTACGGCACACGAATGTAATGAAAATTAAGAATTGGCAAGAGATGTTTGATGTGGTAAAACCTAACTAATTTTTATTAATTTTTGCAATTGTAAAGCTTTACATCACTTATTATGTTCGAAAAAGGAATCTTAAAGAAGAAAACATTAAAAGAGTCTAAAATCTAAATTCTAATCTTCCTATGGCTAGTGAATTCGTCTTGAGTCTTCTTCCTCTTTCAAATCTTAAGAGCCTCCTCTTCCTTACCCTTGGTCCTTTTCAATCATGCTTCTAATGCCTTTATCCTCTAATGATATTCCTCGCAGCAATTCTCCAACTCTTACTCTCTTTTACTCATTTTCTTGGGTTCAGCTTCGACTTGGATTTCTTCCTTTTTCCTTTGTCTCTTGCATATCTTTAAGCTTCTTTAGTTGGCGATAAAGAAGTCCTTTGGTTGTCTGGCTCTTGCTTACTATCTCCTTAGTGGTAGGGGTGGTCTTTCTCATGTACCAAAGAGCTCGAATACTTAGGAGTTTAGCCACTTTGTTAGCCATCAACATGCTGGGGTCATGAAAGTCCAATGAGACGGCTTCTAATGATGATTTAGTGATCATATCTTCAATGATTCCATTAGCTAGGATCTATCTGGTGCAGAGGTTGAAGCCGATTAAGGGTACCTCCTTGAAATCTTCACATCTTCTTATCATTTCCTTGCTTGCAAACCACTTGAGCGTCAATAATAACTCTTCCTCTTTCATACTCTGAAAGTATTGGACCCAGAAGTGGTTAGCTATATTTTCTGGCAACTCAATTCTTTCTTTAAAAGACTTAATGAGATCATATTGCTTGGTAAACTCAGCCCGGTTGAAATCAAGTTGGTAACTTCTCATGTGGTCGATAAACCAGACTGTGAGTAAAGCCATGTTGGTCTTTAGATCTCCTCGTTTCTTCTTCTTGAGATGATTTAGTGACCAGATTTGCTCAACTAAGAGGGCTAAGACATATGATTTCACTTCAAGAAATTGGATTACGAGTTCTGCGACTCTAAAGTAGACTCGACATCTATCATTAGGGAATAAGATAGTATTAAAGACTACCAATATAAAAGCGTTGACTCAGTACTGGTGCCATGCTTCCAAGTTTGCATAAAAAACCTCCCGTTTATCTCTATGCTTCAATTTGATAGAAAACCAGTCCATGACATCCTCTAACCAAATGGTCTTTCCTTGATTTAAAACTTCGTTTATCTCGGTTTTTCTAATTCCCAACAACTTGCTAAAGATCCTCAGTATTGCAACTTCTAAGTCTGGGATGTAGATATCATCAATGATTGCAGGGGCCCACAACAAGTAGGAGTATTCTTCTAAAGTTGGGCTTAGTTGATGTGGGCCCATATAGAAACCAATGGATTCGGGCTCTCATAGGTGGACTAAGGCCTGCACTAGAGTGATGTTTACAGGGATCTTCTACAAAGAGAGGATGGGCTCAATCTTGTTCTTGATAAACTCTTGCTTATCTAAGCTGAAGAGTCAGAACCACATCTGATGCAATCATTGAGGCCAATGTGATGGGTAGACATGAATTTCTTCAAAGGGCTCTCGACTTGATCTAGCCATGCCTATGTGGAAAGGAAATCAAAATTATAATTACAACTTATTCTAAACTTTACACATAATTATTACAAATTATTTACAGGGAATTACAACTACAACTTCATAATTGGCCTTGTCCATTTAGGTCTGCCACATCATAGGTTCTTGTGATTTTTTGAAAAAAGTTTTCGTGTAATGCAAAGGGTGGGTCCTAAAGGTTCTCAAGTTCTATAATCACCATGTTTTTTCAAAGCAATGGTTCTGTGGTTATATCTAAACTTAAGTGAGTTAGTTTAATCGGCCCCAAAAGGTAGTTGCCCAACAACATCCGAAGCTCACACAATAACCCCCCTTTCTAAGGTCCTAAGATGGCCTGATTCTAACCGTATTTACCATACATTTATGATGCAAAAAAATAGAGTAAAAATAAAGTAAACCCCCAAGACTAACCCCCTAAATAAACTACAACAAAAAAATGTTAGTAAAAAAGAAATAAAATAAACAAATAAATAAATAGAATAACATACCTAAGTTCTCTTTTTTTAATTTTTATTTTTTCATCTTTTTTGTTTTTTTTTTTTAAATAATCTTATTTTTGGTAAATTCTAGTGGCTAGCCCTCTAGGTGTTCCCAGTAGCGTCGCAAAACTATCGAGTTTGAATTTTTATTTTTTTTTTATTTAATTTCATTTCCCACCATCTAATTAATACTAGACGCAAACCCATTTAATATTAATCCTCGACTAAAGAAATTGGGAAATTCCGGTTTTTTTTATTTAGAAAAATTTTTAGAGTCGCTACGCAATCGAAGTCAGGAAAAAGGAAAAAAACCGTAATCAGTTGGGTAGATTGATTACAATTTGGCTACCAATCTTTTATTTTAGTTTGAGTGAAGGAAGGTTCCGAATTCGGGGTTTAACCTATTAAACTCTAACAGGTACCACTATTTATTTACCAAAATTAGAATTATTCTTCTAATTATAATATTTTTAAAGAAGAAAAAAATAAAAAATTAAAAGAAAAAGAACCTAAATTTCTATAGATTTTATCATCATCGTAAAGGTACCTACATATCCGTTAGCTGAGATTAGATGACTGTAATACTTTCTGAAAATTTTAGTATGTTAATTAATTTTAATTTTGAAAAAATTGATTAGATTTATGTGGTTATCAACTTAGTTTATTCAAAGAAAACTTTAAAAGGGTCCTAATTTTTTTTAGTATTTCCATTTAAAAAAAAAACTCTCAAAATGTCCTAACTTTTTTTTAAAAAAAGGTTTTTTTTATTAATTTTTCTTTCTAAATAATTTTTCTCATTGAGAAATTTTAAAAAAAAATCTAATGCTAAAAGATTTCCTAGACTAAGATATATATATATTTATATACACATCCATGCCTAAATTTTATTATTAACAACTATGTACCTAATTGAATAAATAAGATCATATAATATACTACTAAAAAAACTCCTAAAATTAATATACTCATATATATATATTGTTAACTAACTAAGGGCATAATAAAATAATAATATAATAATAATAATAATAATAATACAATCCAAAATAAGCCGAACCTGATTGTTTCGTTCGGCAGTAAAGGATAATAGCTCCAATTGGTCGCGCGTAAGCTTGTCTAATGTACGACTAATCTTTGATTGAAATTGGCAATGATGATGGTTTGCTCCATTAGAGATTACGCATGCTGTTTTTGGACTAAATAGTAGATGATAGCTAGTCGCGTATGCGGTTCGTTGCAGTAGCGTGTGAAGCAATGTGGTGAAGTGTAGTGTCGTGAATTTCAGTGCTAATCGATGTGAAGCTAAGTGTATGTGTGTGCAAGCGATGGTCTAAGGACAATACACAGTTGGGTTGTGTAAAGGAGCTATTCGGCTGAAAGTGCTCTAGGCCGTGAAGAGGACAACATTGTCTGTGATCAGTAGACGCTGCTGTCCACTACTACTATTGTGTATGTGTTAGACGAAGGACAAAGTGGCAGCAGCAGATTAATTGTAGCTGTCCATGTTGGGGCTGTATGCGTGACTACTGTGTATTGTGCGGTTCAATTGTAATGCACTGTGGGGGATCATTGGATTATCATCACTATGCTCTAAGCGTATGTGTGCAAGCCGGCAGTGGACTTACTGTAGTAGCGAAGACTTAGACGTTAGAGAGTTAGCTTTAGTTTAACCTTGGATGCTAAGTGGAGTTGTTGTTATGCTGTTGTTCGATGGCAAGGATGAGTCACATTTAGCACTGGAGTATCCATAGGTTGTTACAAATCAGTGTTGAATCAAGGGTGAAAAGACGCTGCTGCACTTGTTGTTTAGTTTGTTGACCACAGTGGTATTGAGCATACGACAAAGAAGAAAGCTAGATGCACACTATTGCAGGACTACTATCACGTATTGGTGCTATTGGCGTTAAGTGATGGAGTGTAATTCTGGGTATGTGAGTGAAAGTGTGGTGTAGATGTTTGTGTATCAAGTGATTAGTGGAAGGATCAATGTAAGGTGTTGCATTGTAGCAGTGCATGGAGTGATGCTACGACCGTATATCGATGCTTGGTCAGTGAGGATGCAAGAGGGCTATGGTGTACTCATGTGTATAGGGGAGATGCAATGTTTTTCTTTCGAGTGTATGTATGTGTTCCAAATTCTCCCCTCTTTAATCCATATTTATAAACTCTGAAACGAATCTTTCGTATTGAATTGAATCTCTCAAATATGAATCTCACAAATTTTTGTCACATTAGATTTAAAAGATTTGTTGAGATTTAAAATTAGATTTAAAAAAAGAAAAAGAAATCGCAATGGGTTAAAAGATAAAAGACACATATGTGCTTAATGAGATTTAAACTTACGACTTCAAATTAAATCCAATCCAATACTCCAATATTTATCTGTTAGATCGTTGGCCTGTACCTTCATTTTTAATAGGATTAAATTGTATTTAAATCGTATGACTCTTTAAAATAATTATTTAAATTAAACAAAAACTAAAACTAGTTAACCCTAAAATAATTTACTTTCTAAAAAATATAAAAATCTTTACAATTTTTCCTTTTCTCATTTTTTTTTTTGGTATTTTCATTTGTCAATTTTTATTATTTTTAAGTTAGGACCCTATTTTAAAAAACTAAACTATAACGACTAGGGGTAAAAAATCGAGTGTCTATAATGAGTTTATGACTAATTTACCTCCATTTGGTCCCTTGAATTAAACTTGTGTAAACATCTATTGCAAACCTACAATGCCAATTTGCAAACTATGTAGCTCTTTGAGAGTCTGAAACCTTTCTTAGTTGTCATCATCATTATCTTCATCACTGTCCTCACTAGAGTCTTCAAAAGGCTTTTGAAGAGCTAATTCTACCTTATGTGACATCAATTTTGACCAAATCATTTACATTTGTTTCTTATGAACTACAATTGCTACCTTCTTGAATTAAAAGTTCTTAAGTTACATTTAGATCACTAAAATTGATTTCGGGTCCTAATTCATGCTAAAGTTGAGATAAGTTAATTTTATGAATCTCAACAAATACCTATAGTATAGTACATACACCACTATGTTTTGCAAATGACAACTCTTATTCCACAACATCATTGATATTAATGGATATGGAAAAATAATAGATCTAATTAACTTCTTCAATTGATCATTCAATTTAATCCTAAGGCTTTCAATGTTAATTTAAAGACCTTTGCAAGTCTATCCAATACCATTGATAATTTGCATTTGCTAAAACCTTGATTACCTCTCTCAAATGCAAGCTGTCATAATATATCCCATTATCTCCTTCTATAACGTTTCCAACATGGTAACAAATTTCTAATCTTTATTAGGCATTGTAACCTAGTTACAACCAATCAAATTGCATTTAACTGGTCGCTATACAGAAGTGCAAACTTATGCTACTACGAAAGTGAATCAATAAGGACATTTTAAGTTCTACCTACAACAATAAAATAACCATCTAATAGACAAATAACAATTCACTTAAAAAATGTAAAAAGAAAAAAGAAAATCAATGAAAAATAATAACAAAAAACCTACAATAAATTTGGAAAAAAAAAGGAGAAAAAATCCAAATTACATATAAATGACATCATTTTTTCTACATGCATGATTAATATTGAGAATTATAAAGAAGTGGGAAAAAAAAAAGAAAAAATTTACCTCTTTATAACGTAGATGATAAAAGAAAATGGACAAAAAAAAAGAGTACAACAAACAATAAGGCTTAGGTCGACTTGACAATAGAATGTGGAGTAGACTCAAAATTAGATTATAGAAAGATAAAGTTAGTGATTGTCCATTTAAGAGAGAAAAAGTAAAACACATGAATGAGGAAGAAGTTGTTGTATAAAGCTTAAGCTTAATAAAATCATATCTTCAATATAGGAATTTATATTTGCTAATTTGAAAACTTGAAGTAGTAGTCGACAATGTACATGCAATGTATGTGCATAAAATCTAATAATTGATCCTAAGATCTTTTAAAAAATTATGAAAGGAAGCGATTAAAGAATTCTTAGAAAGAGGGGAGAGAAAGAAATAAATATGGAGATATTTTGTATTTATTAAAAAGAAAAAGTATATTGTTGTTACAAAAGTTTAAAAGTTTGAAAACAGTTTTGATAATATTATTGCTGATTTGATGTCATGATTCCATGCAAGTTATTCCTTTTTTTTAAAATATCCCATCAAAGGTTGTACTTTAAGGAATTTTCTTTTTAAAATAATGGAAATGCAAAATAACCTATGAATTTTAACCTTAATATGAATATACTTCTAAATGTGCAAACATTATAAATAACCTATTAGCTTTTAATAAATTAACAATCTAAATTTTACCTCAATAGAACTGTATAAGTGAGTTAAATGGGTTAACTTGAACTAATTCACTTTAATTCGTAGGTTAAATGAGCCAACTAATCTTTACCCATTTTATAAACAGGTTAGAATTTGTTGGCTCAACTAAGCCTATACGAGTTGGTGAGTTAAACAAGCTAACGTACTTATTTGGCACATTTAATCCACTTAGATAGTATTATGGGTCATTTTTATGTTTTTATGGGTTAAAGAGTTAACCTAACATGTTTAACCTACTTATATTTTAAATATTTTTATTAAATACTATCTTTATCAAATCATTCCAAACAATTCAACATAACTACTTAGGAAAATGAGTTATAGTTTATCATTAATTTTGCTTCTTATTATATTATTTATAATACTTGATACAAAAATTACTATTATATAAATAAGGTATTAAACCCTTTACAACTAGGAAAAGATGGTATGCCAAAAATATTTCCCATACAAATCGTAAGAAGAATCACATGCTACGTACTTTTGAAAAGTATATCTAAACAATAAAATCGAGAAAAGTTGCTTAGCACATTATATCAAATAATTAATCTAATAATTTTGATGGATAACATCAACGTACCCAATTAATTAGCTTTAGCATTTAGGCATTTACATATATGTATATTGAAAGATGCAAAGTATAATTTTACTTTTTCACTTTTTCGACTACCTAATTTTTTTTTTAAAAAAGTGGATCAACTTCTTAACTCACAGGTTAAATGGATTAGGCTAAATTGATCCACTTTTTATATGAATTGAAAAGCTTGGTCGTAACCCACTTTTAAAGTGAATTAAACGGGTTGGCCCGATAGTCAAAACCTATTTGTATAGCTATATATCTCGATACAAAAAGATCTCTCAAACTTGTTTGTACTATAATGTCTTTTGAACTTTAAGCTTAGGTTTTTATTTTTTTTAATGAAGGGGTAAACATTTTTTATATTTTTAATTTACTAAAAGTTATGAGATTATTTGTAATATTTGAAGATTTAAAAATAAATAATATGGGGATTATAGGGAAAGTAAAGAAAATTTATAAAAAAAATAGAAAAATCCTAAAAACATTGTTCCTAAAAAAATATTCCTAAAATTATGGTACTTAAAATTGCTTTACTTAAAAAAAGATGATTTTAAACACCATGATAAAATAGTTTCTTTAAAAAAAGATTTTAATTTTAATATATATTTATTTGGATATGGCATGAAAATGGATATTATTTTTTAAAATCCGATAGTTTTGAGAATGTTTTTTTTTTTTTTCCTTTCACCGGATTTATAGGCCAGTGTTATTTGCAATTTAATAGGAAAAAAAAAAAAAAAGGTTGACATTTAAGGATGTTTAATGACATAATACAAAAGAAGACGAAAGGGCGACCGGAATTCCAAGATCCCACGCGCCATGATCGCGCGTGAGCTCACTCGTCCGCTTCCTCCAGATTCCCATTGTTCACCTCTCCAAAAATTCACCTGTAAATACACACACACAAAAACACACTTCCTCTTCGCTCTCTCTCCTATCCACTCCTCTCTCTCTCTCTCTCTAACATGCACCATCTGCTCTTCTCCATCACCACCGCCACCACCATCATGCCCATCAAGTCCCCAAACTCAACTTCCCTCTCCAAATCCCCAAACCCTAACCCTAATTCCCCTTCCTCTTCCTCCTCTCACCACCACCATCACCATCCTCATTCTCCGTCGGCAACCCTAGACCTCCTAATCTTTATCCTCGTCCTCTTCTCTGGCACATTCCTAATCACATCCTACTTCTCCTACATCTTCAATTCACTCTCTCTCCTCCTTTCTCACCCTACACTCCACCTCCACATCGACCTCCCTCCTATCCCTATCCTTCCTTACCTCCTTGGGTTTATTGCCTTCACTATCACCTCCATTCTGTCCTTTGAGTTCCTCTGTGGTGCACGATCCCGTAAATGCGGTCGCGCTGGGTGTAAGGGCCTTAAGAAGGCTATGGAATTCGATTTGCAGTTACAAACTGAGGATTGTGTTAAAACAGCTGCCGGCACTGCCGTTGATAAGTTGCCATGGAAAGGGGGGAGTGAGAATAATCCCGATTATGAATGCCTTAGGGCCGAGTTGAGGAAAATGGCTCCGCCCAATGGGAGGGCGGTTTTGTTGTTTCGGGCAAGGTGCGGTTGCCCCATCGCGAAGCTTGAGGGTTGGGGGGCTAAGAAGGGAAGGAAGCATAAGAAGTGAGTCTGTAATTGAGTTGAATCGAACTTGAAATGATTTGAATTAAATTGATCTGATCTGATTTGATTATAAGGGGTAGATGATAATTATGTGTTTTGATCTTGTCTACTATGTGATTTAAGTGTTTGTATTATTTATTTGCAATCAACAATTTGTTGTTTGATTTGGTTTTTCAATAGTCGTGGTGTGTGTACTGGGGTGCAATTTAATGTTGTCTGGAGTGAGCTCAGTGTGAACTTGTTTCAGCACTGTGGTGATTATTGATCATTGTTCTGTTCAGTGTGTACTAAGGGTGGTTTGAGAGTTCAAATTGAATAGCTTATGTTCTTTTTGTCGGTGAAATTTGGTGATACTGTAGTTTATAGTGAGTTTTGTCTTGATCAGGGATAGCATTTCTCTCCTCACATATGCTGCTAAAAGAATCTAGCCATATGATGGTCTATGGAAGTTTTGCTCGGACGTCTAATATTTTTGTATTGAAAAAAATGAATGTATTCATTCGCAATATAGTTCTTGATAAATATGTTATTATTCGAATCAAGATTAGTGATGGGGTAAGGGGGTATCTTACGTATGATAAACTTCTCTTGCTTTTTGTCTTCAATTTAGTGGTGCGACTAAGATCGTTTCTTTTGTCCTCCTGGATGGAAGATACTGATTTTTTATGTTATGGATGATTTGGGTTTTCTGACTTGTATGATGATGGCTTGCTTAGTTGCTTAAGTTATGATTTTAATTTTAATTTTCTCAGATGTCACTTCTCATGAACTGCAACAACTATTTATGTCATCGTAATTGTTTGCTTGTTTTAAATTGAGTTCATGCAAATTCCTTGCTGTGTTTGTGAAACATTTTTTTCTTTATCAGAGGTCTGAATTTTGATGCCACTAATAAGTTACTAAAATGCAAGGATAGTATAAATGTGGGTGCATGCCATCTTATTTCTTTTCCCAGAGGTTGTGTTCATGTCTTGCAGCTTTGTGGCATATTGGGTGTTTCTCATCTCAATTACTGCTCATCTTCTTCTCGATCCCTTGATGGGAACTTTCAGAAGCACTGAGAATTGAACATTATTTAAACAGTTGACCTTCCGTAAACAAATTAATTCTTTTGTTGCTGAAAGTAACTATTAGTTCATGGCCTGTCTTTATTTTGATTAACCTGTGAATTCTGAGTTCAACATGCTTTCACCTAAGCTCAGCATTTTTCACTTCTCCAGCCCAGCAAATGGTACCAAAGTGCATTTTCCTTCTATTAGTTTGGTATATACATACCTTTCTGTTCAAGTTTACTTTATTCTTTCCTTCATATATCAAGCTTTCAAATGGTGAATTTGTTTATCTTTGAGGTACTTTTGAGAAATATACTACTCTTATTAGTGGAATTAGCTTAGCTGTTGTAATGAAGAAGCTTCTGAATTTGCATTATACGAGTTTTCTGGACAACATTAAGCAGCTAATAATTTAGTAACAGTTATCTTGATACAGAGAATAATTTAGTTAGAGTCTCAGTTTTTTCTTGATAATGTGGAAATGCTTATCATTCTGATAGACAGTTTAGAACCTTCAACATTTGTGTATTATTTAAATTACAGCTTTGGTTGAAAGTTCATCTCCGAGCTTTACTAAAAAACATATACCTAACGATATAACTTGGAGAAGGTGTGCCCTATGGTAGCCATTGTGCAGCCTTGATTAGTAACTCATCTAAGGTTCTGATCTGACTTTTATGTCTTTACATCCCAATCATAAAAATCACAACAAGGTGCAGATAAATTTCCTCTCGTAATGTTTCTTTATTGATTGAAGATCAAGGTAAATGTAAATGGAATCATGTTTTCCCTATTGATTTAACGAAGGACCTTTATAACCTTTTGTAGCTGACAAATGTTATTACATAATAATGACATGAATTATTTGGCGATGTGGAGAAGTAGCCTTTGTGCTATCGTGGAAAGAATGCCTTACCTCTTTAGGTTATTAGCAATATGCAAATAATATTCTCTAAATAGAAGGGAAGCTTGCTCTTCATTTCGGAATTTTAATGCAGTGGAGCTCTTAATTTTCAACCAGTTATGTTGCCATCACATGGAAAGAGATTAGTTACCAATTGAAGAAAAACATGGAAAGGGATTATGAATCCATATTTGTTAGGTGGATATTAGTTGTCGCTATGAGGAAAATAAACCTCAATAACCCATGTTAAAAATGATAGGTTGCTTTCAACTTCATGTGTTTTGTTGAGGAGACAAGGAGATATAGGATGTTGGAGAAGCTTCATCTTGTATGAAAGGGATTTGTAAGATATGATCAAAACAGTATGATGTTGTAGAGATATTTTCTAATTTTTTCCATCCATTAAGTTATATCTGATTCATCATCAGCTAAGGAGTCTAAAATTGTCTTGTCAAGCACTTGTACTCACATAATACTAGGAAGAATATATGAAGTATGTGTGTGAAGTCAGTGTGGTCATGTGGGCCGTGTGTGTTATTATTATGGCTGTACTGTAATATTTAGGATGTTGTGTATTCTCGTAGTGGCATCTAGGTCTAATGTGTAGGGTACATACTGCTATTTTTCGGCGTGTTAACTGTGTGTTTCATTTTGTGGTCTTGTTACAATTTTGCAGCTATGGCCATTTGTGTGTGGTTACATTAAGTGTCAAAAAAGAGTAAGATTAGGGATAGCAGTTGCAACCAAAAAAACTGCTCTAGTAATTCTGACATTAAAGGGCATCTAATGAGTGAAAAGAAGCTATGTCTAGTTTTACTCAAACATTGTATTCCTTATGAGATTGTCGGGTTCTCCCTTAACATGCTCAAAACATTATTCAACATAGGTAAATGAGTGGGATAAAAGAAAAAGACCATGACTACATGCATGGGGACTTGGTTTAAATCCCACTAAGAGTTATTCTTGGGGTTACCTACATACTGAATTGGTTCGCAGGTTTTCTAAGGTGGTTTATGTGCCTAAAGGTAGCAATCAAACTAAGGTTGTGCTTACCAAAAAGGGGGGGAAAAAGAGGAAAAAAAAAAAAATCCATTAAGAGTAAGATTACTGAATATATTGTTCTTAGTAGACCTAATACAAGAAACTTTATTTGATCCTGTAACATTTGTGTTTGAAAATGGCGCCATAAACAGATGAATAGATATGAAAGTCACAAAGATGAATTTCCTCTGCTATCTTTTAGCTCCCGTTTTAGCCTTTGTATCTTGTACAATGTGCAGAAAGAAACATGAGGCCAAGTAACATCCTTATATATTTTTCTGCAAGAAATGGATCACCACTGTTGATATGCAATTCTCCAAAATAGATACAGTGCTCATCTATCTAAATTTAGGGAAAAAATGTAGGTATTTCTGTTTGCATGTAGAAATATATGCAAATCCCATTCATTTTTTACCCATATGCGAGGCCTCTTGCCCCCCAACACCACCACAATGCCCCCCCTCCCCCCCACCAAAAGAAAAAATATCCTACATGTTGAATAATCAGTGAAGCTGCACAAGAAGTAGGTGTGATTAAGTATACTTGCTCTTCCCCAAATTCCATGATAAGTCCAATGAGGTCTCCTTTTGAAAGCTTCAATCGCCTCTTATTCTTGATGTTTCTAGACCATGTGGCTGATTATTTTGTGAGATGTGAATTCTGACTTAAGAAGAGGAATACTCTCACATCTTTAATGTATTTATGGAATTTATTAATTGATAAACTGAGAGAGACCGCTCTTTATTTCCTCTCTCTCTTTCATTTTTTATTTCCTGTTTCCTTCGAGTTATGGTGGAATTCTAGTGATTCAAAGGGTGTATGAAGAACATGTCATGATTCCTTTTAAATTGAAAGTTAGATGGCAATTTGCAAGTTGAGGAGGCAGCATGAGTGTGCCTTATAGAGGTATTAAGTTATTAAAATTCTGCAGCAAGAACTTCCCCTTGTTCCTAATTCTCACCCTCAAATGCATTCCATCTCCTTTTTTTAGCATCATGGCAATCTAAAGTTGGCCATACCGATTGTCAATAAAAGATTGCTTGGAGGCTGTTCTTAACTATACATTTATAATTTGTTAAGCTAAATGTGGTGGTAATGCATGGTATTATTGTCATAAGAGATTGTCTGTGCCTGTGCTTAGATTTTGCACTCTTATTTCCTGTAGTTTCCCTTGTTTTTTCTTTTGATTTTTTCCTGTCACATTAGTTTCTGCTCTTTATGAAATCACATGAAGTGAATATTTTTATTTCGATGGTCTGCTATTTACTAGCTCCAGAAAGATCCGTACTCCTGCAGTTTCAAATTAAACAGAATTCTTTGGATTGCTTACATTTATGCAGCCTGACCCATTTTGTCTTCTTTGTCAATGCTTCTAATGTGGTTTGACATGGTTTTCATGGATTCGAAATTGGGTGCGGGGGTGCAGCACTTGTTATGTTAGATAGTTGGCTGCATTTATAACGGTTTTCTGATGAAATCTGGCACCAGACAACCACTCAATCCCTATCAGTTTGTCGCATTAATGGAGTATAAGTTTCTTTTAAGCCACTTGAGATTCCTAAGTTGGTACTAGGAATTGGCATGACTAGAATTATTGTGAAGGTGCGTGTAGAAGGAGCTCTTGCAAGGGCTCTGTCAGGTGAAACTTGGAAGTTCCAAATTGTAGTAATGGATCCATGATGGGTCTATAGTCATAAACCTTGGTACTTTTAGAAACTTCAAGGCAGATCTTCCCCCCAAGTCTATTTATCAGCTTTTATTTATCTTTTTGGGTAAATTATCAACTTTTACTCTAATTGGAAGCAAGAAATTGTTTGTCCAATATATCAGTAAATTGTTAACATTTCCAATTTTAGGATTTAACACTAACTTTGTTTTCGCCCGGTTTATTCTCGCAGGGCTCTAGGAAACGGGGCTGTAAATGGAAAAGGAGATCATCGCTGATAATTCGCGACCTGTTCACAACAAAGACCACCTATATATGTTCGACCTGTCATATAGATCATGTCCACCATATATCTTTTCTTCTTTTCTTGAAGACTTTGATCCATCGAGACTAATATTTTTCTGATCAATATTATTCTGATCAGCTAGAGGCATATATCCTTCAATATCTCTGGAAAAACCTTCCTTATACTATGTTCTTTAATTATATGGAGGGGCAATGCATATACAGTCGAATAAGCTCATTGAAATAACATTTACATGATGATTCTTAGTTGAAATTTCAGCCTCTTTGCTTACCCATAAAAATGCTACATCCTCTGCGTCTGTGTCTGTGTCTTCGTGATGAGGCTGCTCGAATTGAAATTGCATCTGATCTACAGTCTATATAAGCCGAATATATGTATGTATGCGTGTATATCTGTGTAAATAAACATCAAAATTTCAATTGCATGGTAGCGAATTTTTTTCTCACAACTTACCAAGAAAAGTTGCAAAAGCCATTTGTCCATTTGAAAATTGATGTAAAGCCAACTTAAGATAATAATTGCAATAAGAGAAACTGAAAAAAAAAGAAGAAAAAAAGGAAAATTACACTCATCCAATTCGAGAAGAGAAGATATATGTGAGCAAAGCATAATCGAAATACAAAGATGGCAAGGTTTCCAATTAACAATCATACTTCTGGAAGGCATTCACATGGGTATAACCTGACTGGATATCAGAACTGAGTTGGCCATTAAAGAAGGTACTGTTTGTTTGGCCTAGATACTCATACAAGTATTATGTCATGGCAGATAAATACTCGCTGCTCTGAACTTTCTGTTTCAGGCTTGTTCCTATCAATCATGTGCAATTACTGGTTATAAACTTTCATAATTATGTATTACTTCCTTATTCAGACGCTTGAGTGTAATTAACAGAGACACACTCAAGACGAGGAGTTTGAAACAACAAATATTTATCCATATTCTATCCATTTGCTTATGAAATGCATCCATTTTCTCACTCGTAGAAGGAACTAAGAGCTGCTGAGCGTTTATATGGTTGGATACATGATGTACATGACGCGCCTTTGCAGTTCGAGCCATCGCTGCATCAATCTTTAGGTTACTCATTCAAGCCCGTAACTCGTACCTTGCTTCTTCAACCCCTCGTTTCCTCTATATTCATTAGGGGGTCTTCCTCTGCTTTCCTCCATCCCTTATTCTCCCTCTAATATATTAACCAGATCCCTCAATATCGATCTCTTACGAGTTATTCACGTACACTTTTCTTCTTCATAGCCCATTAAAACAAAGTATAGACAGCTTCTCTTGTAGGTAGAGATGGTCATGGAGAGGAAAAGATCTTATTATTAGGATGCCCTAAACCGTTGAGACAACATGGAGCCATCCATCATGAACCGCAAGACAACTATGGTTGTGGGAAAAAAAATTCTCACAGGACAATAGCGATAGTAATATTTTCTCCATATTGTATGATTATATCTTTTAAATATATATATGTATATATATATACATATATAATGTAATAAATCCAAACGCTACCATCGATTCTTTTCTTTTTCTTCTCATTTCATGGCCATCAAATCACAAGAAGGGTTTATTGGGGTCGTGTTTCCTGACCTTATCGCTTTTTTTTCTCCCTCAACACTTTCATGCATCGTGTTGAATATGCTTAGCCGTAGAAAGTGTCGCATATCGAGCTCTCTTTTTTTTCCTAGTCATATTCGATAAAAAAAAAAAAGTCTTATATTTTCTAATTAATGGTTATATAGGTTAGATGATATGAAGCTAGCTATGATCTTTTCTCAATAAGTACTTTCAAAAATGGGTTAAATAAGAATAATTAGAGGTACGAAAATTGCTTTCTTTTAAGAGTTATATAACTTTTCTATAATACAACTAAGTGATTATTAATAAAAGTACCAATCCTTACTCTTAATTACTACAATAGAGATTACAAAATATATGAAAGGCTTATGAATGCAAAATTATGAAAAGTTCGTAATTCAAATGTTGCAAAATAAGAAGTAGTGTGTCTAGGAGTTCAGTTATTACTAGGACTTATCGTGACAGATTTAAACTAAAATAGATCCTTCAAGATATCAAAGAAAATTAGAGAAAAATGATCCACAATAAAACAAAAATAGTTGATGTGAATCTACTTAGAGGATATGATTCATTAACGAATACAACACGACTTGATACCTTACTTTATATAACACACAAGTTGATGTCAAGGTCTACCCGCCACTAATCCTAAGCTACTCGACAAGATTAGATAAGTTGTGTATAAAATATAGACTTGAAGAAAGTTGTTTTACAAAAATAGAGTATTCAGTATTAAAATGTAAGTTATGTGCAGCTTACAAGAAAACGAACTATTTATAGTAAGTTCCTAGAATAGCATTATAAATAAAGAAATTATAAGAATTGTTAGTACATACAAAAATGGGGTAAAAAGGATAAAAAACCAAAAATAAAAAAGTAATACAATATTAGATGAGGTAAATAGGTGACTGTGCAACATTAGTCCTGTATAAATATTCTCTAAGTACAGCAGGCAAAAGGGGTCAACATGTTGCAACAATAAAAGAAGCTGGAATGAGAGAGATAGTGGCATGCCAAGAGAAAACTATTCGGCCATGTAAGTAGGTCTCTAGTCACTTGGTAAAAACTTCTTGGTAGTAGTTTGTTGGGTTACTCGGCACAAGGTCCTCGGTAAAGAAATAGTTGGCATCATCACTACCGAATGTACAAATCAATGTATGATAATTTGGAGAGCTCAAGGAGTTTAGCCACATTCCTTTGGTGTAAAGTTTCTCATCATTAATAAGTTGCCAAGACAAAATTCGCCAGGTGAGGAATTGGAGTCCTTGGAGCCATGCACGAGTAATGGGACGATTGGTCGGCAATTCATCAGTTCCCTAGGGTTATTGGAAATTTTCTCTCAAATCTTGGTCTTCGTCATCTTTGGGCATATATGGAGTTAAGTTGGCAACGTTAAATGTGGTAAACACGCCAAAATCTTTGGGTAGCTCAATCTCGTAAGCTTTATCATTAATGCGCCTTAGGATCTTGTAGGGTCCATCCACTTTAAGAGATAGTTTATCCGTCCTCTTGCTAGGAAAGCGTTCCTTGCTAAGATGGATTCATACAAGGTCCCCAAGAGCATAAATAATTCGTTTCCTTCTGTGGCTTCTCATTTCTTTCTACTAGGCTACAGTTTTGGCCAATTGCTCAACAATTCTTTGATGCAACATGTGAAATTCCTTGATACGCTATAGGCTGAATTGACTCTCCCCTTGTGTAATCGGACTATTAACTAAGTCCAAGGATAGATTCGGGTTAAGTTCATAACCAACCTTAAATGGTGATATTCCAGTGAAGCTATGAGTTAAGCGATTGTAGGTAAATTCAATGATGGGTAGGCATAAATTCCAATCACAAGAGTTTTTTCCAATAGTGGTGCGCAAGAGATTACCAATGGTTCTGTTAACTACTTCAGTTTAGTTGTCTATCTAGGGGTGGCAAGAGGTACTGAACAGGAGCTTATGTCAAGTTTCCTCCATAAGGTCTTCTAAAAGAAGCTTGTAAATTTTGAATCACGGTCAGACACGATACTCCTTGGCACTCCATGCAGTCACATAATTTCCTACAAAAAGAGGTTAGTAATGAATAAAGCATCATTAGTTCTATGGTAAGGGATGAAGTGGCCCATCTTACTAAATCGATCAACCACTACCATGATCAAATCGTGTCTTCTTGGCATGTGGGGAAGGCCGCACATGAAATTCATGCTTAGATCAGTCCACGGACGCTCATGAATTGGTAGAAGTGTATATTTTCCATAAAGCTCTCTCCTCCCTTTTTCATACTTACACACTTTGCACCTTTCACGTATTCGGTGCACATCCTTCATCATCCTAAGCTAGTAAAAGTGCTCATTCAATATCTTAACTGTCCTCTTTTCTCCAAAATGGGCAGCCAGATCCAATATGAACCTCTTGAACCAATAGCTCCCTTGTAGAACTACTCGGCATGCAAATCTGCTTAACCTTCATCAAGAACCCCTCACTTAAGTAGAATCCGTCCACAGCTCCTCTATCACTACACTTGGCTACTAAAGGCTTAAAATGTGGGTCATGCTCATATTAATTAGGTAAAGTACTAAACCCAAGCACTTTAGCTTATATCGTCACGATGAGGGTATAACGATGAGAAAGTGCATTAGCCACTGTGTTGGCACTTCCCTTCTTATACCTAATGACATAGCCAAAGTTCTCCAAGAATTCGACCCACTTAGTATGACGCCGAGAAAGCTTCTACTACCCGCGAAAATGTTTGAATGATTCATGATCCGAATAGATAATGAATTCTCTCAGCAGCAAATAATGCTGCCAGTTTTGGAGTGTACGGACAAAGGCATAGAACTCCTTATCGTAGGTTGAGTAATTCAAGATAGTACCTCGAAGTTTTTCACTGAAGTAGACAATGGATCGGCGCTCCTACATAAGTACAGCACCAATACCGACAACAGACGCATCACATTCAACTTAAAAAATCTTCTCGAAATCTGGTAAGGCAAGTACTAAAATAGACATAAACTTACACTTCACTTAGCTCTACCCTCAGGGGATATCTCGGCCTCGGGATCTTCCTCAAATTCTTCCAGTATCTGATCAGTTGCTACTTCTTCCTCTCCTTCACTCACACTTTTTACTTTAAATTGGGGCTTGTCTCCCTTTATGGTCATAACTCAGCAATTCAGTTATTGAGTAGCCATGTATCCATAGCTAAGGCATTTAAAATACTTGATTTCTCGGGTTTTCCTCCTTGAACTCTGACCTTGGTCTCTTTAGATCTCAGGTTCTTCGGTATTACTCTTACCTCGACCCTTGTCAAGTTAACTTAACAAATGACCTCAGCGTTCTACCTTGAAACTGTTTGAAACCCTATCATTCCCTTGTCTACTCAACAGGCCATTCCTATTCGGCATCATTGTTCAGTTACTCGGCATTCTGCTAGCTTAGTTCCACCTTTGCCTTTCAACTCTCTAGGCTACATAGATGGTTTCATCCAAAGTTATGAGGCTCTGCAGTTCCACAACGTGACCAATCTCAGCTCGGAGTCTCAAGATGAACCGTACTATAGTTCGAGCCTCAAGCTCATCAACATCACATTGTATTATGAGTAATTGAAACTCTTAGACATAGTCGTCTACAAATCTGTTACCTTGCCTTAAGTCCTAGAGTCGTCAGAAAGTGTCCTATTCATAGTGTTTGGGAACGAACTTACTTCTCAAAGCTCTCTTCATCTCGTTCCATGTTCGAACCTCACGTCGAGTCCTCAGGCAAACATCCTATAGCTTCTTCCACTACATTGCAGCATATCTAGAAAATTCTAACACGGCCACTCTAATGTAGCTTCATAATCATAGAATTCGAATATCTTTTCGATCTTTTCTTCCCAGTTTAGGTAGTCATCAGCACTACTAGACCTATTGAAGTTTGAAATCGGTACCTTAAGATGTTCAGCACCTCTTGACGCTCTGAACTTACACTCATCAATCCTAAAATACTAGTCTTCTTCTTCATACTCTTCCACTTTGTCCAACTCTAACTTCTCCTCGCGATTATATCGATACGTCATGGTGGTGCATGGTTCACTAAAAAGGCTTCCGAACCTCACTCGTTCATTTGACTCCTTAGCCTATCTCTCATTTCTCGACCCTACTTAGCAACTCTCTCATGCGGTCCATTCTTTAAGACCCTATTTACTGAGATAACTAGATTGGCCACAATAGCAGTAAGATCTTGTGTCTACTCATCAATAGTACGTGCTATTCATTGGGTAACTCAACTACGACCATGACCATCACTTTCGACATTATGAATCTCTCCCTATACACTAGGGTTCGACATTCTTAACACAAAATTTTAGTAACTACACTTCACATGGATGGCTACAACACACACAGTATCTTAAACAGCCGACTAACTATTACTATACAGTTCTCGGTCTCAACCTTAACCTCAAGCTCTGATACCAGGAATATATGGTATGCCTAGAAGCTTAGTTATCACTAGGACTTATCGAAAAAAATTAGGGGGAAATGATCCACAATTGAACAAGAATAGTTGACGTGAAGTTGGTCGGAGGATGTGACTCACCAACGAACACTACAAGGCTTAACACTTTACTTGATATGACATATAAGTTGATGTCAAAGTCCACCCACCACTAATCTTGAGCTACTTGCCAAGATTAGATAAGTGGTGTATAAAATATAGACTTGGAGAGGATTGTCTCATAAGAACAAAGTATTCAATATTAAAATGTAAGTTATGTGTGGCTTACAAGAGAAAAGGACTATTTAGAGTAAGTCCATATGGTAACATTACAAATAAAGAAATTACAAGTATATACAAAAGGAGATTCTTAGTACATACTAAAAAGAGGTAAAAAGGACAAAAGACCAAAAATGGAAAAGTAATACAATGTTAGATAAAGTGGACAGGTGGCAGTGTAATATTGGTCCTGTATGAATATTCTCTAAGCACAATAAGCAGGAGGGGTCAACATGTTGCGATAATAAAAGGGGTCAGGACGAGAGAAATGGTGGCATGCCGAGAGAAAACTATTCGGCTGTGTAAGTGAGTTTCTTGTCACTTGACAGAACTTCTCAGCAACAGTTAGTCAGGTTACTCGGCACAGGGTCCTCGGTAAGAGAATAATTAACATCATCACTACCGAGTGTATAGATCAATATGTAACAATTCGGGGAGTTTAAAGAGTTCAACCACATTCCTTTGGCATAAAGTTTCTCATCATCAGTAGGTTGCCGAGAGAGAATTCGCCAGGTAAGGGATTGGAGTCCTTGGAGCTGTGCGAAAATAATGGGACCGTTGGTCGACGATTCATCAAAAAATGTGTGCTTCATTAATTTTCACTAGTTCCATGAGTTATAACTCCTTTAAAGATCATAACCATTAAACACTTTCATTTTTTTTTAATATCATCTTAAGTTTTATTAATTATAAAATGATCTATACCATAACTATGGAAGATCACAACTTAAGATACTTATGAAATACACAAGTTCAAGCGATAGACACAATGCTTTATTAGACGTGACACTGCAAAGTTTTGCAAAAATTACAAGTAGTTTAAACTACTCACAAGTGATCTAAACCGCTTATATATGTGATACAAAATTTAACAACTAATCCCGGCTCCTAACTACTTCAGAAGTGGTTCAAAACACTTATTTAAGTGAGACCAAATTTAACAAGTAGTTCTACCACATCAAAGTGACCCAAACTACTTGTTCAGATAAGATAAAATTTTGTCTTAGCAAGAATTCAATTCATTCACTTCATGAAATGATCCGCATGAATTAAAGCTCATTGTTTCTCTCTCTTATTCAACTTAAACTAGTTTGGATTTCTATCCATAGTGATCTGAATTACTTCGAGAAATTAAAAAATTTGGGAAATATAACACTTTAACTAGTTTCCAACATTTTCAAGGCATTATTTATACTTTCATTTAAGAATCTAATTCGCATAATTGGAAATTTATCCAAATTTCCCACTAGATTACTAATTTGAAATGTTTCTTCTAAATTGTGAAAATGCATGAAAAATGGTATCCATGGATTTAAATCATTCCTTAGAATTAATCTCTTAAAGTTGTAATATGGTGTTAGGTGACTTATTCCTCGAACCTACATGCTTTGTGCTTAAAAGGAAAAGAAAAAAAAAAACTTGTGCATTTCCATTATTCTAATAATCTAAGTAGACTTTAATGGTGCTATTATAGCCTCGTGTTCATACCTGCTTCATGAATATTTACAAAAGATACACCAATTAATATTTACTAAAAGCGACTCTATTATATTAAAAAAGGTAGATTACATTCGAAATAAATCAAATTTCTAACATGTAATTGATCCATTAAGAGATATTACTAAATCAAAAGTTCACGATTGACAACAACTTGTTTTTAACCTTAAATTTCTAAATTAGTGGTTTGCCAAAAAAAAAAAAAAAAAAAAAGTAAAGTTCCCATTACAATCAACTAGTTGGCTTTTAGACATGTTTTAGCGAAAGCCTATTTAACTTGATCTCTTAGCAAAGCTTTTGTTAGGAGATTCGCTGAAGTACTCTTGATTTTGACATAGATTATATTTATAATTACATTCTCAATTAGTTTCCTAACATTCATGTCTTAGGCCAATGTATCTAGACTTTTCATTATATATTTTACTATAGGTACATGAGATGGTCATTTGATTATCACAAAAGATTAAAATGATTGACACTAGTTGTGGCCATAACTCTATTTCCAATAACCATTTTCTTATCCATTTTGCCTATTTCTTTGGTAATGTGAAGGCTATAAATCTTCTCTCCCATCATTGAATATGTGATACCTATTTATTTCTTAGAGCTTCAATTTACTACTCCATTACATAATGTATTTATCTATCATGTTGTAGAACAATAATCACCTACAATAGTGATCCAACTTGCACTTAAATACCTTTCTAGTACAAGCAAGGACTCTTTCTTTTCTTGAAGTACGTAAGAACTTTAGTCATTAATTTCTATTGTTCTATACTAGACTTACTAGTATATCTTGACAATTTTCACACAGCATATGTGATACCAAGTCTAATGCAATTTGATGCATACATCAAACTACTTATATGACATTTCCATATTCCAATTATGCTATTGTGATTCTCGATCAATTTCACGTGTGTATCATATGAAGTACTATATTTCTTAAATCTTAAATGTTTAAAACTTATCTAAAATATTGTTAATTTATTAAGATTTGACTTAACATTATTCATCCATTATGTTTTAATGCTTTTCTTCCTAATGTTATATCTAGTGATGGTGATCACTGTAGGGTCTCGTAGGTCAACTCCAAGTGGTTCGTTGGCTATGAATAGCAAAAAACTTTCATAAAGCCCTCTATGGCTAAGCAAGTGAGGGCCCTTCGACGTTCAAGTTAGTGAGAAGGAAAAGGAAGTGCAAGTAATGAGAGTGAGTTCCCAAGAAAGAGTTGAATGTTGTAAGTGTTATTCCTCTTACTTGGTGAACTAACTCTTATTTATAGGTTATAGGTGCTTACTATTGCTAACGTATGGCGAACTATAGCTGGCCAACGTAGGATTCGATGAGGTAACATTGTTAGCATCTGGTGGGACATCCTTCCTTCTATTGATTGTTGGAGGTTAGAGGGATGGGCTTATCCCATCAACGTTGGTGGTCACTAGTTCAGCGGCTAAGCAATAACCCATGTGATAAGAGGTCAATCAACATTAAATGAAGAGAGAGAAAGAGACCGAACCGTGGATGGGGTTAGTGTTTGGCTTCAAAGTCGAGCACCTCCTTTGGCCGCAATCTTTGGAAAGACTGTGTACGAGCCTCAAGCAAGCATTATGAGTAATGGTTGAAGGTTTTTCAAGCGAAAGACAAAGCTCGAGCACGTTAAGGATGTATGCATGTGTATTAATGGGCCTTCGTGGCTTGAGACGAGTTTCTTAGTAAGTGATGAGACTTGGGCTAGGCATTCTGGTAGGCTTAGGCCCTAAGTGCTCTTTATGGCAAGAATTGGTTGTCAACAATATTGACTTCACTTAAATCTTTCGTCTTGAATTTAGAGGTAAGGTAATTATTAGTTTGTTTTATACATTCTATGTTTGTTCAAAAAATGAGAAGGTCGTTTATATAAAGACAAACTATTACTCCATAACTATTAGTAAACCTAGAATAAGTGCACTCATCTATATATTTGTGTTTGAATTACTAGTTAAAATTGCCTAGTCAAATTTTTCATGCAATTGTTTAAGAGTTTATATTGACCTGTAATGACTTAACAAGCTTAGAAGCTTTCTTCTCATTGCTATGTTTGTTTAATATAAACTTCTTTATCATGCTCCTAATTCAACAACATTATCTTAACATTCAATTTAATGTACATGAAGGTTATAAATGGAAGCCAAGTTTATATGAATAAGGCATTAAAGTAATCAATATCTTCGTATTGCCTATACCATCTTGCAATCAACCTAGTAATGAAAAATTCTAAGAATCCATCTATATGTTACTTCCTTTTAAACATCTGTTTATACCCAATCATCATTAGAAGTATGCAAGTGGGTTAAACAGGTTAGCTCGGCCCCACCTACTTTGGCCCGCAGGTTAAATGGGCTTAACTCATTTTTTAAATGGAGTAAAGAATCTCGGCTCTAACCCGTTTAAAAAGTAGATTAAACAAGTCAACTTGCAAACTAACTGCATAAATATGTTAAACGAACAACCTAAATCGGCTCACTTTAGCACGTGAGTTAAATGGATTAGACTCGTTTGACTTGCTTTTTAGGTTGATAAAAAAATCTTTACTCAAAATCGTTTAAAAAACAAGTTAAACTAGCCAGCTTATAGGTTAAAAACCTACATGTACACCTTTAATAGTTATTGATCCTAGTAGCAAATAAAATAATTTAAGTATTATTTAGCGATGTAGATTCCATTTCATCACTAGTTGTTTCTTTCCAAAATACTACATCTTTTGATGACAGCTCAACATAATGTTGCAAGATCATTACATACGTGCAAAACTATGGGTTTTTACTTTAATGTAGATTATTTCCCGTTTACCTCTAAGGAAAGGATAGAATTAAGAAGAAATAAATTATGAACCAAGATCCTTTTCTTTTGTTTTTTAGCTCTTTAACTTCTTCTAAGTTTCACATTTGAAACATTACCAAGATGCTTTCAAAGTTGAATCTCTTCTAAGGGAGAATGTATGATAGGAATCTTGACTTGAATCTCTTAATCAAGCTTCTAAAACTAAAACAAGACCATCAAGATAAGTTACAAGTAAAAAAAAGCTACGAAAAAGAATCAGTAGGAGCATATGTTTGGCTCGATAGTTAACCAACTATAGAAGGTAGTTGATGAGGCCAAGGATGGTAGTAAATCGGCTTAAGCAGTTGATAAGGACATGAAGATGGTTGGTAAGACGGTGGATGGTGACAAACTATTTTTTATATATTTTTATGAGTTTGTTATTTTATTTCTTATAATTAGTTCCCTAATGGGAATCCTTTTATTTAGCCTCAAAATAGGCAAGCTATATAATAGACTTGGTAGAAAATATTAACTTTGTTAAAAACTTATTTAAAAATGAAACTAGTAAATTAACCTCCTATTTCTTATTCTCATTGATTATTTTATGATTGTAGTGAACAGTAACCATACTTATCAAAATCTTACAAATTGTGGTATATAAATGTCATTGAAATCTATGCATCATATCATATCATATCTTTTGTAACTCATCCAATTATTTCTATTATCTTGCTTGTAGAAATTAATTGAACTCAATTTGATTCTTGAAATGATGGGTCATTTCTGATTCCTGGATTTTTCTATATCTTTTTTTTTTCTCCATTCATATAGACATAAAATTCATAAAACACAAACTTTTTCAAATTAAGCCTTTAATTCTAAATTCATATCCATAATTGATAATTGCTTCATATCACATTCCACTATGTATGGTAGAGATGTTATATTTCATTAAATTATTTATTAGTGTGTACATGTTAATTCTAGAACACTTGAGTTGTAATGAGCTAACATTAAATAATAAAAGGCATAATTTGTTGTTTATTTATTGTATTTATGCTTAGAATTTTGTTTATGATAAAGTTCCATAAGATTAACATATGAACTGATATATTAATATTATGTTAATCTCAAAAAGGTTCATAGTCAAATAAGTATCTCGAGGAAACATCACAAGATCATCACATTTGTTATAACTAGCTCGTACTCATTGACCATGGAATTCATGAGAGATATATATAGGGAGGTCTCTAGATGTGATTCAAAGTATAAAGAATATTATAATCATATCATGTATCGTTATTTCCTTTCTTAGAGAATTGGTGCGATAGATCTTTAAATTTGATTGTTGCACTCTTTGTGTGTCAATTATCATGCTTTGATGCTAGTGAAACACAATAGCTAGAGATAATAATAAGTTAAGAAGCATTCATCTTTATCTTAGAGATTTTACATCCTAAACTACTTGATTGGAAATAAGTGATTTGAAAGCCTATGATTGTACCAAAATTTAATTAGGCTTGAGTTATTCAAATAAATTAAGTAAATGGATCAAATTCATGATGATATAACAATGCATGAATTGATAAGATATAGAAAGAGAGAGATATGATTACATGCTTAGGTTTATCGTTTGTTTAGTTCATGAGGATATTTCTTAGAGAATCAAATGCCTTAATGAATAGGATTAAGTAATCCAATGAGTCTATACCTAATAGTGCACTACCTTCACAATAAGAATATAGAGGATTGTATATAGTAGAAAGATTTCGAAATATTATGAATGGATAGATGCTTAAGAATATAAAGGATTGTACATAATAGAAAAATTTTGGAATAACATCTTGAATGGATAGATGCTTAAGAATCCTTAATGGGTGCTTTCAAATTAATTAATTTTATTTGGAGTTTGAGTTATGTTTAATTGAGATGCTCTAAGTAAATTAATTGATTATGATTTTAGAGTTATTATTAGTCGAAAACTTAAGTGTCCTTAGGAGCTAAGCAATTTAATTAATAAGATTAAATTGAATAAACAAAGAATCAAACAAAACCATGAAAGGTGTTATTTATGTAGGCAACGGTATGTCTATTGATAAAATAGAAGTTCTCTAAATACCTTATTTAATTAAATGCACATGGTGATGAGTGGATGAATTGATTGGCTTAGATTAATAGAATGTATAGCTGGATGCGAGCAATCCATATTGACAATCTAATTGTTCACATTACAATCCTCATTAAAGGAAAATTCAATGGAACTTAATGAAAAGAATTATTTGACAAAAGTTTAAAAAGAATTCCATAGACATTGCTTGAGCATCAATTGAAATGACTCAAATATATGAGGTCTTTTGATGAATACTCCAAATAATTGCTTGATATTTCATGATTTTTCTTTTTATAATTGTACAATATTTTATTTGTTGCAAATATAAAAAGCAAGGTACTAATATTATAAAATGCCTCACAAAGTGAAAGAAATCATCATGATTGTAAGTACAAAAAGGAATTTCTCTTGAGGTGCATGACCATCTAAATAACCATTTGGAATACATACCTTTACATGTGTGATTCATCTATTAAAATTATATGTACTATTACCAAACCTAATAAGCTTCTTAAGGTATCTACTAATAATAATTTTCATAGAAGTTTTTAGGGACCAAGGTCTACAAATCTACCTATGTATGTGTCCCATTGTGTTTGGATTATACTTAATATGAAACTACAAAAAGTTGAAATTTTAACTAATAAAATTGATTTAGATAATTATTTCTTTGCGTTATGTCTTAGTAAACAATTAGATTAATGGAAATATGGAACAATGTAGACATGCATTGAAGATAATTTATTTTTTTTAAGATCAATAATTCAATATGATAATTTGCTAAACATATATTCCATAGAGTACAAATAATTTTAACTTAATTAGACTGAGAAGGAAATAAATATAGATTAGAACTCAATGTAGCTCTTACATAGTAAACTACTCATTCTTTGATCTTCGATCTCCTTAGTTGATAAGAATAGTATCCTTGATCAATGTGATGTGATATAACTATTTTCTTAGCAATTTTGGCTTTGCATTTATGCTATGGCATTTGTGGTTTCAAAGAAACCAAAAATTATACAATTTCCAAGTAAAGCTATATAATGTGAAAAATACCATACAAAGACTTACATATAAATATTAAAGCTATACGAGGAAACAAAAGTACATCAATAACATAGAACACAATAATGTGTGATGGGAACTTCCTCTAAAAGGATGAGTTGTTTTGAATACAGATGATTCCCTATTGTAACATTCGAGCAAAGTAACCACTACAAGGGTTTCAAGGGATGAAATGAGTAACTAGCTTATAAAGTATAGAAGAAAAATACAACATTCTAATATAGCTGCTATTGAACCATGGGCAATTTATGTTGTAGTACAATTATGTCTTCAAAAAGGTTTGATAAATATTATAATTTATACAAAGTCTTCTATTGTAGCATCCATGCTAGCAAGTTCTTCCAATATATGTTTAAAATATTATAATGTTGTTCATGCATGTAAGGCCATTCTTTACAAGTTATAGGCTTGCATATTAAAGTGAAGGCTTATGAATGTAATAGGTTTATGGACAAGCTTGTCAATATTATGCAGAATTTAGAGGAAGAATGGAAGGTTTTTTATCAACCTCCTCTTAAAGTGCTTTGTTTTTTGAAATACAAAGTTACTGAATATGGAACTTGTAGAAAGATAAGGGTTATAAGAGACAATGTGTTATTCGATGTAGCATAACCGATAGACTCAAGTATATAAGATTGTTGCTAACTTTTGTAATGTTTGTTAGTCGTGTTAATATATCATGCATCTAATTTAACAAAAAAAAAAAATAAAGACTTATAATTTAAGTTGATGGATAGTTGGAGGAATCAAAGTACTTAGTTTTATAGTGCCTGTTCACTAGAGCATAGTTGCCTTAAATGAAAACAAAAAAATAATAATAATCTTCTTATATGATGTTTGATCTTTAAGATTTGAGAAGTAAAATATCCACTGATGTTTAACATCCTTCGTCCCTTAAGAGCAAAGTTAGGCGGTATTCGTAGAGTTTTAACAATTAATTACCATCATGAGATGGTTTTAAAGACTGATAATCAATGATAAAACTTCTGGATCCACTACTGAACTTATAAAAGAAATATACATTGTTATCAAATTCGAGTTGGCTCTTACTATTCAACTTGATTCAACCTGATTTGATCATGCAACCGATCTTTTCCGACCTTGGTTCAACCTCAATTAAACTCGATTCTACCCTCTTTAACTATTAACCCTCTCATATGTCATGTACAATCACTCCGACTAAGTCTAATAACATCATTATATTAATCAACATGTAAATGTAAGAATAGACATATTAAGTTGATCGGAGAGATTTGTATTGAAGAGATTTATATTTACATACACATGGATTAAAGTCAAATGGCCTGTAGTACGACTAGAGGTTTTGTAAACAAGGTACGGAACTATTTCTTTAGTTTTAAATAAAAACTACAATGCTTTGTTTGATAGTATCAGGAATTTCATGAAATCATTATTCTATAGATTAAACATAATAATAACTTTATATGAAAGATTGACTATTATATTCCACCTATATGAAGTTAATTAAATATAATAATAATAATAATAATAATAATAATAATAATAATAATAATAATAATAATAAGGGAAAACTAGTAAGAAAACAACTAATGAGAGGGAAATTTTATATATTTTTAATGGGTGATATGTCAAAAACTACTTGGACTTTTGGTGTTTTTCAATTTTGCATTGGAAATATGAAGTTATTGAATATCACACCTACTTGAACTTTTAATTGTAAAATTTTAAACTTAATCAAGCTTTTACTTGAAGTTATTAAATGTCAATACTTAATTAAGCTTTTATTTAATAAAATTTACTAAATCCATCTTCTTAAGAGATATAATGTGATATTCAAAAAATTAGCAATTAGGACATAAATATCTTAATATTAGAGTAAGGCCTTGTTATTGTACAATCAGGGTCGACAGTTGATTTAAGATTTTTAAGAAAATAACTCAATTAAGCTAAAAATTTACAAGAAACATGATTACCCTAATTGAGGAATTCTCATAGGCTTGGAAATAAAAAATATAATAAAGTATCAAAAATATAATCAAAATTGTCAAGATTTACTTTATGTGAGCCCTTAAAGTCATACTTAAGGCAATCGTACCGGAATTTAATATTTCAAGAAAACTTATCTGATTGAGTCCAAACTTTACAACTAAATTAGAAGAGTTAGTTAAAGTGACCTGATGAAGTTAGATTATAAAAATAATAATACAAAATCCCAATTTTAGCCTTAGAAGTATAGTTATTCAATATAACGTAAAACTTGTTAGAACCCTTAAAATTGAGTCTAAAATGCAACAAAGCTTTAGAGATAAATTAATTAAGTTATAAAATGAAATAATATAGCATAATATATTATATGAATAAATATGTATTTTTTTTAATATACCCGATATATATAATAAATATGCCCATAAATTAACTCAAAAGTCTAAAAATATATAATATGTAATGTCGCATGACTCTAACTTACTAGCTTTCGAATAGTTTATAACCCTTATAGAAAAATATACTTATAAGCTAGGTCAATAGGTATAAAACAGTTTATACTAATGTTACTAGTAACCACAAGAATATAGATCTTGATAATAGAATAATGAGTATAATAATATTACTACTGATACAAGATAATATGTAAAAGTAATTAAATTAGTATAAATCTAGTTAGTTGGATATCTTCTTTTCATTAGATTGATAGAAGTATTCATAGGTGTGAAAATGTTTGAATTATATGTAAACATAAATATATAATTATATAAATTAATAAGAAATTAATTGAAAAATTTAATACATGAGAAACACTTTGGAAATTATGATTTATGATAACGTTCGTGAAATTAAGTTGAACTTTCATTACTTGGAGGAAATTTAAATGAAGTAATTGTATAGCTTTAATATTTCAATTTAAGCTCATTTATATGAAATTTTCTTAGAAATATTAAGTTTGTCGGGTCTAATCACTAAAATGTAGAGTTTCATAATTTTAGATAAAGTTTAAGATAAATCTTTTAGAATCAATTACGTGATTTTAATAATTAATATTAGTATGTAAAATGTTATATAAGATGTGTATAAATAAGTCCCAAATAATTAATATAACTTAACTATATATTATATGTTACTAATATTTTTACTAATAATTTTGTTAAAACTCACCCAAAATAACAACATATGGGAGAAAAAAGAAATTTACGATTGTAAATAATGTTTACAGTGAAACGATAGAATATTCTTTGAATATTCTAAAAATTTAGATAGGTATGAAATAAAATATAGCAAATTAATTAAAATATCTTAAAAAACCAAATACATATATATATATCATCACCTTTAGCTAAGGCGGTGAAAAGTTTCAACATAATGGCTTTAAAAGCCATAAAGCTCCGAACAATGGGAAGAAAAGAGAGGAAGAGAGAGAGAAAGAGAGAAATGGCGAGAGAGAATGAGATTACCAAAAAAAAAAAAAAAAGAAGAAGAAGGAAAAGAAGAGTATAATATTTAATTTTTCAATGTGCTTTTAGGTAATCTCCTTTTTATAATTAAAAGTGTTATCTTTTAATTAATATTTAATAGCTATAGAAAAAATATATACGTTATCTCATTATTTTCTTAAATGGAGTTTTGTATTCGTACAATTTAAGCTTATTTATATGAAATTTTCCTAAAAGTATTAAGTTTATCGGGTTTAATTACTAAAATATAGAGTTTCGTAATTTTAGATAAAGCTCAAGATAAATCTTTTAGAATCAACTACATGATTTTAATAATTAATATTAGTGTATAAAATGTTATATAAGATGTGTATAGATAAGTTCCAAATAATTAATATAATTAACTATATATTATATATTACTAATATTTTTACTAATAATTCTATTAAAACTCACTCGAAATAACAACATATAGGTGAAAAAGAAATTTACGATTGTAAATAATGTTTGCAGTGAAACAATAGAGTAACAACATTGGGATATTGTTTCAAAATATTTAGAGACTTTGGTATGCATTTACTTATGAATGTAGTTAACTGTTTGTATGTGTGTAATACTTGTGTTTGAGATTCGATTTACAGTAATGGGAGCTAAGCTCTATGTTATGGTTGTTCTATGATTATTATGTTTGAATTGTTTGAGATTAGTTTATCACCTTAAAAGTGAATTAACTTAAACTTGCCTTAACATCTAACTTGAAATGCATCACAATCTACTAAGACTAATAACTAGGATTCTCAAGCTAAACATGGATTCCCTTTGATGAGGATAGTCAAAATGGTTATTTTCCCACTTTTAGTCAAACTAAGTAATAGAAGAGGAGGTTGCGATAAGGTTGAGGGCCGTAGTTTGAAAGTGGTCATGGGAGGTGAGTGTTCTCCATTACACAAGCCCTAGTTTGGTTTTGATTCGCGAGTACATGATGTTAACTTGCTCAACCTGAATTAGAGCAAACGTAATTTCTCTAATCTCACGAAGGATCGAATAACGTCGTGTGATGACATTTATTTATATATGCATTGTATCTAATTAACTTAGTTGAAAACCCTACTTATGATATGCTAAATGTATACTTTTGTTTCTACCCTACTTACTGAACAAGTTATCACTCGTTCTCCTATAATTTGTTTGCAGGTTTTGAATGAATTATAAATACTTACCCAAAACTAGAGAACTAACAAACTGGGATAAGGAGTGAGGTGTAACAGGAAATGACTGATTATTATCCTTAGTATTGATTTTCTTAATTTTTAAGAAAAACTATATAGAACTTCTCAAAGAGCTTGGTAATTTTCAATATTCTAGTCTGTATAAGAAATGATACGTACCTATGGGATTTACTACCACTTTTTTATAAAGTCGAATTACAAGTTTATTTTCAATAAATTATTTTAGAAAAGTAGTCCACAGTTTTATATCAAACAAGTATCAAATTTGACGTTTTAAAGGAGTAAAGTCAAGTATACCTAGTGTAAACTAAGTTTAGGATAGTAACTATAATAACAATTACTATCTTAGGATAGCTCATACGGTGGGACTATTACCACTTTATCTTTTCAGAATGTGACATATAACGTGGAAAATATTAATTGAACAAAAAGTATAAGTATGAATAATTAAAGTTAAGTATATCTAAGAAGTAAAGATTCCATTAAATACAATGGAAAAAATATTCTAAAACTCAAAGTAATAATTTCAAAGTGCAAACGTCATATTTGGTACCTAAACTTTATCCATTTTTGCAATTAACTACCTAAGCATTACTCATTTTTGCATTTAACTACGTGAGTTTTGTCCATTTTTATAATTAATTACCTAATCTAATTATTATAAATGATCTCAAAAATTCTATAGGTAATAAATTGACCTTTTTAAACTTCAATTAATTAATTAAAAATAAATACAATTCAATACTAAATCTAATGTGTTTTTTATTAGGAGTAAGCAGGTATATGGTAGGTAAAATAGGAGGCACTATCCATACCTAACCTTGTAAGTACACATTTCTAAGTTTTTGTATTGAAACTTATCCTATGGCACCATGGAGCCACCCTATACCACATATCCTGCAAATTCTATAAGGTACATGATATCTTATAAAATATATATTTTTTCTTTATCTTCTTTTAAAACTTTATGTTGAGCATATAATTAATATCAAAACTATAATCACATTATCGCTAGACTAGATAGTAATAATTTGCAAATGTGCAACACATTTCAAATTGAGACAACATTAAACTTTGGTAGGCAAAATACGGGATAATGGATGTATAAGTGCTTAAGCTTATGATTTCAGATAGTTTACTGTCTAAATATTAAAAACTTGAATTTCAGTATGTAAAATTTTGTACTTTGTTCAAATGAGTGCCCAAACTTTAGGATATCTTAAATTTAGGCTCCCATTTAAACAAAATTTAAAGTTTATCTTAAAGCTCAAGTACCTATTTAGACAAATTTTAAAATTTTAGATATTGAAATTCAAGTTTTGAAAATTTGGGCACTAAATTGCCCAAAATCACAAGTTCATGTACTTCCATATGTATTATCCTACAAAATAGAGAATATTTCTATAAAAGAAAATGTTCATACTTTTAGTTAGATCATACTTAAATTTTTTTTATCTTTTCTTTTCAAATTATTTAAATAAAATTTTTATCAAATCATAAGATTATTATATATAAGATACGAAAATCATGAACAAGTAATTTTTTTATAATATATTAGATAATAAATTAATCGAGATATTTTTAAGACCTTACTAGATTGAAATTAGTAAAAGATTAAGGAAAAAGAAAAGAAAAAAAAAGAGATAGTGTATATTCATAGAGTTTTATTATGAGGTGAGTTTTTGTTATTATTTTATTTAAGACGGAGAAAAAGGTAATAATATCAATTTTTCATTTATTAATATTATTTAATAATTATTATAAGATAATATAAGGTACCATAAGACTAGGATAGGGTAAATCTATAAAATCAAGTTTCCAAAAATTATTAGCTAGAGCTATCCTACCGTTACTTTTATCCTCCATTGGATGGAGTAGGATTCAGATAAAAAAAAGGAAGTGTACTCACAAATCGAGACGGCTTATTGTCCGATGACAGTCAGTACCCTTTTCCCTCCAAGAACGTTAGTAACGAGAATTGAGAATCAAACCTTAAAATCGGTTAAAAACCCATGAAACGACGGTGCTTAAGCACACTGCCCTTTTGTTATTCTCATGACCTTTACTTTCAAACCCAGATATCTCCATTGTACCTTCAAACCCTATTATTCTTCAACTTCATTCACACCACCAACCCAAAAATGGGTCACCACCAAAACACCAACTCAGCTTCCACTTCGTGCAATCAACAGCAACTTAATCAAAATTTCTAACCCGGAAACAAAGGACACCGAGTTCTATGATCAAGAGCTATCTATAGTGTCAACACTCAAATCGATTGCAACCCATTTGTCCATCTCTCATGGACAGCAAGTCCATTGCGCTCTGTTAAAATCAGGTCTTGACTCCAATTCATTTATTAAAAATAGTTTGATTAATATGTATGCCAAATGTGGGTTGATGTCCGATGCAAAATCGCTGTTCGATACATGTAGTGATATCGACATGGTTTCTTGTAATATTATGATCTCTGGGTATGTAAAATCCGGGCGATTGAGTGATGCATATGAAGTGTTTGTGAAAATGCCGAGGAAAGGTTGTGTTTCCTATACGACGATAATTATGGGGTTTGTGAAAAATGAGTATTGGGAGGAAGCTGTTGAAATTTTTAAGGAAATGCGGGTTGCGGGTGTTATCCAAAATGAGGTCACGATGTCAAATATCATGACGGCTTGTTGCCATAGTGGTGGAATTTGGGACTGTAGAATGCTTCACGGTCTTGTGATTAAATCGCTGCTTGATGGGCTTGTTATTGTCGCGACAAACTTGTTGAATATGTATTGCATGTGTTTGGAATTAGGAGATGCAAGAAATTTGTTCGATGAGATGGTTGAAAGTAACATAGTTTCATGGAATGTGATGTTGAATGGATATTGCAAGGCAGGATTAGTTGATTCTGCTAGACAGTTGTTTGAGGAGATTCCATGTCGTGATGTGGTTTCATGGGGAACTATGCTAAATGGGTATGTGCAAGTAGGAAGGTTAAGGGAGGCGTTGATTATGTGTGGTGAAATGTTGTGTTCTGAGTGTCGACCCAATGATGTCATGTTAATTGACCTAGTATCAGCCTGTGCACGATCGATGGCCCTAGTAGAGGGTCAGCAACTTCATAGCATAATCGTGAGAAGAGGTTTTGGTTCCTATGATATTATCCAGGCAACGATAATACACTTTTATGCAACTTGTAGGAGACTCGATCTTGCTTGTTTGCAATTTGAAATCAGTTTCAAACGCCATCTCGCATCTCTAAATGCCTTGATGGGAGGATATGTGAGAAATGGAATGATTAAGCAAGCAGCTGAACTGTTCAATGGAATGTCTGAAAGGGATGTATTTTCTTGGAGCACCATGATTTCGGGTTATACACAGCATGGACAGCCCGGTTCGGCTCTGAAGCTCTTCCACAGAATGCTAGCAGCAGGTGTCCTTCCGAATGAGATCACAATGGTTGGTGTTTTCTCGGCAATAGCTGATTTAGGGGAGTTGAAAGAAGGAAAATGGGCTCATGAGTATATTCAAAAGAATTCGATCCCCCTTAGTGACAATCTGATTGCAGCAGTAATAGATATGTATGCCAAATGTGGTAGTATCAGCTCTGCTTTGGAAGTTTTTAATCAGATTCGAGAAAAAGCTCATGATATTTCACCTTGGAATGCAATTATATGTGGGTTGGCCAAACATGGCCATGCGGCTCTCTCTCTTGAATTGTTCTCGGACTTGGAGAAGCGTAATATTAAAGCAAATTCGATTACATTTATGGGACTCCTGACAGCGTGCTGTCATGCTGGGCTAGTCAATGCCGGAGAAGGATATTTCAGAAACATGAAGACCGTCTACAATATGGAACCGGATAGAAAGCACTATGGTTGTATGGTGGATATATTAGGAAGAGCAGGGCGACTAGAGGAAGCGGAGGAGTTGATTAAGAGCATGCCTATGGAGGCAGATGTTGCGATATGGGGAGCCTTGTTGGCAGCATGTAGAACACACGGGAATGTAGACATAGGAGAGCGAGCTGCTCGGAATTTGGCCAGGTTGGAACCAGATCATGGGCCATGCCGGGTTCTGCTTTCCAATATCTATGCAGATGCAGGGAGGTGGAATGATGCCTTTTCACTGAGAAGTGCGATTATTGAACAGCAAATGACAAGATTACCAGGGTCAAGTGGCGTCAATATGGCGCCTAATTTGCAAAATAAGATGAATCTACATTAAAGACAGCAAGCTCATATTGTATTATTAGCTGAATAAACCTCAACCATGCCATCAGCTTTAGGAGCATGGAGCAAACTCCCTCTCGCAATGAAGGCGCGAAAGGTATTTGGTCGCTGAAATCTGGAAGCTTGTCCTGGATCACTCGAATGAAATACTAGGGTAAGAAATGAAATTCTAGAAGGAAGCTGCAGATGGGAACATTCAGGACATAATCTTTTGGATGTCATTCAGGATATATAGTTGCGAGGTCAATTTTTTGTATACCTAATTCAAGCATTGGATTGGATTGGATGGCTTCATTCTTATTATTTGGCATGGAAAGGGGTGTAATATATATTTACCGATCCTTAAAAAAAAAATTATAGAAATGTGTATTAGGTGAAACTAATGAGATAAATACCAATATTAAATCGTATCTATGAGACACGATATTCATGTATAAGTTGCAATGTGATGAATTGCATACCGCGGCTATATCATATGTTTGACATGCAATTTGCCAATTGCATGGATGTCTCATTTGAGATATGCGACTTTTAGATAAGATAAAAACAACATTTGCTTTTTTGACTGTAATTGTGTAATTTTCTTTTATGTAATTTTTTTTTTGTACAATTTTTATTTAATTGGTTTGGTAAGCATATAAAAACCTCACATGGGTAGTTGTCCTTATGCCTATAGATATATTTGGTCGGTGCGATGAGCAAAATCTTATAACAATTTTGCCATCAATAATGTCATGTTATTTTATCATTTCAACCATATCAATATTAAAATGACTTTCTTTTTATTATGTATATATGTGATATACCAAAAAATGGCACCTAAGAAGAGATTGTGATCTTTACATGATGAATAAGTTCCCAAAACTATCACGATCTCATTTTTTTATCACTTAGTTTAGAACTAAACTTAGTTGTTTCTTAATTGAAAACAATCATGAATTGCCCCTAAGGTTAGGAATTAGAATCAACCTTGTTGATAGTTGAATTTGGTGTAAGGAGTGAGCTACCTACTAAATTAGCCAAAGGCCTATAGAAGGAAACAAATTAGGGTAGGGGGTAATAGGGTAACTCTAGCATCGGCTTTGATGCCTAAGTAAGATATTGGGTTGTGAAAGTGAAGGTAAATAAAAAGAGAGTAAGTACTTAAGGGTTTTGAAGAAAACTCCCTATTAGTAGCCGAGCTCTATTTATAAGAGTCAGCTAGTAACTACTCTTGGAAACTATTATCTACATGTTTGTTACGTAGCCAAATCCTTCATCATGCAGACCATTTCCTAATTTTTAGGAATGTAGGGCTAGTTCCAAATGAAGAGCGTATAGTTATTCACATAATGATCCAAAATTGTTTGTGCCATGTTTAAATTTAAACTCTTGGCAGTTGTACTGAGTTGTTGACTATTTTCCCAAACTGTTTGCAACTATCCTGAGCTCCTTTCCTAATTACTACCTTAAACCAAGCTTCCTAGCTATCCAAACCATTCAATTTCTAAGGTTGTCCCAAAGGTGTCCAGTAAAGATTAGATCTTAAGCTAATAAGGTCAGTTATAACCCTTTTAGGTTATTCAAAAGTCTTCTATACTTTAAGGTAAAAGTCTTGATCAACATTTGCCCCCTAATTCTCTTTGGTGATATTTACCGAGGAGAGTATTCTATTATGTCTTTGTTGTGGGGCCTAGGGGTTTTCGACATATGTAATGCTAGTCATGCTCTAAGTTCTACATAATATCGAGCCTTTCTACTTTGGTACTTGACCTGCTTAACAGCATTTTTATTTGATCTAGTCACAGTTTGTGTGTAGTAGAAGCGTTATGATCCCTTCACGGCTATCTAAATTTCATCTATTGATAGTTGTGCTAACGTGATAATAGTGACGCTTGGTGCACATAAAGGGGATTCAATCTCAACCATTGGTCTTTAAATGGAACTCGATTGTATGGCAACAATTAGAATAACATTTGAAACACAAATCCTAATACACATGGGTATTTAAAAAACTTAATTTTTTCTGTCTCCACTTTCCACAATATTCACCATCATTTCTGTATTACCCAACTTTTCCTCTTGTATATTGTCTCCTCTACCTTTTAGAAGCCCATTCCCTTCTCTGCCCTTTCCTCGTGTAATCTTTTCTTCCTAAGGTAATTATGTCTCACATAACATCAAATAGGTCAAATTTCAATAGCACAACAAACAACTAAGATTTGGTTTAGGCCTCTTCTGTGCATTTTAGAGCGATCAAAGCTCCTTCACAGCAAGGCAAATGAGCAAGAATGCAGTAGATGACTCTCTGTGGGATCTCTCTAGTTACACTGAGTTAGGAAATGTTTCTACACTTAAGGCTTGGAGGATCTGAAAAATTCCCTATGAGACTCATATTGGTGTGACTAGGTTCGGTAGCCAATTTAAGACGTTTGAAAAAGTAACTTGATTAAGTTAGAAACTTACGAAGAGCTTCATAATATTAGTTGAGAAATTTGTGTAGGCTCGAAATTAAAAAATATAATAACATATTAAAAATATAGTCAAAATCGTATAAGTTTACTATATTACTACATTATCAATAACATGTGAAATAGGCCTTGAAAATTAATGAACACTTAGAGATAAATTATATGAGTAATATAATTAATATTGTACATAAAATAATATATAAAAGACATGTATATATATTGAGTGTAATTATTATATAAATATATATACCCGTAATTAGCATAAATACTTGAAAATGTATTAATATAACTAAATAAATTAAGAAAAAGATAAGAAAGTTATTTAAAACTCTACAAGACATGTAACATCATGTAGCAAGGCATGGTAAAGTTGGAAGAATTTGTGGGAATTAAGAAAAGATGTTATAGACACTTAATCAACTAAGAAAAAGGGAAAAAAATTAACACATGTCTATATGATAAATTCTCCACCAACAAGAGGGACTTCTATAAATTCCATAGCTCACTTCTTGAAATAAGTTTAGACAATCTAAGTACAAGGAAAAATATTGGAGAGCTCAAGAATTGTTGAAAAGAAATCTTATAAAAATTAAGAAGAAATAGAAAATTTTTTAGTGAAACCACCCAAATAATACCCATACCATAAGGTTGGGTCAGAATGCAAGTCAGAAACTTAATGAGAAAGTAGTTTGACGAAAGATGTAAAATATAGTTACAATTAGGAATTGAAGACTGTTGGTACTAGATATTGGACCATTGGGAGTTGAAGAGTAGATCAAAAAGTCATCTGTCTACCACTTCTAAGAATTTATTAAAGTTAGAACCTAGATCAAAAACTACTACATAGCAATCTATACTAGGTTAAAACCTTAGTCATAATGTATTTTACTTAACTAATATTTAATAAATGCCTTAGAAAACTCACCAACACAATTAAGGAACATAACTAAATGTCAAATTGAATTCATATACTATATATATTAAAAAAATTGAAGATGTTACATTAATTTTAGGTTTAATAAGGGAAGACGAGAGCGATACATAAGGAGAATGAACATCGGTATCCAAGTAAGTGGGATCAATGTTTTATCGTACTTTAAAGTATTTTTTAAGATTACTTAGAGACCTTAGTATATGTCTTATTTGTGGTTGTAAGTTAGTTGCTTGTGTGCATGCAATATGCATGCTTGAATACTGTTGTGCTATTTGAATACTAGATTGATTTGTTGATTGCTTCATGGTATTACATGCTTTGGACTATTTGAATTTTCTTAATCATCTCAAAAGTAATCTAACATAAACTCAGCTTAATCATTAACCGGACTTGCATCGCAACCCACTAAGGGAAACAACTAGGAAGTGTAAGCCAAATATAGACCCCTTCATTAAGGATAGTAGAAATGGTCATCTCCTCACCTTAAGTCAAACTAACTGACAGGAGAGGATGTCATGGTTAGGTTGGGGTCAGTGGTTCGAAGGTAATCTCGGGCGGAGTGTGTTCTCCTTTGCATAAGCCTTGGTTTGGTGACCAAATTTACAAGTGTGTAATGTTAAACTCCTTGAAACCCGGATTAGAGTTGGTGTAATTTCTCTGATCTCACAACGACCAGTCGACGTCGTCCAATGGCATTTGCTTAATCATGCATTGCATCTAATTAAATTGCTTGAAAACCCTGGTTGCTTGGTGTCAGATATGTCTCATTATCTTCATTTCACTTACTGAATAAGTTATTACTCATTTCTTTATAGTTGTTTTGCAGGTTTCCTAATAAACTCACCAGTACTACTTCAAGTTCCAAAAGGTTAAGGAATGAGGTCAGGGAGTAGGATTCAAGATTACCTAACTAGATTTCTATTCAATTTATTGACTATACTAACTTCTAAGACAACTAATAGGGTCTCCTTAGGTAACTCTTAGTTTTCCATCAATGAAACTTATTTCATGCTCTGCAAGCTTGTGGATTTTAATGAAATTTTTGTAGACACTATATCATTCCGTAACAATGTAGTTTTTGAAATTTTTATTAAATATAAGGTTTTATCTTTCATACAACTTTTAATTTGATTTTTACTTAAAATTTAAGTTGTAAAAATTATTTCCAAATTCTTTTTTTTTTTTTAAGTTCCCTTACAGGTTAATTCCTATTTGGTATTAAGTAGGGCACTTCTAAATAGTGGAGTAGTAAACGCCTTATATAGGCTATACCTACATTGGCAGCTATGACAACTAACTTCTAGCATAGGTTAGTTTATATAGCAAGATTGTTATAATTCTTTGGTTTAAGGTGTAACATTCCTCTTGATAACTATCCCAATGATGGCGAATGCAAGAATGCTTGCAAGCCCCTTTATCACAGGATTACATATGAACTCAATCCAAATGGCATGGTAAGCACCCTTTCAAAACAAGAATTCAAAGACATAACTTATTACATTCATTTTTCCCCTCGACATTGGAAGGTTGAGAGGCCACAAATCCATGAGTAGATTACTTCCCTAAGTGATCGAGAGTATGATCTCTTCAAGAAATACTCCAAGGTTGATTTACGCTTTCCTTTTTTTGCATTTGAGAAGCCATTTTTTGCTTACCATTGCTTATGTTTGAGCATGTTAACACCCAACTCTTATAGACTTCTGATAGCCTTTATGTTTATATGTGAGGAGCTAGAGGTTAGGGCAACTCCAACCTTATTTAAGTATTTCTTTACAATCAAAGGAGGTGAAGAGTGATTTTGTATTTGTGCTCAACCTAAAAGAAAATTTTTTTTAGGTTCGAAGTCTTCTATCCACGATTGGAAGAAGTGGGTAGTTGTTAGGTCGAAGAAGGATTTAGACTTTCCCTCTTATTAGAGCTAACCCATTAGGCAAGTTAACATGAAAGAGCTACTTCCCAATGACAAAGCCACCTTTGACAAGATCATGGAAAAGCATAGGATCGATTATTTTCTATAGAATACTGAAGACATCATAAGTAAGTATCACCATGGGGCTTCGATCTTTCGTAATGATAAGTTAGGGGCTCCCAAAAGTTCTAGTGTCGTTAATGGCAAAAAATATACAATCAAGGGAGTGAACGAAGGTACTGTAGTAGATTAAAGTATTGTTTGCAATAATTAGCCATCCTGATTTACACTTACTGTGAAGAGATCTTAATCAACTGCTCCAAAGGATGGATGGTTTTCCATGCTCTTACTCAACACGACAATCGTAAGTTTTTCTTTTCCTTTCTTTCTTACTCCTGAGCTAACATGGTTTTGAATTCAATGAAGAAATGTTGCTAAAGAATTCAAATTCCAAAGATCCGTTTGCTTGATTGAAAATTAGGCAACTTTCAAAGAAAGATGGTAGTAGAAATAAGGTTATCTCATCTCAAAGAAAATAGCTGACCTAAAGCCAGAGTAGCAATCCTTACTCACAAAGGTCGAGATTGCATTGAAAAGAAGTAAGGCCTCTAAGATTGAGCTACCAAAGAAGCGACCTAATGTTGCACTTGAGAAAACTCTTGTTCAGGACCCTACCAAGGGAAAGGTTGCCCTGGCAAAAGTACAAAAGAAGAAGATTAGCCGACTTAATGGGGGTCTGATAACCCTGTAGTAGCTAAACTCCTTATTATGATCCCCGTGCCTATAACTCCTTCTCAAAAGGAGAACGAGCCTGTATATGAATACTTTCCTGAATGGAAGGTTAATACAGGTGACTATGCTCTTGGTAGTAGTAAAATAGCTCAAGAGTTGTTAAGGGGAATCAAGCTTCCCAAGGATGTTGGTCCTCGTACCAATAATGTCAATTTTTGTCAATCTAAGGGTACCGATGATCTGAAACAATTGGTTGCTATGAATATATATGATGTAAGACTCTAAATGTTATGGTATTAATACTTACAACCTATTGCTTATACTTAAGATCTTGATTTTCTGTTCTAAACTTCACAACATTTGCTTTTGATCATCAAAACATTGAATGAGGGGAAGAAAGGAGTAAGAAATTAAACATCCTTGATATCATGTAGTATGTTTGGCTTTGTAATAACTTGTTATCTCTCTTTTTTAGATTGCTAAAAAGGCTAATGATGATATGGTCTAAGTAGAGGCAAAGTTCAAAGAGCATGGCAAGAAGTAGGGTGAAGAGAAGGAGAAACTGTAGGAAAGGATTGGTAACCTAAAAAAGGATCTCAATAAGGAGATGGGGCTATAAAGGGAGAAAGAAGCAACCTTAAAGGAGGAGTAGAGGAAGAATGCATAGCTTATCAGCTTAAAAAGAGGTTGAGGATTCAACAACAAGTATACAAGTGAGATCTAACAGTTGCGCAATCTTTGTGATGAGCAAAAGGTGAAGATCTCCACTTCGGAGCTACAAGATTCACAAGGGCACAGCTATGAAGAGGTCCTTCAAGAAGTCCAGGACAACTCGAAGTACATGAACATGCTAGAGGAAAAGAAATTGGATGGCATCAACATGGCAAGAGCTAAACTTGCAATCTATCACCCCGAGTACTACCTTAGCTGCTTTGACTTTGCCATTAACGGTACAAGTCAAGAGGTTTCAAAGCAAAACAACCGTCCTGCTAGTGAGAAGGCCTCTCAAATTGCTGCTTCTAAGGAAAGTCAAAATGATGCTACTCCCGAAGAGAGTCAAATTGATGCTACTTCCCTTGCAACCAGCATGTCTCCAATCTCAAACAACCTAGAAACAAACAATTAACTTGCACTCTTCTTTTTTTCTTACTTGTCCATTTTATTGAAACTTTGAAACATTTGCTTAAGTCGACATGTCGACCTTTTGTTTTGCATATACATTTCCTTTGTGCTAACCAATAAAACAATTTCTCTTGTTACAGTATGATTTTGGTTCATTAGTAAGGGCATGGTAGTCTAATAACTTTATCCTAACCTTATTAAGATAGCTTGTAATTTTTTAATGTGTTAGGGCATTAAGTAGACAACTCAACATCCATGCTTATTATAGGACTTAGAGTGTTTCATTTTGATTCCTTAAGGATCTCGTATTTTGAGATGTCTCATTTTAGTTATTTGTTTCCAAATAAGATATGGGGATAAAATAATATTCAACCTACTTGTCACCTATAAAAATTAAGGCTAAGAGATTTTCATATTCTCAAACTTGTAAAAGTCAAGATTCAGCTAGTTAGCAATGCATATTTGCTTAGGCTAATGTAGTTTTTCGTTCAGCCTTAACTTATTGCAAAGTTTCTTTGCTTGAAACAAAAGATATCATTGTTTAGCAAGAGTAAAATACAACATTATGAAAGCAAAATGGCAAATGTATTTCAATATCAAGACCATTACATTACATAAGATAAAGTGACATACACAAAGATGATTTGATTAGGAGATAAAAGGTTAAACAAACAAGTGGTAATAACTAAATGGCACCACTAATTACCAATCTACATGACATATAAATTACAAACAACTAGAAATTGAAACAAAAATTCAATTATTTTTACTTGCCCAAAGAGATCAGCTACTCAAAATATGGCCTCATATTATCTGCATTCTAAGCTTAGGGAATGCGCTAACCATCTAACCTCTCCAACTTATAGGCCTTTACATTTCCAACAACCTCCTTCACCCTAACTAGGTCTTCCTATGCAAGGGTCAATTTGCCTTAGCTTTTTTGACTTCTAGAGCCTCTAGCATTCTACAAACCAAATCACATCATTGGAAATACTTGGACTTGACCTGCTTGCCATAATACTATACAACCCGCTACTAGTAAGCTATTAGATGAGCTTTTGACAATGCCTCATCTCATAAATAGTATCAAGATTTGCTTGAAGTCAAAAGTCATTACTATGAGGATCATAAGCTTGGACCCTAGCACTTACAATTTCCAGCTCGATTAGCAAAATAGCTTCTAACCCAAAAGCTAACCTTAGGTTGTCTCCCTAGTCAAAGTCTTGTGAGTCATTCGTTTACTCTACAAAACATTTGGAAACTCATCTACTTACTTGCTTCCTATTTGGTTCACCCTTTTTTGCAAATTGTGAAGGATAACCTTATTAACCGCCTCAGCTTGCCCGTTGCTTTGAGGATGTGCAACCAATGTGTAGCGTAACCTTATGTGGCATATTTTATGAGTTCCCTAAAGTGATCATTATCAAATAGCATAAGGAATTCTAAACATGGTCAGTATGTCAGTGATGAAAAAAGCTTCTATACTCATTTTTGTGATGCTCACCACTAACTTAGCTTTCACCCATTTTATGAGATAATTCATTGCCACAATGATATATTGCATCTACTTTGTTGTCAAGGGAGTGGACCTAGAATATCTAAACCCCATTATGTAAAAGGCTAAGGCCTAGTGAGTTGAATTAGGTAAGTGCTCGATGCCTACTCTGTCAAAGCATTCTTTTGATATCGATCACAAATCTAAACTAACCTTGTTGCATCTTTTCTCATAGTAAGCTACTAATAGCCGAGCCTTAGGGCCCTTATACATAAAGCACTTGCTTTTATGTGGTTGTTGCACACCCTAACATATGTGTATGTCGGATAACACTTGCTCAACTTTGTTAGGTTGCAAACAACTCAAATATGACATGCTTAGCCTCCTCTTATAGAGTTCTCCATTGATAATTGTAAAATTGGAGGCCTTATAAATGAGCCTTCTAGCTTCCTTCATGTTTGCAGGTAAAAGCCCTCCTTTAAGTAGTCCAAATGGGATCTATCTAACAATATTCTAACTCCTTCAGATATACCTTTAGATACTCTACCAATCTCCTCTACGTACTCTCTATCGACAAAATCTCTATGAAGACCTTCTCTTTCCACCTCAGAAGGCCTATAGAGGCCAATTTCAATAACTTATCTACTACATAATTCTATGATCGAGGAATCTTGATGACCTACTACTGTTCAAAAGACGTGTCGCGTACCTCAACTAACTACAAATACCTTCCTATGTTCTCATCTATTGCATTCTCTCCCTTTACTTACTTATTGACCAGTTGGGAATCAAAGAAAATGTCTAATCTCTTAGGTCCTACCTCTCTTGCTAACTTCATACCTGTTAACAAAATCTCATACTTAGACTCATTGTTACTTGTTAAGAAACCAAATTTTAAGGCATATGAAACTCACATACCCATTGGTCTTTTCAATAATAATCCTGCTCTGCTTCCTTCACAGGTCAACAACCCATCCACATAAAGCACCTATGTCGGTTGTTCACTCTAAGCAATAGGCTCCTCACTTCTTGTGAATTCCACAACAAAGTCAGCTAAGATATGAGCCTTATATGCCTCCCTTGGTTAATACTATATCCCAAAAGCACTTTACTCCAAAGCATATTTCACCAACTAACCTAAAGTGTCTAGCTTCTGTAACAATTGCTTCAAAGGTTAGTTGGTCAAAACTACAACTTGATGTGCCTTAAAATAAGGTTGAAGCTTCCATGCTGCTATGACTATTGCTAAGACAAACTTCTCCAACTTTGCATAACAGAGCTATAGAACTCGTAAAACATGGCTCACATAGTATATAGGGTAGTACTTTCTCCCTTCTACTTGAACAAGCATGGACGAAAGAGCTTAATCAGTAACTAATAGATATAAATACAAAACCTCTCCATCAATAGGTTTAGAGAGTATTGGGGGTATGGTAAGGAATTTCTGCAACTCATGAAATAGTTCTTTGCACCATTCTAACCATCTAAATTGAAAAGGATTCCTTCATATTTGAAAAAACTCAATACATTTCTCTATACTCTTGGACACAAAGAGGTTTAAGGCTATAACTTGGCCTATCAACCTCTGTACTTCCTTGATTGTCTTTAATGACTCCATGTTTAATATAGCTTGGATTTTCTTAGGGGTATCTTCTATTCCCTACCGTGTTACCATAAAGCCTAAGAATTTCCCTAATGATGCCTTAAACATACACTTTTAAGAGTTCAACTTCATGTTGTAATGCCTTAGAGTACCAAAAGTCTCTATATTCCTATGTATCTGGGGCGTAAACATCTTTGTTACAATCCCTAATATGTAGACCTTATATTCTTTAAACCAAAAGGCATAACCTTATAACAATAGATTCCAAAATTGGTAATGAATGAGGTGTGTACCTGATCAAACTAATATATCTTAATCTGATTATACCCATATAAGGCATCCATAGAACTTAGTAAGGCATGGCTTGAAGTGGAATCAACCATTTGATCTATTCTGGGTAGAGAAAAACAATCCTTCAAATAAGCCATGTTGAGGTCGATAAAGTCTATATACATTCGCCATTTTCCATTGGCATTTCTTACCAATACACAATTAGCCAACCAAGTTAGGTAAAACTCTTCACCAATAAAACCTACTTTCAATAACTTTTGAACCTCTTCTTCAATAACAACCTATCTTATGGGGGCAAAGTGCCTATTGTTCCATTGAATGACCTTGGCATTCGGATCAATGTTGAGCCAATATGTTATTACATGCTTAGGAATTTCAAGCATGTTCAACGAAAACCATGCAAATATATCGTTATTAGCATGGAGGAAGTCTATTACATAATCTCTTAAGTCGAGGGCCATATTTGCTCTAGCCTTGGTGGTCTACTTAAGTTTGTTGGTCAATTAAACAGTCAAGGCTTCCTCCATTAACTCACCCTAATCTACAAATGATGATCCAATCCTTACTCAATTTGGTACACCCGTTCTCTCTTCAAGCTTTCAAAATATAAAGCCCTTGCCAATTGTTAATAGCTTAAACATGTGCCAATCCTGATTGAGGTTAGAAACTATTGCATTAAGGTTTGCAATGGAGACAACCATCTTAAAAATGTTGATAGTTAGTTGGCTCATGATTCCACTGTAAGGTTAAGGGTAATCTACTATCACAAAATCAACCTCATTCTCAACTACATTCTCATCATCACCAATCTATAGAGTCAAAGTGACATCTCCTTAAACCTTCACTGGTTAATTATTAAATCGGTACAAGTTGTACTTATAAGGTTAGTTCTTGCAATTTTCCAACTTCAGCCTTATTTGGTCAAAAGCATGCTTAAAAATTACATCGGTGGAGCTTCCCATATTTTCCATCACCTTTCTCACTTCAAATTTAGCTACCTTAGTAGTGATAACCAAGGCATCATCACGGCGAAATTGTATCTCATGCATATCTTTCTTAGAAAAAATAATCGTGTCATCAACTCTGTGCTTCTTACCACAAACACTAAGTACTTGATCTCCTAAAGTGCTTCCCACACTTGAAGTGGTCAACATGTTTCCTCCTCATGGTCTTCTAAAAATCACATTAACTACCTTCTTAAAGCTTGGTTGTTGGTCTCATTGTTGTTCTAACCTACTAAATCTTGATTATCATTTCTTCCTTCTTCTTTGTGAGGTCATTAATCCAATCTCCTTCTTTGAGTAAGGCAATCTATCCTCTCTTCCTTGTCAACAATAAACTTTCTCAAGTACCCCCTTTGGATACCACCTTCAAGTGTATTTTTTAGCTAAATGCACTCATTAGTGTTGTGCTTGTAATCACCATGCAAATCACGATATTTATTTGAATTTTTCTTAGAGGAGTTATAATAAGGATCAACCTCATTGCCCAATCACTAAGAGTAGAGCTAGAGGACTATAAGGACTGGTTTAATGCATGCTCAAGAGTTGATCAAGAAAGAAGATTTCCCTAACATCTAAGGCCTTGCACACCTTAGCCGACTAAAGTGTTAAGTTATGAACAAGTAGGGTGACCCTTGATCTGAGCTCGAATAGACTAGCAGCATCAAGAACATCAAAAGGATCAACTCTACAAGCCTTAACCTTAGACCTTAAGTTGAAGACTCCTACATAGACGAGCCCTGATATGATCCGTAAACCAACTTGCTTTACCACTTGACCTAATGGAGCCATGATACTAAGTACTAAGCATTGAGATGATCTAAATCAGGTTGATTGATCAAACCATTATTCCTTGTATTCCTACCAAGCTCTTTCCTTAGATTCTAAGCAACGCCATACTGAGTATTTCTTTTATCTCTAAAGCTAAGTATCTTTTCTTTTCTCTTTTGTCAAAGCACCCACTTACAAGCAGATACGTATCTACTAAGCATATGATTTGGGAACATTCTTTGACAAAATTTTTTTCATATTTGTCCATTTTATCCTATTCCGTATATACTAGGAATCTCATTAAACAACACTAATATTTTTATCCATTCTTGTCTTTTACATTAGAAGGTAATCTTAGTGAGACTAAGTATATAAGCCCTCTTTGTAATAAGCAAACAATCATCACATTTGTATATTGAATATGAAAACGTTCCTTTAAAAGGATTTTCTCCTCTTCTAACTCTGATATATTCTTTTTAGCAAGAAGTAGTGGGGAATAACCTTAAATTTCACTTTTTGTGAAATATCAGGGTAGAGGATTAAGCCAAGTTAGATTAGTCAGTGTGTAATATCTAACTAGTAGCTCTCAGGGTTTGCTAGTTTCTTTTGCTTTATTTGTTTTCTTCTCATTGAGGTGTGGCCTCTATGTATCCTAGTCCTTAAGATACATTATCTCTCATCTTTTCTAGCTAAGCAAGAAAGCCTTGATTCTATACTTCCATTGAGATATTCGACATAGGTCAATTCAATGGATTATGAGTAGCGTAGGTCCAAATTGGGTGTTTCCCATCTCCCTAAGGCCTCCTTAGTTGATCTCACATATCAAATCTTCTTCCTAGATGATCTTTTACAAATCCTTTCTCTTTCTCTGGTATCTTTTCATATTTTTCCTTTTTAAGCTCCTTACAAGCTTGCATCTGGTTTTCTTATTGGATGAACTTTTCTAACCTATTAGTAAATACATTTAATGAGCTTAGTAGGCGTTTAGCTAAGGACTTGAAGAAGTCAAAATTTTCCTTAACTCCTTAATAGATTGCATAGGGAGCAATACTCTTATCGTAATTTGTAATTTCAATCATCAATTAATTAAAACGATCCACACGATCCCTTATGCACTCTCCAAGGTTTTGTTAGATAAAAGGCAAAAGCAAATAGCCCTTCATAGGTGGCTTGCTAGCTAGGAAATGCTGTTGAAACTCATCAGTGATCTAATCGAAAGAGGATATGGAGGCCATTTTTAGGGAACTAAACCAATTGCTCATCGACTTTCTCCCTTTTAGCTCGATCTCTCTTTTTAAACTTCCTTCTCCTAACAATTTCTTGATATAATCCTCTAAATCTTGTAAACTTATGTCCGTAATAGCCTTTTGTAGCAAGTGAACAGTTACATGCTTAATCTTTCCTTCTTTTTGAGCAAGGACATGGCTACAAATCAAAGATTGTTATGGTGTCTACTAAATACTTCTCTCAACAAGAAAATTAGGCTGTACTTGCTCATCATTTTCATTAACCATTAGGCCTTTTCTCATCAGTAATGACAATAGTCTTCCTCCATAATTGGAGTAATTTCCTCACCCACTACTTCCAAAGGTGGCATTGAGGAAGACGCAGCATCGCATTCTTAGAGGTTTTTCCTTAACTCCATGTTGCATGTTTTGATCTCCTTCAATTCCTTTACGAACTATGCACATAGAGCTTCTAATTGGGAGATTCCTGAAGATTCAACTTGTTAGGTTTGTTGTGGTTGCATTAAGGGGTCACTCAACTGTACTAGGAGCACTTTTGGTGTTGGTAACTTTATTGGTTAATCATCTTGAGCCATACAAGGGCCATTACTCCCTCTTATAGTGGTATCGTCTCTGTTTTTGGTTTTGGTCACCATATTAGGTTTTCTACAGACTACACCAAACTTTTGATAATTGAATTTGGAGTAAAGAGAGAGTTATCTGCTGAATTAACCAAAACCCTTCAAAAGGAAACAAATTGGGTTAAGAGGTTGTCAAGACAACTATGGCATTGCCACTCCAATGCCTAAACAAGATATCGAGTTGTGAAAGTGAAGGTAAATAAAAGGAGAAAGTAAGTAGCTAGGGGTTTCAAAAAAGACTCCTTGTTGGTAGCTAAGTTTTATTTATAGGAGTTACCTAGTAACTACTCTTAGAAACTATTTTCTATATGTTTGTCATGTGGCCAAATCTTTCACCCTATGAATCATTTCCTAATTTTTAGAAACATGGGGCTAGTTCCAAATGGGGAATGGGTAGTTATTCATATAATGATCCCTAACCGTTTGCGCTTATGTTTAAATCTAAACTCTTAGGAATTGTACTGAGCTCCTGACCGCTTTCCCAATCTCCTTTCATAATTACTACCTTAAATTAAGCTTTTCAGCTATCCAGACCATTCAATTTCTAGGGTTGCCCTAAGGGTATCTAGTAAAGGCTGGATTTCAAGTTAATAAGGTAAAGTAATAACCCTTTTAAGTCATCAAGAGGTCCTTTATACTTTCAGGAAAAAATCCTTATGAACATTCTCAGCTAGCAAATTTGTGAACTAGGTTAGGACCTATTGGGTTCATGAGTCTCTAGTGGGTTATCATCCCAAAACTCATAGAATCAGGTAAAAAGGAAAAAAAAAAAAAACACAAAATAACTACACGCATCACTCTCTACCATTTCACATGGCACTCTTCACAAAAGTCATAAACACACTCACTCGCACTTTCACACATAAGCACTCACACTATACATCCTATAGATTCACATATACACAGTCACATTTCACACAAACACATCTAAACACAGCACAAACATATAGGGGTTCTGCTACACTACTACTCTTGAACTTAGGTTAATTTCTTAATATTTCTCCCATTCCCCTTAAAATGTCTCCCTTGTTAACATTTTTCGTATATTATCAAAATTTTAAACTCCTTCAAAACTACATATTGTAATAAATTTTAATTTTTCTTTTATTTAGTGTTGGTGATAATGTGTATCTCTATGGTGGTTTCTAATGGTCTCCTGGTAGTTTGAAAGCTATGTATGATAGTGAATTTGCAAGAATGCCCCTTATGCCAATGCTAGTAAGAACCCTATGGTGCTAAAGTTAGTAAGAATTGAAAAAAGTAAATATTTTGAGAGTGTTTAAAGAGTGTCTAGAGTGCCTATGGTTCAAATCCTTATACCTATAGCTTCATGCTATATTTATATAGCATAAAGCTTACTTAACCGAGACATGTATCAAGTGTAGATTGATTTATATGTAATCAGTATAGGGAGACATGCTTAGTATGAGAAAGGACAACTCCTTTCTACTAGTTGGTGGATCTAGGGAAGGGAACCTAACACATCAACATAGGCAACTACCATAGCCTAGACAACAAAACTCCTAGATCATACAGTAGGCCATTATATATCATTTAATGAGGAGAGAAAAGGACGATGAGCAAAACAACCATAGCATTGTGTTCTTTAGCTCGAGTGCCATGCACCTAGTATATACTTAGAGGGACTAAGGTTGATGAAGGTCTGTTAAGTAGTGGATTTAGCTACCCCAAGGAGTAAGACACCTCAAGAACTTTACTAAAAGCTTCCTAACTCTTTAGTTGGTTGGGGTCAAAAGAGTGCTCAAGGGTAACCCCAAGCATATCACGTTGGTGCTAAGCGCATTGACCATTTGACTATACTCAGGCCCAAGCCAAGCTATTCGTTTAGAGGTTAAGTAGATTGGCTTACCGAAAGGGGGTCGAGCCCTCAACCTAAAGAGGTACTCAAGGGATCTTAAGCATACCAAAACACTTAAGCATAGGCTACTAGAACTTGGGCCAAAAAGGCCTATCAATAAGTGTTGTTTGTATTGTCACTTCACTTTAAAATTCTTAAGAAATGAAGCAAGTGATTGGAATAGAGGTATATGGAGTTTAGAATTAAAGGGAGATGAAGACAAGTAATCCTATAATATTTTGTTTATTTCACCTTTAATGAAATACAGTGTTACTAAACCTTAAAAATGAATGGAAAAATTCTCTAATAAGAATATGTACTTATAATCCTTTTTTTTTTTTAATGAGGTTAAGATAAGCCATTAGTATCTATTATGTATGAGTTTAAGTTTTCAATGACCTCAACTTGCAACAAAATGTCTTCTACCTAATCAAACTCTAATGTTGCAACTTACTTAAACATTAGCATCTCTTAAAAAAGACTTGACCAATAAAATGTGATTTAAGGCCAGTAAGAAGCCTCACATAATTGATACAAATGGTTTGTCTTAAAGTGATATAATAAGGGATTAAAGTGCATATTTTTCTCATGAAACTTTCTATACTTATTTCCAAAATTGGAAGTACTTTGCTACGATATCAATGTTGGAATGAATAAAACATTAACTACCTATTCATTTTATTGATAGAATAACTGGGACATGGCTATTAGATTGTTTAGTTAAATATAAAAGGATAGTAAGGAACAAGTATGTAATGGATCTTAAATCATAATATTACCCTTCATCTTCTTCCTTAGTCATTCTCTCTCCAAAAATCTCCAATTCGATCTCTATTATTTTCCACCCTTTCTCTTCACTTATCCACCTCCTTATTTTCTATTATCTCTCTATCTCCCTCTCTTTACATACCCCTGCTCCTTCTCTCTCTACATGCAACAATGATGGGAAGACCGAAGAAAAACAAAATGAGGGCTTCTTTGTCTCAGATAATGAGCATTTATGAGCATATCTAAAATGCAGCTAGTGAAATTGTCAAACCATAGCAATATTCTAATCTTGCAACCATACTAATATACATGATAAAAGGGAAAAGGGAGAGGAGAGACAAAAAAATTTGATTGTTAGAGATTTGATAATCGAAACCTTTGAATTCCAAAAGTTAATAATTGGTTTCATGTAAATGATGAAGAGGAAAATTGGAGCCATTAAGTGAGAGAGCGAAAGATAGATGGAGAAAGAAAAGGGTATTACTGGGGCTAAGTAGATGGTGGATAGAAGTGACTTTAGAGAGAGAAAGCTTGAGGAAAGGAGCGATAAAGAGAGAAAAGATGCAATGGTAGTGGTTGTGCAATAATAATGTGTGGCGATGGTCTATTTTGCATGGTGGTAGCCTACTATGTAAGTTAATGGTGTGTGGTAGCCTTCTATGCGAGTTGGTGGTGTGTGATAGTGGTGTGTTTTGTTGTAATGAATTATGATGGAGAGAAAGGACAAAAGAAGTTCCTTTTTTTTTTTTTGTTGAATTGCAATTCCTCATAGAGTTGCTATTATGATATTACAAATGGAAAAATGAAATAAACACCGTAATAGCGATTTATGAAAAATAAGGAAGAAATGGAATAACATCCGACCCAAGTGAATGGGCCATAAAAGATTGCCCTTCACTATCTCCCTCAAGTCCTTGCATTTTATATTCCTCTTCATTCCAATTATTTACTTCAACATCTCACAATTTTAAAAAAGGATGAGAGCATAATAAGATAATATATCCTTTTTCAACACACACACACAAAAAAAAAAAAAACTCTTGATACGTGACATGCATTTTCATAAATATATAAGGATTGTAATTGTTTCCATACGGTGCATATTTTATATATATTTATATAACTAAATAGTGGTACATAACCTATCTTGTACACGACATGCATGCCTACTCACAACTAAATATACTATTCTCTTAAATATAAACTAGTGAGTGACACACCTACTTTGCAGGTGAAGAATAATTATATGTAAAATTATTAATGAAAATGATAAATGTATAATCGATTTATAACATAGTATAGATAAAATATAAAATAACCTAAGAAATAAAAATAACCCATTGACTATAATATAATGTAATGCAATGTATAATATAATATATAAATATAAATCAAATGTAAATATAATTATCATAAAAATTTGGGATGTAGAAGTTAAATAAATGAAAGAAAGTACTAATTAAGAATAGATAAAAAGAAATACAATAAATATAACTTGAGCAAATAAAATAAAATCTATCATAACAGGTTCAATTAATATTTATGGAAGTTGGAGTATCTGAAAAGAATAGTGGTTGAACGTGGATAGTCTCAAGTTTCCTGCAATAAACTAATCGTAATGTTGTAAAACCTTTCATTAAATAATTTTTCATAATTTTAATATAATAGATAAAGTAAAATATACCAAAACCATCTTGGAACAATATATCCAGCAGTAACCTGATAGTGGATGTCCTGCTGCTTGTCCTATGCAATAAAAACTATCCAGCCACTCGTGCTAATCCATCAAGAAGAACAGCCATTGAATGTTAAATTGACGATGAAGAAATCATATGGACTTAAAATGTCATTACACTTTTGCTCATCCCGAAAGGGTTCTAAGAACCTGAAAGGATGTAGATAAGTAAGGAAATTTAAGCAACTCCACTACACTAGTGAAATTTCAGCATTTACAGAAAGCAGCACAGAAGGAGATATATAATTGTCACAAAAATCACGAAATGGACATTCTACCTAACCATCAAATTCCAAAATATATATAATTTCAAATGGTGATAGCAACAGGGAAGCATACAAGAAATGGCATCCCTATGTGATTATGTCACTGCAACAGCCACAATAAATTACAGGAACCGACAATTTATCTTGGACAATGAACTAGAAGATGACAGGTAACTACCAATCTACCGGAATACTATAAACATAAACAAATATCGTTGCAGAAATAAAACCAAAATTTGGTGCCCTCCCCTGCAATGTAGTGGTATGTGGAGCAGTTGCGATTATCTGCCAACTAGAAGTCTTCATCCATGTTGAAGACAAAATTTTTACTACCATCTTGGAGGCTCGACATAACAGAGGCCTTCTGATAATCACCTACCCTTCTCTCAAAGAAATTGGCTTTTCCTCTGCAATCAAACAAACGAAAAGAAACTCAAGCTAAGTCCAATTACATGAATCACCAATTTAACCAAGGCTTACAAGTCTTGGCTTGTGCTGCAATAAAAAATGCAACCACAATTTAATTCTACAAACCTTTTTCAAACGCATTTCTTTGTAATGTAAATGGAACTATGGAAGGGAGAGAGCCATTTATCCTTATCTGATCAGGCAACAGTTTTATCATGGTTTTTTAAAGAAGAGCCAAATGGCTTGCTCACTGGATATCACAAGCCAGTCCAATATGAAATAGACCCGTTAAATTTGAGTGTTTTGCCCCCTAGGGTACCCCTTCTCATTTTCCTTTGCAATATTTGATCTATATTACTATAAAAAGCATAGCCTGATCAAAGTGGTGACAAATAGCCTTTGCTGGAATGGCCACTTGTCGTATAGCATCATGTCTATTGTGCTATGCATCAAGTTTGACTTTGTCCTATCAATCTAATATATTCTTGGACCATATGTGACTGTAGGAAGTCAAAGTCCAAAACCGTTTGATTTTTTTTTCTTTTGGGTTGGGTTTTTTTTTTTCTTTTTTTATTTGTTTGGTGTGCAGGTGGTGGAGGGGGGGGAGGGCAGCAGCGGATTGGAGCGTGACGACAGGGCAGGCTAAGGCTAAGCTAAGGATTCAACAGGCNTTTTTTAAAGAAGAGCCAAATGGCTTGCTCACTGGATATCACAAGCCAGTCCAATATGAAATAGACCCGTTAAATTTGAGTGTTTTGCCCCCTAGGGTACCCCTTCTCATTTTCCTTTGCAATATTTGATCTATATTACTATAAAAAGCATAGCCTGATCAAAGTGGTGACAAATAGCCTTTGCTGGAATGGCCACTTGTCGTATAGCATCATGTCTATTGTGCTATGCATCAAGTTTGACTTTGTCCTATCAATCTAATATATTCTTGGACCATATGTGACTGTAGGAAGTCAAAGTCCAAAACCGTTTGATTTTTTTTTCTTTTGGGTTGGGTTTTTTTTTTTCTTTTTTTATTTGTTTGGTGTGCAGGTGGTGGAGGGGGGGGAGGGTTGGGTCAGGGTGGGGCGGGGCGGGGCACACGGTGGGGTAGGGGTTTGCAACAAAACTCTTTGACACCCCAATGCCCCGCTGGATTGGCCACTCGTGGCATAGAATCATGTTTTTGGAGTTGGATTTGGGGGGAGGAGGGGGGAAAGACAGCAGTGGATTGGACCTTGACGACAGGGCAGGCTAAGGCTAAGCTAAGGATTCAACAGGCGAGACAGATATATCTATTTCATTATCATTAAGAAAGAGAGGAAACAAGCAAGGAAGAGAATACGCAGAAGAAGAGAAGGGGGCATAGGGGGGTTGTTTTGCAACAAAACTCTTTGACACCCCAACACCCAAAAAACAAAAATCAAAAGGAAAAGAAAAAAAAAAAAAAAAAAAAGTAGAAAGAAAGAAAGAAAGAGTCACCAACATGCTATGTTGGGATCATCCCTTGCTTGCCCAAGGATTAGCCCTCCCCATGTCCATGTCCATATGTCTAGGGCCAACCCTGGTTAGCTGGCCCAGTACTTTTCATACCAAGTCCATTTGGTAGAACAAGAATATTGCCAAGTCACATGATCCTAGGAAGTCGGGGTGTTCCTAAAGATGAGCCGCCATCAGATGAATTAAAAATAAAACTTATCAAAAAGTTGATGTACCTTTTAGTTGCATTATGTAATTTTTGGTAGTGTATTATAACTATCAACTTTTTGCACATTCTAGTACCAGTTTGCTTTCAGGTTGTGTTACCAAAAAGTAAATATATTTTTAATACTTAGTTTTAAGTCACCTTATGGCAACTTGCACCTAATATCACCTCAGGAAGTTCCAAGTGCTTACTAGTAAAGTTGGAAGCTTAGGATTCTTAAGGTGCCCGACAATTTTTCCTATCTAAAGACCTATATTAATGTCTTCATACTGATATTACACAACAGACTGAAAGATTAGAAGCCATGATCATTCAGCAGCAACAAAACATGCTAAAGAAAGCAATCAAGAGGATTTTCAACTCACTGCAAAGATATGACCTCCATCCAATCAAAAGGATTTTCTACATTATATTTTCGCTGGCACCCCAATGCAACCTGGGAAGTTTGAAACAGAAAATTTTATTTATTTTTTTTGGATCAGAAAAACAGCAAATAATTTGCACTATATTATGTTGCTAAGTGCCTAATAACAAAACAAAAACTATACGTATGCAGAATATATATACCAGTAGCCGGTCAGCAACAAACTTGATGTACTGGCTCATAAGTGTGGCATTCATGCCTATCAATGCACATGGCAGAGCTTCACAAACAAACTGGATCTCAATTTCAACAGCTTCATCAACAATTTGATGAACCTTTTGCCAAGGCAGCTTCTTTCGCAGCAAACTGCAGGTAAGAACAACAAAATAATCATAAGACATTCCAAAGAGAACAATCCTTTCCTAATGGAATTAACAGCAAAATTTTACTGATATTACTTTTTGCAGCCTGTTTGGGCAGTAACCAAATTCTAGTGAATGTCTCACATAGAAGGCAATAAATTACCTATATAAAACACAAGCAAAGTCACAGTGAAGGCCCTCATCTCTAGAGATAAGCTCGTTTGAGAAAGTCAGTCCTGGCATCAATCCCCTCTTTTTAAGCCAAAAAATGGCACAGAAGCTGGCACCAATTTTCAAGTAAAAAAAACCACCAATCATTATAGTGCAAGTTACAACTTTGAAAGAAGATAAAAATAATTAAATAAGCATGCATTAACATTTAAAAGTAACTCATTATTTATTGAAAGAGTACCTTCCGGAGAAAAATATTCCTTCTACACATGCAAAAGCAATAAGTCTCTCGGCAAAAGAAGTAGAACTGCATGAAAAAGGTTAAATGAAAATCGAAGAATACTTGCCCTGACCACTTTTAAGATGCTCCAAATGCTGATAAATTCAAAATCTATAAAACCCTACATTCATAACTGATATGTCCAATCAATATACCTTCGAATCCAATTAAATGCCCATTTAGCCTTCTTACCAACACAAGCAATGTTGTCAATGGCATTAAACAATCTGTGCTTTTCCTTTGAATCCTTTATATAGGTCTCCAACAGCAAGCTGTACATTTCTGACAACAGATAGCAAAAAAAAACCACACTAAAAAAGAATGTACGAGTCAGGATATAAAATATTTAAAGCAATTAGACATGCACATTACCAGAGTGGATATTCTCCATTGCAATTTGGAATCCATAAAATGCACGAGCCTGAAAAGTCCCAAAAGGAAAACGAAATTTATTTTACAATGGATTAGGCATAAGACGAAAGTTGATTTTTTTCCCCCTTTTCTCCCTGTTTCTTTTGCAAATTCCTATTTCTCTGAGCTCAGACTCTACATTGCATGGCAATGGCAACATTACATGCACCCTGCATGAAAAAATCTCATCACCCTTATCAAGCAACTATCAACTCCCTTCTATTTTAGAAAGAACGGTCACCTCTGGAATTTGCACATCATTGAGAAACCGTGCAGCTAAATTCTCCAGGACTATTCCATCTGATGCTGCAAAAAATGCGAGTACATGGCTTATAAAGTGCTTCTCCAAGTCAGTCAAAGTTTCCCAATGTCTCAAATCTTGAGAAAGATCAACTTCCTCAGCTGCAAGGGAGAATAGAGAGGTTATATCAATCACAGAAAATATGTCCATAGAGGATAAAGGAACAAAGGCAGTTAAATCATCTAAAATACAGAGGTTCTTCCAATATGTCCATAGGGTCATACTTGAATTATGTAAACGAACCAAGCCAAAATACAGAATTTCTATCAACTGTATAAAATATTTCCATAGAGAAGGCAAGTTTGAATGAAGTCTAAATTGACTATTGGCATTAACATCTTGGGATTCAACAACTGACACAATGACTGAAACCACAAAGGACCTGAATAAAAATTGAAAAGTTCTTCACCTTCTGAGGACATTGTTTCTAAAAATAAGTAAGACAGCAGATGTCCACATCCTAAACTCCTACTCATCACAATTTCGTCACCTGACCTCTCTTGCCAAAAGAAGGAGAAAAACATGTATCTATATGTATATATGAATGTAGGTATGCGTGAATGCATGTAAATAAATGAGAGTCATACAAATTATCAAAAAAAGGAAAAATGAGAACCGTACTTTATCTCATAGAAAAATGCTGATTGGAATTCAAAAAATATTGCAACATTTTGTGAATGCAACATGACATAAAACCAATGCATGGAAACATGAATAGCACTTGGAGTTCAAATATTCAGACAAAACTCCTACTTAAAACGAGCATTCTAAAATTTACTTCTCCGTGGCGGAGAATGAGGTAATAAAAGTCAACTTATTCCAAAAAGACCCCGCATACCTACAATTAAATATTTATGATCACAAGAATTTTCCGCCTGCTTCCAAAAGAGAACAGCAGAAGAGAAGATCAAAAGTATGTTTGTGGTTCAAACACTGAAATCATCATAAGCAAGACAGTCCACAAGTAATATTCTGGACTAATTTCTCCATAAGAGAGAAAGACAGAGAAAAGAAAAAAAAGAAAGAAAGATGCATACAGCATCAGGTGAAGCATCCATTTACAAAACTCAATAGCTAAGAAAGAAATACAAACAGAGAGAAAAATCTTGAGCCTCAGTTTGGTTAACATGAAATAGGGTTGCATGTGATCCAGATTATCATCATCCTACCAGGAGCATGTAACGTATGATAATAAGAAAGAAAGTAAGTGGAATGCTTTCAATTCTTGAAATTTGATTCCGTTCTTGTACTTGATACCAAGATTCAATAACCACAAAATCACTTTTTTCTCTCACTGTATCGTTAGCTAGAGGCAATTATATTAAAAAATAGTCCATGAGTATATCCAAGCCAAGCCTCTGCATTCACCAGTGACTGACTGAGGCGGGGTTCGAGTCCCTGCAAAACAACCTCCATTCCCCGCACCCTCGGTTTGGGAATAATATACCTAAAAATTTTGAAAAAAGGAATTTACGAGTACCTTTTGAAATTAGTTTTGCCCCCCTATATATATATTCTCTTATGATTCACCCCTTGGCAAAATCCTGGGTTAGTGTACTAAAATGAATTGTGGGATCAATTCAAGTACGTATTTTGCAGATAAAGGAAAAGCGGAATAAAACATTATCCCAGAACAGAGATACCGACTTCAAATTCAACATCAACACCCGAGATTAGTGATTTACATTCTTTTGTACTTACGAGATTAATCGAAATAACATTGTCACAATATCATGATTTAGACGCCCCGAATTTCATAATCTCTAAAAACTGAGAAAAGTCACAAACTTTATGCAAAAACATAGGAATGAATATATATGTATTCCTACCAGTCCAGAAACTTGCTTCGGCCTTTTTATACATTTCCCATAATTGCTTATACGCAATGGGAAACATACAAAACCTCTGGTTCTGTTCCTTTAATATAGGCTCTTCCTCTTCTTCTTCTTCTTCTTGTTTCTCTTGTTCCGTTCGTTCCACTCTTGAGTCTGTTTCGGTTCCATTCTTGAGAGAACCCATGAGGGTATAATAATTTAGGTAGTTTCTCTACAGAGTCTTCGACAAGACAGGTTATATAAGGATGTCTTTGTCTGTCTATGGATGTAGAGAAACCCCGGCTAAACCCTACGAGAATGAACTCACTCCGAGGTGGATTTTGGACGGTTTAAAAGGAATCTGGGAAGACCCAAGTGAGTGAACGTTATGATTACACGGTTTTCGTTTGGTTTCGTGCATGAGAATTTTGTCTGTTTTAAGGACAGGTAGTTTCTGTAAACCGATGAGACTTTGTGGTGGTGTTGAAAAAGGCCGAGATTATCGTAGGTTGTTTCCGGTCCATTGGGCTTACAATCTTCGCTTCTACCAAATTAGTAAATTACTAAACTGCAGATCCTCAACCCTAAGATTGTTTTCAACTGTTTTTTTCCATTCTTTTTTAAAAAACAGTGGTCGGGAGGCTGCACACCACCGGGAGGTCACGTGACCACTCCAGCTGCGAGCGGGTTGAAAAGTGGGTCATCACTCGCTGGGTCGTTTGAATCATACTGAGGTCATTGATGGCTACCGGCCACCATGGACGTCGTGCAGCTCTTTTTATGCGGCACCTAACCACTCTTGGGCTTGGAATGGTCAGTGTTTTTTTTTCCTTAATTTCATTAACTTCTTCTTTTTTTTTACTGTCTGTACATTTTTTTAATATTTTGATTTTTTATTATTTAAATAATTTTCATAGTTTATATATGTTTAATTATTTTATTTATTGATTTAATAATTTGGATTTGCTTTTCATTTATTTTAATAGATTACTTTTATTTTTTTTATTTTTCATTTCTTTATGCATTTTTTATATTTTCTTATATTATTTATTTAATATAAGTATGTGGATCAATAGGATTGCTCCATGTGTCTCATAAGGATTGCTCCATGTGTCTCATACGATAGAGGGTTAAAAATGCTATTTAAGGGCATCAAGCCCAATAACAAGCTAGTTCGACGTTTTGGACTAAGTGATCAGAATTAGGAAGTTAAGTCTATGAAATGAGATAACTTAGAAAGATTTGATATGATAGTTTTGAAGTAAGGATTGTTGGATTAACCATTTCTTATTTAACCTTTCTTAATTGAGCTCATCCACTCAGGAAGGCTATTCATAGGCTTAGACTCAACATGAGCCCATGGAGGTATCCGTCAATAGAAGAACCCATCTAAATCGTTAACTGTCAACGTGATCCATAGATGTAGTTGATGATTTGACTCTATAAATACTTAAAAGTTTATCTTCATTTGACAACTTTTCAAAGATCAAAAAAACACTATTATACTCTCAGATTGCCATCTAGAAAGAGCAAACAGTGCTTCAAAAGAAGAACACATTGCTACTCTTCAAGAATTGCCGAGTTAATGCTCTATAAGCTTGCTAAAGGATGAATTCCCACAACTAAACATTGATATATTAGATCATGGAATAGTAAGACACGAACCCTTTTTATTCATGGATGGCTTCAGTAGCTACAATCAAATTAAGATGGCCACTGCAAATGCTGAATGCACTGTCATTTAAGCACCTATAAGAACTTCAACTATACTACGACATCGTTTAAATTGAAGAATGTAAAAGCCCCTTACCAATGAGCCATGATCGCTATATTTCACAATATGATGCATAACTTTATGGAGAATTACATAAACGATGTAGTTATTAAATCTAAGATGGCACCAAATCACATAATTTATCTAAAGAAAGTATTTGAGCAATGTCAAACTTATAAGCCTTGATTGAACCCATTGAAGTGTGTATTTGGAGTAGCTTTTAGGAAAATTTTGGGTTTTGTAGTCCATCATAAGGGGAACAATGTCAATCTAACAAAAGTGCAAGTGGTCTTATCTATATCTTCACCAAGTAATCAAAAAGAGCTCAAGAGCTTCATGGGAAAGGTCTCTTACATATGGAGGTGCATATCAACTTTAGCAGAGATTTCATACCCTTATAGCAACTCAAGAGAAAAGGAGTCACATTCAAGTGGAGATATTCACATGAGGAAGAGATTAAAAAAATTTAGAGAATCATGACTTCACCTCAAACTATGACAATACCTATTAAAGCATCACCAATGATCTTATATTTTACTTCTATTAATAAGTTTAGTAGAGCTTTGCAAGTATAGGGAGTAGACAGCTAAGTACAGTCAATTTATTACCTAAGCCGATCCCTTTATGGTAGTAAGGTTAACTACCCAACGTATGAAAAACACTGGCTTGCACTAATATTTGCAATGCAAAAGCTACGACACTACTTCTTGGCACACAAGATCATCCTCATAACTCGCTCGAATCTTATCAAATACTTCCTGTCTTGCTTAGCATTATCTTGATGGATCTCTAAATGCTTACTCCTCTTAGGAGAGTTTAACATTACAATTAAATCTCTAAGAGCTATCAAATCTCAAGCATTAGCGATCCTACTAGTGCAATTTGAACTTCACATGAGAGCTTGATCATAGATTCTAATCTACTAGAGTTCCATGCAGATTCTCTAATAGTTGATATAGATGGAGAATGGTATATTAACCTCTCCTAAGGCCATGAGATACCTTTATGCTTAACGCTCGACTTCTCTTGTACTAAAAGTGAAGTTGAATATGAAGCCCTACTACTTAGATTGATATCTACTTAAGAAGCTGGAGCAAGTCACCTTTATATTCGAGGCGACTCTAATATGATAATTAAGTAAGCAAATGATGAGTTTGGCCTTTGAAAACCTACACATGTGCCTCATAAGGCTGCAATATAAGCTTTAGTTGGAAAATTTCAATCAATGCGATATGAGCACACCATGCAGTCTATCAATAGATAAGTAAATGGCTACATTAGCATCTAAAGTTCCAATCCAAGATGTAGACAATAAATTGAATATCCAGGTGGTTAAGAAATCTATTCCATGTATAATACTAGAACTTATTGATGAAGAAGAAAAAGCACATGGTGATTGGTACACCTTAATCATGGAACAATTAGCATACCTTAGTCCTACTTCTATTGCTATATTAAGAACTTCATTTGTATTAATGGTGTATTGTTCTATAAAGGCCTAAAAGGTATACTATCTTCATGGAACAGGGTAAAGGAGGCTTGCCTAAAGTTAGATAAATACCTTAAGATATGGTCTTGAGGAGAAGGTTTACTGCTACATTTAAAGCACAAGGTATTACTAGCAATTAATGTCCAAAGATGTACCTCATGTGCAGTTGCATTGCACTAAGTGTTCCAAACTACTTGATGTAGGAGAATGTAATATTTTGACAAGCACTAAGGATATGAGGCGTTCGTACATTGATTGTTTAAAGAATAACGTAATACCCATTAATATTACAAATGTTAGACTTGCAAAAAAGAAGGGTAAAAAATTTTTTATGCATGAAGACAAGCTATATAAAGTTCCATATATGGTTAGACCCCTTAGATGTGTGTCACCTCCCGAAACAAAGACGATATTATCTTAAGTACATATGGAGATTGTGAAGAACATCGAGGAGAAAGAAAGTTATATTACCATTTACTCAACATAGGCTACTTCTAGCTAACAATGGAAGTCGATGCCTTCAACCTTATAAAGAAGTACATTACTTAGTGATGCAATATATGCCTCCTTAGTTTCGCTTTGTAGTATCAACAACACCATAGCCTATACATGAGCATTTAATTTGATTGGCCCAATACACCTAACTTCCAAAGGATGCATATGGATCCTGGTGGGAACTAAGGGCTTTACTAAATAAGTAAAGCCTATTCCTTTGAAAAAGGCGATAGGACTAACAATGACAAGTTTTATAAAGGAGCATATTAATGTAAATTTAGTGTCCCAAAGCACATGCTCTTAGACAACAAAATTCCTTTCTTCAATTCACATATGCAACGGTTGCTAACTTCCTATAATATTGATCATATCAAGTCCACACCTTATTACCTTAAGGAAAATCACCAAGTGAAAGCTATGAATAAAAGTCTATCGAAAGTGCTTAGTCATATGGTACATGATAATCACAAGGAACGGCATGATAAGTTACCTTTCTCTTTAGTCCATTGTCTAAGACAATAGTAGTAATAAAAGTTATAGTCCCTCCTGTAGGTCTAACAATTAATGTCGAGTTGGAACCAAACATTCTACGCATGATGGACTTAAACGCACTAAATCTGCGGTGTAATATCACTAAGTGTAACCTTGCTAACTATCAACAACTCTTAAGTACTGCTTATAATCAATTTGTCAAAAAATAGTCCTTTCATCAAGGTGATATTATCCTCTGTATTGCAAACTATGTAAACCGAGGCATTCCAGCTTTGAAGTTTACACCTAAGTGAGGAGGACCATTTATCATTGAGGAAGTTTACGACAACGGATATTACAAATTTGGAAATCCAAAGATTGATGCCAATAGGAATCAAACCATCAAATCCTTAATCATAGCTCGAGCTTGAGCCTAAGGTCTTAAGAATTTAGTAAGGCACATTCTCCTTTACCAACTTGCATAAGAAGAGTCTCAACTACTCTAACCTATAGACCTATTGTCATTTATGAGTCGAACCTTTCCATGCCTAACAATCATCTTAAAGTGTTGACTTGAGGCACGCTCAACTAACAACTTAACTTACCTACCCACTAGCTTGGCCGATTTGTCTTCAAGCTGTCCAAAGCATATCTGAGTTGAATTCACCTGGGAAGAGTCTACAGCTTAGTTCGACAATAGTTAAGTTGACTATACTCTTTGGTCTGTTTCTACTAGAAGCCTGCCTCTAGCTACCAACTATGTATCCGTACACCTACATGATCAAATCTACTGTACAAATGAAATGTTTTCTTAATTTTTCATTTATACCCTTCAACATTCCTTGTATTTTACTTTATTTATACATTAACCTTTTAGTTTTTTCTACTTTTGGCAAGTTTCCCTAGATTTGCAAATATAAATACCTTTGTAATATGTAGCCGCCAAAATCATCTTCATTAGCTTATCATTGAATATAAATAGTCTCTTTCGTGAGCTATTTTTGTGCTTACTTTCTTTAACTCTTATCCTAATCCTTAAACAAAACTAGGTGGCGCGTACCCTTATTAAATCAACTTATGCATCATATCGAGTCAGTTCATAAGTCTTCAATGGTATCTTAGTACATCATATCCTAGGAATTGACCGTGAGTTTTACTTATTTACCCGTATTCCATCTTCATTTTCAAGTTTTTTGTGAGCTTAGACCCACCCCTTAGATATGGCCAACCTTATCCTTCCTTGGTGTCACATATCAGATGTTGTTACTCTTCCTATTAACTTTCAATATGTTTAAAAGTTTTATTTGTAATGGTTTGATGACTCACAATTAAATGAATGCAATTTAAACTCACCTATTATGAGCTTATTACATATATCTGTTCTTTTTGTCATCATGTTGCTACAAAGTTAGAGACTCGACTCCTTAGCACATACTATACGCATTTCATATAAACATTATAAAAAAACAAAAAAAGTAGAATGGTACATTGTTGCTACTTAATAAGAGATCTATCTCTTAACTGCACAACATTCATATGACTTATGGCATGTTAACTGGTAAGAGCACTCTCTCCCAAGCACATGACATAATGCCCTCATGCTAACTAGAAGAATTTCACCATACCTAAGTGTATTTACACATAAATTAAATTATATGAAAGTTTTCCATACAGCTTACCTCATAGCATATTTATGATTAAATAGAGTAGTCATAGGTAGTACCCTTTTAACTAGTAATCATGTAGTTTCAAATGTAGGTGACATATCTCGCTATTACTTAGGGTATTATAAAGGTTTGTTGCTTGCAAAAGAAAGCATTCCTCCAATGAGCACAATCCAACCAAAGGCCTAATAGGCCACGAAAGTCACATCAATTTTGTTACATTTATTCAGTATTGTTGTTGCTAAGTGAATATAACATCTCCTTAGCACATAAGAGATTAAATGTCAATACAAATTCTTCGACCATTAAGGATCTACTTTATCACAAATTATGGTAAATAAAAGATAACTCAAAGAAAGAAACATTAATGCCATTCATCTAAATTCTGCATGTTTGCATACAATGTAATAAAAAAATTTAAAAAAAAAAAAAAAGGAAAGAGAAGCTATGTGCAATAAATAGTCAAAAATAAATATCATGAATCAATGTTTGTTCTTGCAAAGGAAGAAGTGTTTTCATCCCCAAAAAGCCCTCTTATCTCAAGCTTAGCTCTCGTAAGTTCAACTTTAAATCTCTAAATGCAACTGTACAAGCTCATAACAGTTCAATAATTTATAGATTCTATAAACAACACACTCCGGATTCCTAACTTTAAAGTTCAGACACAAGCCCCATTGATGCTCCTGACTAAGAGCTCTAAGTCTTCTTATGATAATAAATCCCAAAGTTTAGTAAGAAGCTCAATACCTTACCTTAGTAATATTACCATGGCATTCGCCACATCAGTACCTTGAACATAACATCCAAACCAAAAATCCCCTTCTAAAGAATACAACCATTCCAACTACTCAATAAGGTGGGAGGGCACTATGAATATATGAAAAGAAACAATGCCATCTACGATCTCTACTGCATTACAAGTTGCTATTGTGAAACACCAGCAACTAGGAGAGGAGGACACTAGGAGATGAAGCAAGTGGAGCAATAGATGTAAGGGTAGAAGAACGTTAGTAGTTGGTGTAGCACACAAGGGAACATCAATCTCATCATTTTAGCTTCTTAATGAAAGTAAGACATCGGCATGTGTCTCAATCTCACCCCCTGTCAAGGTGTATAGATTTTGAGTAATCTTCAGCCATGTCACAAGGTTCACTAAGTACTTTAGTACCATAGTCCTTTTTGTTGCCAAGCATTAGCGAATTCTCTCCATCTTCATTAACATGCTCTAAAGAGTTTTCATAATCCACTAAATTTGCGTCTTCATCTAAAGTTACCTTTGAAGTATGATGATCCATAAGCAAAGCTGCTTACAAATGTCATATTAACAAGAAAAAGGATATATGATGGTAGGATGAGAGTTTGAGATAATAATACTTTTTATGTTACCACTAGTTGAAGTGTAGGTAATGTCAACTCTTTGTTCATCCCAAAATAACATAGAGAGAGAGGGTGGGGGGGTGGGAGAGAGAGATATGTACACATTAAAATAAAAAAGAAAAAGAAAAAATAGAAGTAGCAGTAGCTATAACGGAAGCAAAGTTGTACAAACATACTATTTCATGAATGCAAGCTTACTTAACTTGCTTAGCAATTGGTAAAGCGATTAATGAATGAGAGAATTTTGATTTGGTTCAAGGATCATTAGATGGCTTCGGTGGCTTTGGTGGAAGATGTAGATAAAATTCATACCTATAGATAGTAGAAGCTGCTAGACCATCACCTACTATAGCATATGTATGCCGTCAAAATCTATTTAAACCAACCTACCCAATAAGTTGACTAATTAATAGTAGCTACTCATAACATGGCTAGTAGGTGATAGGAATCAACCCCTTGGACCGATCACAAAAAGCTGAGCTAGACGACTTTAAGGGCTCACATGGATAATACTAGTTCTAAGCCATAATTGAGACAAGGACTTCTATCCCGATTTAACTACCTATCGACCTGTCTTTCAGATCCTCACATGTGTCCAATATACTCTTGCCCAACAGTAAAGTCTTAATCCAGAAGACAGCTTAGAACTAGCTGAGCCGAGCTATCGACTTGACCCACTAGCTTCTAACTTCAAGGCAACTGACCTTTCGCTAGGCTGATTCGCTTACAACCTGATCTAAATTAGGTGGGCCCTTAACTATAACACATTCTTGCTTCCTCCTATGTTGTATCATATCTTAGATGCCTAGCCACCAAGTAATACGTGTCTTCTAATACAATATTCTAGAATGATTCTTTCTTTTCCATACTGTATATTACTTATCTCTTTTACCCCTTTTAGTATGTCTTATGTAACCTAGGGTGGAATACCCCTTTTGTCTTTTCATACATGTAAAGCAACCCTAGTGAATGGGTATATAAACCTCCACTTTCCTTGTATGCACAGAATCTAGCTAATGATACGGAGTTATTCATTTGAGTAACCTTAATATTCTTGTTATCTCTTAACTCTTATCTATTACCTTTAGCAAAGAGTAGTGATGAGTGACCTTTCAATTCAGACCGGTGTATCATTTCCAATGAATTGTAAGTTGAGTAGGATCAAGTGATGAGTCATATTCATGTAGTAGTTACCCGGGTTTTACTAGTTTCTTTTCTGTTTCCTTTTTGATTCGTTCACTGTACTGCTTCTCCATGTATATGACCCCGGAGATGCATTAACTTTGCTGGTATCAAAGTATGGTTTCGTGAGGGAGTGTGTGAAGTTGTAGTGAAGCTTTTGTTCACTTTACTATTAGTGGCTACTGTATTCCTTCCATAGCTACTGCAGTTTGTTGGTGTGATAGTAAGTATGGTTTCATTGTTACTCTGTTTTACTTCGTTTTTCATCACGAAAATAGAGCAAGTTCATTTCTACTCTATTTAGTGACTATTAGATATTAAGGTTGTTAGTAGTTTGTTAATCTATTCGAAAAAGTATTATACTATGTCAGATTTGAGTATTTAGGGAGTTATTAGTGACTAAGGCAGCGGTGCTCAACTTGGTTATGGCCATAATGGTAGTAATAGCCTAGGGTCCGTTGATGACAAACTTGACAAGCTCACCAATCTTGTTGAGAGTCTAGCCACAGCAATGCAAGTAAATAAGCAATAACCCCAAGGTGTACGGCCGCCTAACCTACAAGAGAATACCCCTGAGAGACACCATAGCCAAGGTAACCGAATTAATAGCCCAATTCGACCACAGCGAGCTGGAGGAGCAACGGGCCAAGCTACTAGATGAAGATTGGAGTTGGAGGAGAATGAAGAAAAAGATGAGGAGCTAGAAGTTGAAGAATTTGGGGAGGAAGAAGAGGAAGTTGACTATTACCCATTATAAGGATGAGGAAACTGAGCTTCTCGAGGGCTAGATAATGTCAAGGTTCAAATCTTGCCTTTCAATGGAAGTAGAGATGCCAATGAATACTTAGAGTGGGAAGAGAAGGTTGAGAAGGTGTTTGACTGTTATGGATATGCGGATGCTATCAAGGTCCGACTTGCTGCACTGGAGTTTACTAGGTATGTGACAATGTGGTGGAAAAATTTGAATGCAGCATAAGCCAAGGATGGAAGATGAGGTGTTAGAACCTGGGATGAGATGAAGAGGTTATTAAGAGGTAGATTTGTACTCAAGACGTATTTGCAAGATACGTTTGTAAAGTTGCAAGAGCTTTGCTAAGGAGGCCGATCTGTTGATGACTATGTTAGAGAATTCTAAATGTTGATGATCCGAGCCAACGTGGAAGAACTAGAGGCCTGTATGGTACCTAAGTTCATTTCTAGACTCAAGTATGAGATTCGCAATGTTGTGAAAGTATAGAGGTTTTATACTTTAGAAGAAGTGATCAAGGTCGCACAAAGGGTTGAAAAGCAGAGGAGAAATGTCTGGAGCCGACCTGGGTAAACATTCTCTCGAGCTCCCGTATCATGCCGACCAGTTCAATCCAAGTTGAGGAGGTCATACCAAGCTAAGGAAATGAATGACCGACCTGATGAATGCTGAGCGGACCAACATAGCCAAACAGGACATCGAGTTGACTTAAGACTAGGCCAACCCCGAGAACCTATGAGTAAGGCCAGCCATCTAGATGGAAGACCGGTGAAGTTAAGTGTTTTAAATGCTTAGGCTTCGAACTCATGGTTGCTAAATGTCTAAATTGGCGTATCATGATACACCGAGGAGACGTGGTGGATAGTACCAATGAAAGCGACCCTGAGGAAGAAAAGAATGTTAAAGAACCCAAAGTGAGAGAGGAAAAGGAGACCTATATCTATGCCGACTATGGAAAATTAATGACCCCAGTCCTGAGATAAGTCTTGAGTTCCTTACAGAACTCTAAGGAGGACCAAAGAGAGAATCTATTCCATACTAAGTGTACCGTTAAAGGCCAACTGTATACAATCATCATAGATGGAGGAAGTTGTACTAATGTCGTAACACAGTCCTTTGTGCAGAGGTTGAGTCTGCCAACCTTAAAGGATCCTCGACCCTATAAGCTAAATTGGCTTCATGATAAGGGTGCTTTACACGTAATTGAACAAGTGACCATACCGTTTGGTCTTAGGAACATGTATAGGGACGAAGTAGTGTATGATGTCGTCCTTATGGGAGCTTCACATCTACTACTTGGATGACTTTGGTTATTCGACTGACGTGTTACACACAATAAGTATAAGAACACCTATGCTTTTGTTAAGGATGAAAGGAGGATAATGTTGTAACCCTTAACCCTATCCCAAGTAAACGAAACCTATAATCAATTTACCCAAGCTAGCAAGAAAAAGGCCCTTGTAATGAGCCATAAGGAGCTCTGGTCTGTTGAGAAGACTAATGAACTGATGTTCTTATTAGTTAGACAATTGGTGGAGATGAAGGAATTACAGGAACTCCCGGAAGAAATCTAACACTTATTAAATGAGTTTTCTGACCTGTTTCCAAAAGAATTGCCTAGAGGACTGTCACCAATCCGAGGCATAAAGCATTGTATTAATCTACAACCAAGCACCACCCTACCTAACTGAGCTGCATATAGGATAAACCCTGAACAGGCTACCAAGCTAAAAAGGTTGGTGGATGAACTCATAAAGCAAAGATATGTGAAGGAGAGAATGAACCTTTGTACTATACTAACTTTGCTCGTTCCGAAAAAAGATGGTTCGTGGTGCATGTGCATCAACAGCTGAGCGATCAACCAAATTACTATCAAGTACAGATACCCAATACCAAGGCTCGATGACACATTAGATAAGCTTCATGGCGCAAGGATATTCTCAAAGATTGATCTGTAGAGTGGCTACCACCAAATCCGCATGAAGCAGGGCGATGAATGGAAGACTACCTTTAAGACTAGGCACGAACTCTACAAATAGTTGGTTATGCCATACGAACTTACGAATGCACCGAGCAAATTCATGAGATTAATGAACCATGTGATGTGCTCGCTACTTAGAAGATGCGTGGTCATGTACTTTGATGACATATTAATATATATTGCCAACCTAAATGACCATGTTCAACATCTTCATAAAGTATTTGACCTTTTGCAAGTTAAAAAGTTGTATGGGAATATGAAGAAGTGTATGTTCTACTAAAGTGAGGAGATTTTTCTAGGATTTGTAGTATCAAGGGAAGGAATCTGAACAGATGAGAAAAAGATCCAAGTTGTTCTGGAATGGCTGACACCGAAGAATGTCACTGAAGTCCAAAGTTTCCATGGTTTAGTTTCTTTCTATAGGTGATTTATTAAGGACTTCAGTACAATAGCCACCCCATTGATCGAGTTAACGAAGAAGAGTAAAGGATTCAGGTGGAACAACCAAGTTGAATATAGCTTCAAAGAAATCAAGGAAAAACTCACCTCGGTACCCGTCCTATCGCTGCCCAATTTTGACAAACCCTTTGAATTAGAATGCGATGCATTGGGAATTGGAATTGGTGTTGTCTTGATGCAAGAGCGATGACCCGTCACTTACCATAGTGAGAAGCTTAGTGGTCCTGCCCTGAACTATTCTGTGTACGAGAAAGTGTTGTACTCCCTTTATCGAGCTCTTATCATTTGGCAACACTACTTGCTACTACGAAAGTTTGTTATTTACATTGACCACGAATCATTGAAGCATCTGGGGAGTTAGATTAAGCTCTCGAAAAGATAAGCTAAGTGGTTAGAATTCATGAAGGGTTTCTCATACGTCATCCGACATAAGAGAGGAAGTGCAAATGTGGTCGCCGACGCTCTGTTACAACGATAAACCTTGTTGACCGCTTTGCAAACTAAATTATTAGGATTTTCACTCATTACCGAGCAGTATCCTCATGACCCTCATTTCGGCCCCCTCGTAAAACAATGTAGAGATGGAATTGCTGTCAAAGGATATTATCTTAAGGACGACTACCTATTCAAGGATCGAAGGCCATGCATACCAAACTGCTCTACACATGAGCTATTAGTCAGGGAAGCTCATAGCGGAGGGTTATCAAGACATTTTGGGGAGGTCAAGACAGCCAAGCTATTAAAGGAGAACTTCTACTAACCAGGTTTTGCTAAGGATGTTCATAAGGTAATCGGTAGTTATGAAGTGTGTAAGCGTGCCAAGGGGAAGAGAGAACCCCATGGAGAGTACATGCCTTTGCTGACGCCAACCTTACCTTGGGCTGACCTCAACATGGACTTTGTCTAAGGGTTGCTCCGAACATCTCGAAGGAAAGATTTCATTTTTGTTGTAGTGGATTGTTTCAGCAAGATGGCACACTTTATTCTATGCCATCATACTAACAATGCTCTATATATTGCCGATCTATTTTTGTAAGAGATTGTCTAACTATACGAAGTACCAAAAAGTGTAGTCTCAGATCGGGACACAAAATTTTTTAGCTATTTTTGGAAGACCCTTTGGAGAAGACTTGGAACCAAACTCGTATTTAGCTCCAATAGCCACCCTCAAATTGAAGTGGTAAACAGGACACTAGGTAATCTACTTAGAGCTATTGTGGGAAGGAACTTGAGGGATTAGGATCTATGCCTATCAGTTGTAGAGTTCACATACAATCGAACCGTCCATAGTACTATTGGGAAGACCCCATTTGAGGTCGTCTATAGCCTTAACCTTACCATTCTCCTGGATATGATTGGCACCCCAGCAGCTACTAAAGAGAGTCAATTCGGAGTAGACCAAGCCTAAGAATTACATGAGCTACACTAGTCTGTCAAGAAGTAGATTGCCAAGTTAAATTAGAGACAACAAGAGATTGGCAATCGAGGTATTTCTTTCCAACCAAGAGACTTGGTATGGATACATCTCAGCCAAGAACGATTCTTGCACTTGAGATAGAACAAACTATATCCCTGAGCTAATAGTCCATTTAAGGTCTTGAAGAAAATTAACCGCAATGCCTACTAGATCAAGTTACCCGATGACTATGGTGTCTCCTTCACCTTCAATGTGTCCAATCTGATTCCCTATCAACCAATAGAAGACCTTGCGAGCACCCCAAAAGAATGAGCAAAAATCGCTTCAGATTTGAGGACAAATCTTTCTAACCCCCAAGCAGATGATAGGGATCAACCCTTTGGACCGATCACAAGAAGCCGAACAAGAGGATTTCAAGGGCTCGCATAGAAAATACTAGTTTTAAGCCATAGCCGAGACGGGGACTCCTATCCCGATTCAACCACCTGCCAACCTGTCTCTCAAATCCTCACATGTGTCCAACATACTCCTACCCAACAACGAAGTCCTAATCTAGAAGACAGCCCAAAACTAGCCAAGCCAAGCTACCAACCTAACCCACTAGCGTCTAACTTCAAGACAACTGACCTTTTGCTAAGCTGATTGGCTTTCAACTTAATCTAGATTAGGTCGGCCCCTGACTATAATACATTCTTGCTTCCGCCTATGTTGTATCATATCTTAGATGCCTACCCACTAAGCAACACGTGTCTTCTGATACAATGTTCTAAAATGATTCTTTCTTTTCCGTACTATATATTCTTTGTCTTTTTTATCCCTTTTAGTATGTCTTATGTAACCTATTGTAGAATACTCCTTTTATCTTTTCATACATGTAAAGCAACCCTAGTGAATGAGTATATAAACCCCCATTTTCTTAGTACATACAGAATCCAACTAATGATACAGAGTTATTTATTTGAGCAACCTTAGTGTTCTTGTTATCTATTAACTCTTATCTATTCCCTTTAGTAAGGAGTAGTGGCGAGTGACCTTTTAGTTTAAACCGGTGTATCATATCTAACGAATTGTAGGCCAAGTAGGATCGAGTGATGAGTCATATCTATTTAGTAGCTGCTTAGGTTTTGCTAGTTTCTTTTTTGTTTCCTTTTTTATTCATTCATTGTGGTGCTTCTCCATGTATACAACCCCGGAGACGCATCAATAGAGGGAAAGAATCATTGTCACACATGTAGGTAAATTTCTTTAACTTCGTTCTTTGAACATAGTAGTTAACAACAATGATTATGGTCCTCTATCGATGAAAAAAGGCGAGGCACTCCTTAATCAAAATGAAGCTAGCAAGCAACCTTATGAAGTGAGTACACTATGACCTTTTTCTCTAGAAAGTAAATAATGGGGTCTTTGCTATCTTGAAATGCTAGTAAATATCCAAGTGCATAGCATAAATAAATCCCACATTAGAAGAGCGTAATCCCTTAAAATTGTCTACTAAAGTCATGAAGGCATCTAAATATGAAGGGTTAAATCTCTTACAATGTTCATAACGAACTATCATCTCCACATAAGGTTTGAAAGTAGATTTATTGACATCATTAATGACTTGGAACAAGGATTGTATAGGTCAATTCTCCACTTGTATCATTGATTTATGATAGATGAGTTTGAGATTTTCTTGAACTTTCAACTTGGAGGTAAATGCATGAAAATGTTTGTACATCAATAGTTGTAAGAATATCAAGTCTGCATGAGAATATAGAATGTAACACCTTTTTGAGTGCATGAATAGATGATGATACAGATCCAACCATTGATAGGAGTCTAAGCACAAAGGCACTAAAGTGAAATATTTACCTTTAGCTATACTTAGGGCTAATAAGGAATAGTCATGGACATACACCTTTTTCTAGCTCTCTAAGAAAAAGATATGTAGACAACCACAATGCAACAAACTCTACAAGCTCATAAGTGTTGTTGCTTTTTTTTTTTTTTTCTTATTTTGGTGGTCGTGGAGGGGTTGTGGTGTGGGTGAGGTATTAAGTTTGTGGTATGAATAAAAAAAAAAAAAAGAGGAAAAGAGAGAGAAACACTTATATCTAAGGGAACGTTAATGCTCACTTGTATCTGAAGCATAACCCTATAGTTGTGACATCATTTTCTTAACGACTCTCAAAGAAATGCTCAATTTAAGAAGAGAATAAACTTCTTTCCTTTAATGCAGCTAGAAAGGTTGATTCATTGTTCTTCATGTGTAATGGAAGCTATGATAATATCAATCCTATGAAATTCATGAAGCCTTAAGAACATGAAGGCATCCTTTAGTGTAGGTGTGAACTCTCCCTACAAAGTGATAAAAGTCGAACTGTATAGTGATATTGATGGTGCGAGGTACTTTAGTAGTTTTCAAGGCATCTTTATATTAAGGTTTCTTAATAATTAATCCATCCATTTGGTCCATTTAGGGATAGCTTGCCTTGGAAAAACAAACTAAGTGGGAGAAAGTGGTAATTTCCTCCTTTCACTTTGGAAGTAAAGCACTGATTTTACATATTCTAGTGTCTCAACGAAGGTCGTTTTCAATAAATTGAAGGTCTTTGTCTATGTGTTGACACCCATAGAAGTTTTAGCCCTTTGTCTTTGACTAGAAGAGATCTTCAAAAATTGTTATGTTTAACCACTTACTATAAGGAGACGGAAATGGCAATGATTGGCTAGTATAGTAGACTAATAGGCCTTTTTACCTAACCACATCATTAATGCATGATTAATTGTATCTTGACTCTCTAGCCATTATTGGAAGATGTTTTTCTAATCCATGAAGTTGTTGTAAGTTGAATTAAGAGTAGACTCAATCATGTGATATGATTACAAAAGAATAATAACAACAATGAGAGAAGTTAGATGGAAATATATATATATACTTATATATATAAGACAAGAAATGTAAAGATAAAATAAAAGCTAGTTATATGCATCAATAGTACGTTGATTACATATATATAAATATTTATATAGACTTAAGCATACTAAAGCACTATATTATCAATCACCTTAGCAAGTTGGAATGGACTTTATACTGTAGGTGATTACTCTATGATTGAATAGCCATAGACTAATCATTTGAATTTGAGGGTTTATGAATGGTTATAAAGTGTCTATTTAACCATGACAAAGATGGAAGACTATGGACTGCTAACTTATGCAAGACTGTGTTTGATGCTTGTAAAGGAGAAAGGATTGCTAAATGATTGCCTTTTAGGAAATGTGAATGGGAACTCAAAATGATGGATATCTAGTTTTCATTTAATGGATAGATGTCCCTTGTATTTGATGGGTGTTTAGCTTCTTGAATCTAAATTGTGGATAGCTAGCTTGAGTTTGGTGGATCCATTTGACTCTAAGAATGGCATGTTAGCTTAAGTTTGATGAAAGGCTATCTACTTAAGTCTAATGAATATATATATATATATATATGTATGTGTATGTATGTGTATGTATGTGAGTGTGCTTAACTTAGATAGATGACTCTACTATTTTCTTAAGGTTATGAATGATTTTCTACTTAAGTATGATGAATACTTGATTTGTTGATGGATGCTTAATGCTTGCTTGACAATCTTTGAATGATGGCTTAATATACACTTGCAAGTCAGTTCTACGTATAAGAAAAGGGAAAAGGAAAAAAAGAAAGAGGAAGTGAAAGTTAACAAAAAGCATTAAGGCATACATATATCGAAGCACGATTTAAAAGGAGAAGAAGAGGTAGGGTGAGGGTGGAGGAGGAGGTTAGGGGATGGAATTAAATTAAATCTAGGGAATTTAAAGCTAAAGCATATATGGACCTACGAGATCGGTCTAATGAAGGGGGGATCGAAAGTTTGATATCATGATTGAAGTGTAATCCATAATTCAATCCATGCCTATGTGTGAGTTTAAATCAAACGGAAGCAACTTTAATGGAAAATGAAATTACTGCCCTATAATATTACCAAGCTCATGAATATGAGTTTAGTGTAGCATATACGAATGTAACATGCTTAGTGTTATGGTCTAAGGCTTTTTCTAACGCACAAATGAACTATGTAACACTTACTGTCCTGCCTCTACAGTAATAAGCAAGTTTAACTCGTACGTAATGCTAGCCAATAAGGCCTAAACTTGTAAGCAACATGGACAAGGAAGAAAGCTAACCGAATATAAGAGACACAGGCACAAATGGAAAAATGAATAGCACACTTTTATTAATTCTAACAATAATGTAAGGCTACAATATGTATGCACGGGAGTAATGTATATGTAATAGGTGCCATCGGTCGTAATCAACCAACGTAGTGAGTAAGAGCTTCAATCTAGAAGAGTACCCATACCCTTGTAAAGAGCTTTATAGATATTTTTTAGCCTAGTAAGAGAAAACATTAAAACTGGTGAAATGACACCACTTTCTAAAAGTGGAAATTTCTAATAATAGTAAGGCCTTAACTAAAATAAAGAAAAGTCCCCCTTATGTTACAATATGTATAAAAGAATAACCTCTTGTTAATACAAGTAGTATGTTACAAAAAGGGACCCTAACATCCTCCCCCACTTAATTCTATTGACGTCCTTAGCAATATGTACTGGAGCTTAGATCTAGTAGCGAAAATCTTCTAGCTAGCAAGGCTAACTTTCTCTTAGATAAAGGCTTAAGGTCTTCTTTAGTCTCCCAATTAGTATCTTCTTCTTCTTGATCTCTCCACTTAACCAAATATTCTTTATGTTCTTCTCTAATGGTAGGATCTCTGACTTTTCACTATTCAAAGATGTCTTCCACAACTTGACTTAGGTTAAACTTGATCTTGATGTGTAACCGCTTAGACACATTGCGAGATGGGTCTCCATGTCTAGATAATATGGCTTTAAGATGCTGACATGAAAAACTAGTAGATCTTCAACCACATAAGAGGCTAGACCTTATAAGCCGCTCTTCCAATCTTCGAGATGATAGGAATTGGACCAGTGTATTTCTAAATCAATCTTCTATCCTTGTTTCTCAATGATCTGACTTGTTTTGGAATAAGCTTTTTAAGGACTTGATCTCCATCATTGAACTCTCTAGGTCGGTAGTTTTGATCTACCCATTTCTTCATCCTTTTGGAAGCCTTCTCAAGGTAGTCTTTTGCTACTTCTAAACTCTACTTCCAATCCTTGGTGAACTAATAAGCTCTTAGGCATCTCTCGGTATATGGTGCTACCACTATGTGAGGTAATAGTAGTTGTTGACCTGTAACGATCTCTATTGGGCTCTTATTAGAGGAAGAGCTCCACTGGATGTTGAAACAGAACTGGACAATATCTAGTAAGTCAACCTAATTCTTTTGGTTAGCACTGACAAAATGCCGAAGGTATTCCTCCAACAAACCGTTGAATCTCTTTGTCTGCCCGTCACTCTACGAATGATAGCTGAAGGTTATGCTCAACTTAAAACCCAGGAGGTGGAACAACTTTGTCCAAAACTTCCCTGTAAACTCAGCATCCCTATCACTCACAATACTCTAGGGCACACCCCAAAACTTCACCGCATGCTTGAAGAAAAGTTAGGTTGTCTCTTTTGTGCTTGAACTCTTTGTGGTAGGAATGAAGGTGGCATACTTAGAGAACCTGTCAGGAACAACAAAAATGGATGAGTACTCCCTTACTTTTGGTAAGGAAGTGATAAAGTTCGTAGAGACGCTCTCCTATAGACAAAATGGCACTGAAGTGGCTTTAATAGGCATGTTGTCTTCTGCCTCTCAACTTTGTCTTGCTGGCAGGTTAAGCAAGTCTTCGTGTAACTCATCACATCCTTCTTCATATCTAGTTAGTAATAGCCCTACTTCAATAAACTTATTGTCCTTTGCCAACCAGGATGTCCAGCCCACAGAGTATCATGGCACTCTCTCATGAGTGCCCTTCTTAAGTTGTTCACCTTCCAGACATACAACTAATGCCCCTTTATGTAGATGAGGTCGCCTTCTACCAAAAATCTGTAAGTCTTCCCTTCCTTAACCAACTGCTTGAGATTTTTTGCCAACAAGTCTTGACCTATATGCTGCTTGATCTGCTCTTGAATTGAAGTCGAGATTTGACTCATCTACTAAAGTCCAATCTGTGCTAAGGATGCTAAATCAGCTTGCCTACTTAAAGCATCTACCACCTAATTAGTTCGCCTGCTGTGGTACTTAATCTCCATATCAAACTCTACAAGAAACTCTCACCATCTTGCTTACTTGGCCGAAAGCTTCGGTTGAGTTAATATATGGCTAGTAACAAAATTGTCTCTCTTCACTAGAAACTTTGATCCTAGCAAATAGTGTTTCCAGGTCCTTAAACAATGAATGATTGCAAGTAACTCCTTCTCTTAGGCTAAATACCTGCACTTCGTTTGATTTAACTTCCTTCTCTCATATGCCACTAGATGACCTTCTTGCATCAACACTCCCCTTAATGCAATGTCTAAGGCATCCATGTGGACTTCAAAAGGCTTAAAAAAGTTAGGAAGCGTAAGGACTGGCTCCTCCATCACTATACGCTTCAACTCTTCGAAGGCACTCTGATATCTCTCATCCTTGACCATGCTTGGTCCTTCTTCAACAAATCCATAAGGAGGTGTAACTCGGTAGGAATATCCTTTAACAAATCTTTTGTAGTAATTTGCGAGTCCAAGGAAAGACCACAACTTAGTTACACTCTTAGGCATTGGCCATTGCCTAATTGCTTCCACCTTAGCCATATCCATTCGAATCCGCCCTTCTTTAACAACATTACCTAAGAAGTTGATGTACTTTTGGGCAAAGGCACATTTCTTACGCTTCACGTACAAATGATTTTCCTGTAACTTCTTGAAAACCATTCATAAGTGCTTCACATGGTCCTGCAATGTCCTGCTATACATAATAATGTTGTCTAGATAAACGACTACAAATTTGTAGAGATATTCACAAAATATATTATTTATTAAAGTACAAAATATCACAGGAGCATTGGTGAGACTAAAGGGCATCACTAAGAACTCATAAGCGCCATATTGGGTTACACATGTCGTTTTGGGCTCATTACCCTCAACAATGCGAATCTGATGATAGCTTGAGCGAAGATCCAGCTTTGTAAAATACTTAGCCCCACTCAATTGATCAAATAGATAAGCAATTAAAGGAATCGGATAATGACTCTTCATCGTTAACTTGTTTAGAGCCCGATGGCCAATACATAATCTTAAACTCCTATCTTGCTTCTTCTGAAATGGAATAGGAGCCCCATATGGTACTTTTGAGAGTCGAATGAAGCTTGCCTCTAACAATTCATCCAACTGCTTCTTTAATTCAGCAAGTTCGAGAGGCGACATTCTATAAGGAGCTCTAGTGAGTGGTTTGGCACTAGGAATCAACTCAATATTGTGGTCCATCGACCGTTTGGGAGGTAATTCCATCGGGAGCTTATCAAGCATCACATAATTATACTCCTTCAAGACATTCTCTATTGCCCATAGTATCTCCATCTTTCTTGCTTCCTCTTTCTCTATAAGGACAGGTAAGAAAATCAGCTCTTAATGTTTAAGCCCTCTCTTTAGTTGGAGCAATCTTAGCATCATAGCCCCAATATTCTTCTCTTCCCTGCCATTGTTGCTTACCCTATTCCTTTGAAATGTCACACAATAAGGCTTTTCATCCATGAATAACAAGTAATTTGCTGTAAGCATAGGAGCAACTCTAGCTTGTCTTAAGAAGTCTACTCCAAGGACTATGCTATAGTCGTCTAATGGAACAACCGTAAAGTTGAGATTTCCACTCCGATCTCCAACCTTCACTTTCACCTCTCTTGTAACTTCTCGAACAGGATGAACCTTGGAGTTAATAGCTGTAATTTAAGCACTAGCCCCAAACTTTTCACCTCAAGCACATCAATGAAGTTGTAGGTAGCGTTGGAGTCTACCATTGCCTTAACACTCTTACCATTGATGCACAACTAAACATACATTAACTCATTGTTAGTCTTAGGCTTATGTCGCACTGAGGAACACTTTCTAACAGCCGACAACATGTGTAACGCACCCATTCGAAGTTGATCCTCCCCATCACTCCCCAACTCTTCATCTTAGCATATACTCTCTACTTTTCATGCCATAGCATTAAATGCAGCCCTATGTGGATATTTACCTACTTTGTGTGAGCCATTATACAGAAAACATGAGAATGAGGGCTTCTTAAATTTATTGGTTGCCCCATGCTTTTCAAACTGGTAAGAGTTATAGGATTTCCTCTTATTCCCTCCAATGTTACTATTGCTACTACTTAAACTTAGGGTTCCCCTACTCTTAGGTTTACCTGACTTGACTAACTTTCCATCCTCGTATCCTGTCAACACGTTCGTCCTTTTATTGTCATGAGTGTAGTCAGTCAAGTGCTCAATTACTGTTTACACTGTAGCCAAGTTGGTAACCTGTTGCTTCTGCAACTCATTCCTATTATAGGGTTTTAGTCCTTCTAGGAAATAGAATAGCTTATTATCTTCAACCATGCTCTTGACGTCCAACATTAATGTTGAGAACTCACTGACATACTTTCTAATGTCATCACCCTATCAAAGTTCCCTCAACTTCTTTCGGGCATTGTACTCAATATTGTCAAGGAAAAACTAAGTCTGTAACTCAGCTTTTAACTCAACCCACGTATCTACATAAGTGTTGCCATTTTAGATCTCCTCGTACTTAGTGCACCACCATAACTTGGCATCACCAGTTAAGTACATTGCAACCATTGTGACATTTGTTCTCTTATCATTTGTCCCCACAGTAGAAAAATACTTCTCCATATCAAATAGAAAGTCCTCCAACAACTCGGCATCCTTCATACCAATAAATGCCTTGAGCTAAGGCATCTTTAGATGTCCTGCATAAGTAAGAACATGTATGGAGGTAGGGGTAGGGGTAAGGGTAAGAGCAAGAGCATTCCCTATTGCCCGAGTTAAAATAGCTACTTGTGCCCTTAACTCCTAAACAATCTCAGTTTAGGCATAAGTAATAACATGTCTTCTTAAGTCTTCCGCTTGAGTCTCTAATTGTTGTTTTGCTTCATTGGTCGTCATATGCATTTCCTTTCCAAGTGTCTGCACTATAACACTGAAATTCTCAACGATCTCAATCATCTTAGCATTCATATCTTAATGATTGGCCTCAACTTCAACCACTTTTACCGACAAGGTGACCAAATTATCCATCCGCTTGGACAATCCCTTGAGGATTTCATTTAGGTTATCTAGCCTCTTGCTTACTTCCCCTTATTGTGTCATGGTTGTTTTCATTGGAATAACCTAGGTTCTAATACCAACTATTACGGTCCAAGACCTTCTTTAGTGCACAAATGAACTAAGTAGTGCTTATTGTCTTGCCTTTGCAGTTATAAGCAAGCCTAACCTACACGTAACACTGGCCAACAAGGCCTAAACTTATAAGCAACACAAACAAGGAAGAAAGCTAACTAAATATAAGGGATACAAGTACGAATGGAAAAATATATAGCATACTTTTATTAATTCCAATAGTGATACAAGGCTATAATGTGTATGCATGAGGGTAATATATATGTAACAAGTGTTGTCAGTTATGATCAACCAACGTGATGAGTAAGAGCTTTAATCTAGAAAAGTACTCACACCTCCGTAAAAAACTTTACGGACATTTTTTAGCTTAATAGGAAGATACATTAAAACTAGTGAAACGACACTATTTTCTAAAAGTAGAAATTTATAATAATAGTAAGGTCCTAACTAAAATGAAAAAAAGTCCCCCCCTATGTCATAATATGTACAAAAGAATAACCCTTTGCTTGTACAAGTATGTTACAAAAAGGGACCCTGACACTTAGCACAATTAAAAAAGGGTAGGTAGTGGGGGAAGGGAGATATAAGGAAGCACATAAGATACGATTTGATATTTATGCGAAGTCTTAGTAGGATAGAAGCATATATTAAGCCGATTTTCCTGTAATTGAATAATTTTAGCCCATACAACTTATGCCTATGGTTTAATGTCACATTTCTGTAGATTAATCAAAACACAATAACAACATTGAATCAAGTTGAAGACTCTAAACATGAAATAAAATAAAAATAAAAATAAAAAAATTCTATAGAAACTCATACTCATTTTTGGTAATGGCTTATTTGTGTATGTGTGTGTGTATATGTATGTCTATGTTTGTAAGAGAGAGAGAGAGAGAGAGAGAGAGAGAAGCAACTGTGGGAGAAGAATAATTATAACAATTATTACCTACATGTTTGTTTCTCTACTTGCACTCTTCATTTTCCTTGTACGGAATATGTAAAAGGGAAGTACATATGCACATGAGCATATGGAATAATATGTCCTGGATTTGAGATGGGGGTGAATTAAATTTTGAAGAGATCAAATTTGGGTATGGGAAAAAATATTTGAATACATTCTTGCAATTTTCTAGTCTCGACCATGATAAAGAAACAAGAGGATCAAGTTATGACAAACCTAGTCAAGATCGCTCTTGGTTGAGCACACAACGAGCCATGCTATTTTTTTGTGTTTTAATTTCCTAGATACTTAGACTTTTCTTTTTCAACAAAAAGAAAATAAACATGAAAGAGCAAAGTCAAAAATTGGAAGCTCTAAGAGGAAATTTTCTCATTTATGTTAGTAAATGTATTATGGATAATCCATGATACATTGTTGTTGCCTATTTGAAAGTTGGCCTTATGGGTTAGTCGGCTCCTAGGGATTAGGAATCTCAATATATAATTTCATAGAAGGAAGGGCATTAGTAGCAATTGGCTTAATCTAAGAGACAAAGGATTCTACTATTAGAGAGAAGCAAAAATAGTATTGTCAAAAGGATAATATTGAAATAGAACATTATGCCATATGATGATGTGTAAATTCATGTAGTTATGCCAGGAGATGTGAAACTCCGTTCCTTTGAGATTATTGCATAGTATATAAGCTGCCGTGCATATTTATTTCAATCTATTATCGATTGAGAGGATAAAAAGACTAAGAAAGGCAATATAGACTTATCTTATTATGAAGAAAAATTTCCACTTATGCACATAGATGCTTGAGATGACATCAAGGAGAGAGATTATTAAGAAAAGAGAGAGAGAGAGAGAGAGAGAACCATGATTACATGACTTGAAGGCTAATAGGAAAAGATAGTTGCTTTATCGAGAGTACTCCTGTATTTCTTTGCCCTTAATTAATAGTTCTTAAAGTTGTCCTTTGCCAATGATTTGAGTGCATAGTTATCAAGAACAACTAAAAAAGTTGCAAATTAATTGTTGAAATACAAAAGAAATTTAAAAAAATAAAAAAGGGAAGGAGCACTTATTGCCTAAGTTTGCTGCTATTACAAGCAGTGACAAAGCTGATGGAATGAATATAAGTAGTCAATAAGTAAACATAAGAAGATAGCTATAGAAATATTTAAATTTGATTTTAAAGATTCAATGGATAAGGATAAAATTTGTTGAAGTATATTTGAGTATAAAAGAAAATACCATTCGTGAAATATCTTTGATTTGAAAAAAGATGTAAAGAGGATTTGAATCTAGAGGAATTACTTATTTATATATTTATTTTTCAACGTAAACTTGTAGTCGCATAGAGATGGAATTTGGCTCTGGGCGAGACATGGTCGTTAGGTCTATTCTTGGTATACAATATAGGGAAATAGTTCCATGAAATGAAGTTGGTTAAAAACATATAAATAAAAAAAGAAGCAAAGTCATTAAAGGAAATAAAAGAGGAAAAATAACAAGTTATACATGTGGAAAAACATAGATTTTGACTTAGGATATGTAGTTTTCGACTAGAGCATTCATTATTGACCTGCTAATTACCAAAAAATATATATATATATATTGAGCTACCACTTGAGCACATTAGTCTAATGTACTTAATAAACTTACAATATGCTTAGGGAAGGATTTTAAACAATTAAATGGGCCTCTTAATGTATGTATATATCCTCTCATGCAAATAAAATTATTTAGGTTTTGACTCCATACCCCCTTTAAAAGTTAATTATTCAATGTAAATTACTATTATATCATCTCATGCAAATAACTAATCAATTAGATAAAGACGAATGAATAAAATAACTTAACGGTTAGGGATGACAAATGATTAACCAACTCCCTAAAAATTAGGCATAACTATCAACTATTATTAATATACTAATGAAAACACAACCATATACAAATCGCTACTATACCCCCATTACCCTCTAAAATAGGGCAGCCACCGTCATTCACCTATAGCTCTACTACAATTACCCACCAACAACTTAGATTATCACCGGCGATAGCTTCAACTTTATAACCCACTCATTCTTGTCCATTTAAAACCTTCAATATTGCAAACGAAGAACTCAAGTTGAAACATATATCATGGATTTCAGTCCAAATCACTAATGGTAGGATGTTACAATTTGTTCTCAAACAATTGATGACCACAACATAAACACCACATCTTAAGAATCACCAATGACCACCACCTGTACTTCTTTGTTCATAATCGTAGGTTTGTGAGAGGGAGAGAGAAAGAGAGAGAGAAGAGAAGAAAATAGGATAACATTATGGTTTAGGAAGAAGATGAGGGCAATTTAAACATTTGGTTTTTATTATGGGTTTACTCCCTAGCTTTTTTTTTCCTTTTTCCTTTGTTTTTTTTTGCAACTAAACAATGTAATTCAATTATAGGTTAAATCAATTACTAATTAATGTCAATTACATTACCTACTTGTTCACTTGCGAGGACCATTCCTCCTTTTTTTATCACTAAAGCTTTATTAAGTTCAAATTCACCTCATAATAGCCACTCCTATTGAATCCGTATTATTGAAATTTACTGAATTGGGATTCCCCCATTTGACCTAAGAATTGTGATTCAACAAACGAAGCTCCCTTTTTGTTGCATAATTGCCTTGAACAAATTTTCAAAATGACAAAAAATTACCCTTAATTAAACACACTATTGACAAAATGGACTAACTTTATCAAAATTGACTAAGCCTAAATTGTTCCCTCTCACTCATATAGCAATAAGTCCCTCCATCATTGTCCCCCTTTCACTCTTGATTTTTGCAAAGAAAACCAACTAACCCATAGTTTTCTGAAATGAACTAAACTTATGTAAAAGGGTTAAAGTTATCCGAAATTCGTACGATTGAAATATGCACGCCAAAACAATAACCTTTCTCTTCTTCCCATTAGATTCAACGGTATAGTGGGATAGAGGGCTAAAGAGAAAACCTTACTGATCTTTGTAGGGTAGCTTCCCCATATAATAGTTAAGGAGTTGGCCAATGCGATTGGGAATTGAGGCTTCAAAGCATAGGATCTACTTGTTCAATTTAGGGATTGAATTTTAGGAAATTTTGGTGGGGTTTATCTATTGTGATTTATCTTTCCCATTATGTGATGGGTTATCATTCTATTTGTTAATGAGAGGTAGTTTTAGATATTTAAATAGCTATTCCAAGTTTATTCTATATTACTATATATGAAGTAAACAGGATAAGTGCCAATCGGTCATAATAAAGTGGACATGAAAATATGCTTCTTATGCATATTTTAGCCTGATCCTATTCCTCATTAATAAGGATTTTACTCCCACTTATTGAATTCTATCAATTGAACAAGGTCTATCCCATAGATGAAGTGAACTAACTGCAATGATAAATCATTAGTTACTTCTTAAACAAGTAAAACTTAATATTAAGTTATCTATATACAGTTTATGTCTATGAGCAAAAGATGGGTATACTCCTTATAAACAAATTATTTTTTAGAAAATGGTTTTGGATAAGCTAATTACCAAAATACCATTGTGAAATTCCATTTAGTAAGTAAGATTTGGCTTTTACAATTTTCACAAAAGTTTGGGCTGTAGAATTTAAAAGAAAATCGCATGGTGAGAGTGGGATTCTTCAAATCGCATTTACATCATGCTATTTACAAATCAAATTTCTAAAATGCGAGACACCCATAAGCTGAGTCATTGAGTTGCCATGTATAGATCGGAAGAGGTGAAATTGTAAAGGGACAAGATTTTGAAAGCAAAATGGAATAACAATTTTTGGAACAGAAAAGTGTGCAAAGCAGGTTTGTTATCCTTCTCGTGTTCGTCCAAGTTATGTTCAGCTTTTGAGAAAGTCATGGACGGACGACTGTATATCGCATATGCATCCTGCAATTTTATAAATCGCATAACAAATACACGTAACCCTTTCCCGCGTGCAATTAAAGAAAAGCATAATCACATAAATTTATATCACATCTTTAAAACGTTATAAATTATTTCAATTGGTTTATTTACAGTATCCAAACTTACTTATTCCTAAAGATTTAATTATATCAAGTTAAATCAATATAATATTAGATTCGAGCTTAAACTTAATTGAAAAACTCGAAATTCAAGCTTGACTTGAGTTTAATGAAACTTTAAATTTTAAGTTTGAACTCAATTTAAAAATATATTTATAAATTTAAGATCAGTTTGATTAATTTAATTAAATTTAAATATTTATAATTTTTTATAAATAATCTCACACTTACTTATATTTAAAAAAATTAAAATTAAAATTAATTAAACTTATAAATTTAATATTTTAAAACTTGAATTCAACTCAATTTATTAGTCCAATAACTCGAATTAGAACTCTCCTCGGCCGTTACCTAATTGAATTCGGATATAAAATAAGTTGAACTTAATAGTTTGTTATAGCACTTAATGAAATTACACCTTTGCTTATTTCTCCATGTCTACGGCTTTTAAAACCGTGACGTTATGGTGATGCAAAACGTTCCCAACTCCCACGACAATGACAATAAAAGACACGTCACACAAAAATTAAAATCCCTCGACAATCGGATTAGATCACAACAGGGCATATTCTTGCTTCATCACAACGGAGTGAGAGGTAGGAGCGACGAGAGAGAGAGAGAGAGAGAGAGAATGTCTGGTCCGCAGTGTTGCTCGAACCCACCAACTCTGAACCCAAACTCCGGTTCAGGCCACGTCGAGAAACTTGGCGGTCTCCAAACTTATGTCTCTGGCACTCCTGATTCTAAGCGAGCTGTTCTTCTCGTATCTGACATCTTCGGTTCGTACCTATCTCTATCCGATCGTTGACCTTCACACTTCACTTGCACACTGTGCTGATTGTCTTGGCTTGGCTTGTGGCTTGTTTAAATTCATGCTTACCATTCATTGCTGCATTCTGTGATACGGGTCGGTCTTTAGAAGCTTTAAATTGTTTTGTTATGGCGGTTTTTTGACGTGTTGATGAACTTACATCGACAACTCTATGAATATGATGGGTTTATATAATTTTATTACTGGAACTGTAATTTGTTTTGTCTTGCCTTATTCTTCGTAGCATGATAGTGTTTATAGTCGATATGATGATACCAATAAAACTGGAAACGCCGTTTTTTCATCTCTACACATGAAGTCGCTCTGATAAGTGAAAATTTTGCTTTTGAATTACATTTAATAACTTCAAATTTCAGCTTACCAACAACAACAACAACAACAAAAAAAAAGAAAGAAAGAAAAAAAAAATCAAATTTCAGCATAAAATTTTAGGGGAAATTGCAAAATACCCCTGAACTTTCACTAGGTGCAGATTCATTCCTTAAACAATATTCAATTTTTTATCCCTAAACTTTCAACCATGGCATAGCATGGCATAGGTCATTATCATTTTCCATTCAAAAGGGATTTTTTTACTGTCTCGTCTGTGATTTTTGGGGAACCAATCTAGCCTTCCATCTCACGGTTGATTTTGTACTCATTAAATCTAAATAATTGGACTAATTATGTTTTCAATAGTGTATATATAATAGATTTAAAATTAAAGGTGAGATAGTGGCATGATGAGTCTCATTAAAAACATGGATAGGACAGTACAAACTTTCTAAAAGTAGCATGTGCACAGCACATGACTACAATTGCCTAAACATAAGCTCTTGTGTGAGAAAATTACTAATATTGCCCCTATTGAGTTATTATAATTCGTACTCTATTATCTGTTATGGAACAGGCGCAATATACATTGTCACCCAAGAATCATAGTCGCTTTTCATTGTCCATTATGCTTTTCAAAAAGTAAGCTACACATGACTTTTGTTACATTGACAATTGCATATACCATAAAGACACTCAGATGCAACAACTTAACATGATTCTGAGTATTATTTGTCTGGTTTGACCCATTTCAATTGTAAAAGGAGGTGTTAGTTCAAATTGATCTTTTGTTTTAGGACTTCAATAGTGTAATGATTTTGATATTCATTTCTCAATAGATTGTTTTGTTGTAACACTTTATCTTTGTGACATAGCATTTGCATTTTGTCTATTTAATTGTGGAGAAACTTTTTCCTTATGACAGCTTAAGTGGGCTTAGTTGAGTTAAGACCTTGGTTAACCATGCAATTTTTTTCTTGATGACAAGTTTGAAAATGCTGATCATTTACTACTGAACGATGATTATAATGCCAGGTAATAACTGAGTAATTTAACTTGCATGAGTCTCTTTTCGATCGTGTCCTGCATCTGATATGGAACATGTTTGTGTGTTTGTGCATGTAAGTGTGCACATTCATGATATAGAACTCCACTTCCTGTGAGCATAGGAGATTTATCTATAAAGCTATCAACAATAGAGATTTGGACGTGACCATGGAGTAATTGCTTATAGGATCATAGATTATGGAACAATATAATCCAAGAGTCATTTATTTGCTATCCAAAAAAAGAAAAAAGAAAATGCTCAAAAATACAAGGAAAGGAAATAATATGTAGACATAAAGGAGAATATAAGTTAAAAATAACAACATACAATGACAGTTAATCAAAAACAGGCTAGTGGAATTCTTCTTGTTCAGGATAATTTTTTTTTTTTTTTTTGGTTCATTATTTGAAAAGATTCAATGTTTTGAAGGTGGGTTTCTTCCCTAGCTTGTTTATACGAACAAGAAGTACCCTCTCTCTCTGAATATGATATGGTACTGATAAGAGAGTTAGGGTAATCATGGGTTTTCAATAAACTTGGTAGTGATGTGCCGTGCACATGCCCTTCTTGGATGGCAAATGTTAATGTCCCTTAATTGTGTCAGTTGTTGAAAGTTTAGGCAGTCGAAAAATACACTGTAGGTTTGAGAGGCGAATTGACACCTAGGTGAAAGTTTAGGAGAGTATTTTGCAACTTTCTCTAAATCTTAACATACAAAAGTTTAGATAAATACTAACATTAGTATCTAGTATATCCAGGATATCACCCCATGGAAAAGACCTATGTATGGTCATAGAGAATTAACCTTCAAATTGGTACAGAATAATAGAGAATCTCATGTAATCCCACCTTCACTGTTAAATTGATAAGTGGAAATTAGAAGTTTAATTCATTCAAGTCACCATGTAGAATTGGGTTTGTTTATGGACACTCTGCTTTTTGGGTAAAAGAGTAAAGCTATCTTTCTTATTTTCAGTTAGATGCTAATTTGACATTTATGCTTTACTTGGCAGGATTTGAAGCTCCAAATTTGAGGTATGGACAATTACTTGAGGCAATTATTTAATCTTACTATGCAAACCCATTGGTTCACTTTGCATTGCAGGCCAGTATAACTGTTTTGATTTTGTGAGAATCTTTTTGGCGTTATTGATATCTTAATTTGTAACTGTTTTGGATGGGACTTGTAGTCACACTTCCTTTGTAGTTAAAAGATGTGATTTTCTCCCTCAATGATCCTTGGTCTTCTTGTTTATATATTCTAGACCTTTTTGCTGATTTTTAATGTGTTGCTTATGTGCTAACTTGGTTCAAACTCTTCCATCCAGGGGTGTCAGCTGTTGTGTGATACAAACCAATTTGGTTCAAAAAGTACTGGAACTGAAGCCAACTCATCCCACCCCCCACCCCAAAAAAAGAAAAAAAAAACGAGAAAGAAAAGAATTGATGTTTGCTATTCTTTTTGGCATAGTTTAGCTCTGAATTAGACCACCGACCCAGAATTGTAAGAATATATCCTAGAACAGGAGGATAGAGCACCACTAAATCATCACTTCTTAAGAGGTTAAATAAAGTACCTTTATGCTTTTTATGCACTTTTTTGGGTAATGACGTTCCATGCACTTGTTTTCTCAGAAAGTGTATAATCAACTGTTGGAAAATGTAAAAAGTCGTCTTTTGTTGGGATTTTAACAAAGTGCCCTTGGGCATATGTTAACATTACCCTTGTCCTTTTTAGAGCAGATGCTGCTTCCTAGGTGATATAAATTTCCATTTCAGATTATTTGTCTTAGTTGCTGAGTTATTGCGGTGAATTTTCTTGCTATTTTGATATATCATTCTCGATCCCTAAGTACTTGACCTAATCATACAGTATCTACTCCACAATTTGCTCATTCTCCCATCTACTTGGGGATGCCTATCCTCTAACTAACTTTTGGGAGTGTATTCTAGTTCAAGCTATCATAAATTACAAAGAGAAAGGACTCGAAGATCATCAACATCCTAGCTATTAGCTTTTTATTGAATCACTTTGATGATTATCTTCTCCCTTTTGCATTAGATTGTATCTTGGATCTGTTACTTTGGCCTGTAATAGATGTCTGATTAATTCCATACACTACCAGCAATGGCAAATTTTATTGCTCTAAGAAAACTAAACTCCATCAACTCTCTCTTGCAAAGGAAACTTGCTGACAAGGTTGCAGCTGCTGGATTCTATGTGGTAGTTCCAGACTTTCTTTATGAAGATCCCTTTGTGCCAGAGAATGCTGAGAGACCACTACCAGTTTGGATAAAAGAGCATGGAGCTGTATGTTGTTGTCCTTTTATGCTGCCTAATGTTTTTGTTGACTTATGTCATTGGATGTGGCGATTTCACATGGTTTTTAAAATTACATTGAAACTTACAAAGTACAGTTGCCCTACCATCTGGAAAAGTATATTCTGGGGCCGAGATTACCCTGAATGGGGCATATAGGTTTGTTTGCCACACCTTGCATTGCTGTAACTTATACATGACCTACTTTTTGTAATTAGGACTTAGGAGCCTTATTCAAGCGAAAAAAATAAATAAATAAGTGGAGAAGTAGCTCACCCAAGCATATCTTGTGTGTTGTTCATTGCATCACTGTTAATATTCTTCATTTGAGCAGACTGCTTGGACGCAAGCTTGTTTCTTTCTGGCTGTGACAAAATTAATGATTGCACTGGAAATATTAAACTAAAAATTTTTGTAGCCTGATGAAAAGTTTCTCTGACAGGATAAGGGATTTGAAGATGCAAAACCAGTGATTGATGCTATCAAAAGCAAAGGTGTTACTACTATAGGGGCAGCAGGCTTCTGTTGGGGTGGTGAGTACTTGATTCATCAACACTAGCAAAACAGATGATACAAAAATATAATAAGGGCGAATAAGCATGAGAGACGTAATGAAGAATGAAAAGAAGAGAAATTAAGTTCATTTCCTATAATCTTTTCCAGTTCTGTTTTGATTTCTTTGCCCTTTCTAATATACCCAACGTATTGTTTCTCCCTTTTTACAGCTAAAGTTGTGGTTGAATTATCCAAGTGTGGGCTCATCCAAGCTGCTGTCCTATTGCATCCTTCATTTGTCACTGTTGACGATGTCAAAGGTATGGAACACGTTTGCTTATTAAATGCTGTTTTCTATTTTCTTGATTTGTACTTCTTAAAGGACCAAAATTTTCCTTATGAGACTTAAAAACTCAAAGTGTTATGTTGTCATGACATGGTCTCTTGGGAGACTGGAAAACTGTTTTATAATTCTAAATACCTCATGCTTGTCATTTTTGCATTCAGATCTCTTATTCTATTAGGCTTGAATCCAGTATTTCTTATGCCTAGTTAATCATGTTAGCTTTACCCACTTCAGGGCCATCCATCTGAAGTTTGGGATTTTTGTATTGTACACTACAAGTAGACTTTGTACCTATCTAAATGTTTTATCATTTCCATCTCTTTCAGCTGTTAAGGTTCCTATTTCTATATTGGGAGCCGAGATTGATAAGATGTCTCCTCCTGAACTTGTGAAGCAGTTTGAAGAAATTCTCAATGCTAAACCTGAGGTAGGGAATCTGGTTAGTTAGATCTAATGTTTTATGCTTTACTGGATTTAAGGTTTTATTTGATTGCTAAAATGATGGATTTATCAGTTCTTGCAAAGACTTCAAAAAGAAGTCACCTATGAAAAATAATGTTCTTCCACTGATTATGGACAATGAGCACAACCTTGTTGTGCAGAAAAATCTGATCATAAGTCACTTATCCGAGGATTGAACTTCTCCCTGCAAATTTCAGGATTGTATGTTTAGCTTAAAATTCCAACGCCATATGTTTTTTCAGGTTGACTGCTTTGTGAAGATATTTCCCAAGGTTTCTCATGGATGGACTGTTCGATACAGTGTCGAGGACAAGACAGCTGTTAAGTGTGCAGAGGAGGCTCATGATGACATGATAGGATGGTTTACAAAATTCATCAAGTAAGAGATGGTTGGAAATCTAGTTTAGACTTATTACATAATTGTCTCTTATGAATAACATGCAAAACAACTCCAATTTTTGGGGTCACCATCTGTGTTTTTATGTGTTAAGGGATAAAGGAAGGAGCAAAAGTATTGGGATTTTATATATAATACTTCTTGAAGGTTGTAAAAGTCAATAAGACTAAACGTCTGATGATATGGTGCCTCTGACCTGTCAGAAGATCACTTCCTAATTTTCTATTACCAAGCAAAATAGACATACGCATAAGCCAATACTTGCAATGGGATGACGCTTGGTTGTTTTCTCAGCCTAGATCCTTTCCCAAAAATCATAAACGCTGCCCGTTGTGGTAAAAGCATTAACTAAAGAAAGATTTCACCTGAAATTTTCAGTGTCCCCGATGATCAATTTTGAGATAACTTAATGCTGTTTGTTTACCCGAAGTACTGATTGTTTGAGGATAGAGGATAATTCGAAGTTGATGGATAGGTGCTTAAAGGCAGGAACTCACAAGTCATTTCTGTTATTCATTTTGAAGGAGAAGACCACCTATTTTGATAGCTTCCCTATAAGAGTCTTCACACTGAATGCTCCTCTTTTATGTTTAACTTGTATTGATAAGTAAAAAAGAGGGGAGGTGAAAGAGTAAATTGTCTAATTTGATTTAGTATTTTATCTCAGCATAGAAGAAGGATATACTTTAACAATTTTAAATGGTAGCTTTATTTTTCCTTTGATTTGGAAAAATTTTGTTTTAAAAGGGGAAGTATTCTCATCATTCCCCTCACTTACCTTTCTTATTTAGTTTTTAAAACCACTTCCCTCTACTTACCTATTCTTCCTCCAACTATGTCCATTTCCCTTTATATTTAATGGGACAGTCCAATTTATTAATTGAGGATTAAAATTTCCATTATATTGATGATTGTTTAGAGCATTAGTTAATAACTTTAAAAATGGAATTTCTTCATCTTTCTAGTTGATTATATAATTATGTAAGCTTACAATCTCTATCACTGAGCTAATGTTTGTAATACTGCACAATTTGATATTACCAAAGACGAGATGAATGGATAAAATGAGTAATCAGAGAGTCTCACGATATTGGTTGATACTTCGATATTTATACAAGATATCTATACTAGCTAACAAGAAAAGAATTCAGTTAAAACTAAACTAACTTCCTAACAAGACTTAGACTTAACTAACTTTATAATAGAACGAGTCTAATAAAGCTACGTGTATAAATATGAGTATATATATATTTACATCCCCCCTTCAAGTTGGATCTTCTTAAAGACCCAACTTGGCACAAAGAAACTATAAAGTGGTATGAGGAACTGATTTAATAAGAAGATCTGCTAATTGCAACTTGGATGGAACATGAATAATCTTCAAATTTCCAGCTTACACCTAATCCTTAGCAAAATGCACATCAATGGAAACATGCTTGGTCCAATTATGAAGGCAAGGATTACAAGCAAGTAATTGGGCTAATCGATTATCGCAGCATAAAGACATTGGTAACGAAACATCAACACCAAGATCATTAAGAACATAAGAGATCCAAAGAAGCTCCTTGGTATCCGAAGCCATGCTTCAATATTTAGCTTCGATAGTTGAAGTAGCAACAGTTCTTTACTTTTTGCATTTCCAAGTAACCAAAGTAGGACCAATAAAGATACAAAAACCATTGACAGATTTGTGATCAAGAGGACAAGACCCTTTGTCACTGTTAGAATAACCAAGCATGGTTAAAGAATTAGCAGTTGGATAGAAAAGCCTAAGAGAAGCAAATCCTTTAAGGTACTTAAGCAAATGAAAGAGCCTTTGCAAATGAGATGTGTACAGAGAAGATAGAAATTGGATTAGGCGATGTACTATAAATGCAATGTCTACTCTGGTTAATGTGAGATACAAAAGCCTGCCAACAATTCTCCGATAGAAAGAAGGATCTATAAGTAAGTCACCAGTAGTAGTATCATATTTAACACCAAGTAGCAAACAAATAGCTACAAGTTTGGATCCTATTAAGCTAGCATGAAATAAAACTTGAAGAACAAACTTGTGTTGATTCAATAGCAATACTGATGAAGAGCAGCGAAGTTCTAAAGCAAGGAAGAATCGGGCATAGCCAAGGTCTTTAATGGTAGACTTAGAATGTAAGGAAGACTTCAGTACAGCAATTGAACCTTCATTGGTTCCAGTTAATAACATGCCATCCACATAAAAAAGAACAAAAAGAAATCCATCATTGTTATTACGCACAAACAAAGAATAGTTACACTTAGACTAATGAAATCCTTATTGAACTAAAAATTGAGAAATCTCAATGTTTTACTGACGTAAGGCTTGCTTTAAATCATATAAGGACTTCATAAGCCTATAAACTTAATTAGGTAGTGCTTTAGAATATCCTAAAGGAGGAAGCATGTAGATTTCCTCATTCAAATGCCCATGAAGGAAGGAATTATTAATAATAATATGATACAATGGCCACCTATGTGTAACAACTACTGTAAGATACGAACAGAACCAAGTTTAGCTATAAGGGAAAACGTATTTGTATAGTCTTCACTAGGTACTTGGGTAAATCCTTTAGCAACCAAACGCACTTTATAATTTTCTACACTATCATCTTGATGATACTTCACTTTATACACCCATTTGTTTCCTATGGGACATTTCCCTTTAGGTAGAATAGTAAAGTCCTAAGTTCCATTCCTCTCTAAAGCATTTAACTCTTGATTCATTGTATTAACCCATTCATCATGTTAAATTGCTTTTGGATAAGTGCTAAGTTCAGGGATAGCTAATACATTGGCTAAAGAAGTAATGTCATTAGTAGGAAAGTGTTTAAAAGTTGTCATAAACAAAAGATAAGGAGATGTGGAAGTAGGATTATCAGCATGTTGTTGATGGAAAGAAGGATAAGTAAATGTAGTACTGCTATTAGCAACAGGAACAATATGAACAAAATCCTTAAGCCACTAAGGTAATTGTTTGTTTCTAGAAGAATGATGGACAATAACTTTAGAATTAGACAAAGGAACATAAGGAAATGATAAACGGTCTGTAGAACTAGGGACAATCGAAATCTCATTAGAGGACATAAGGACTTGTGGATGATTAGGCAAAGAAGAAGGTCAAACAAATGATTGCTGAAGAAGATTAGAAGATTTTGACTCTTTAAAAGGAAAACTATGTTCATAAAAACTGACATCCTATTGGCAATTATTTTCTTGTTAACAATGTCAAAGAGTTTGTAACCCTTTTGTGCTTGCATATAGCCTAAAAAGACACATTTCAAACCTCTTAGGTCAAATTTATCAGAAGGAGTTAAATGCTTAACAGCAAAGCAAAGACACCTTATAGTTCATAAGAAAATGTAATATGGTTTTATATTAAAAGGAAGTTCATGTAGTGATTTCCATTGAAGTAAGGACATAGATAACCTATTGATCAAGCATGTGGTTACCAAAATGCACTCATTCCAAAAAATTTTAGGAAGATTAACATAGATTCAAATGGCTCTTAAAGTGTCTAACAAATGATAGTGTTTACACTCTACTCTACCATTTTGTTAAGGAGAATAAGTCATAGTCCGTTGATGTAGAATGCTAAGTTTATCAAACAAATGTTTACAGGCATGAGACAAAATTTTTGATCCATTATTAGTTCTAACAATCTTTAGAGTTGTCTTAAAATGATTAGAAACATAATGAAACAACTTAGCTAAAATAGAACAAACTTAAGAGTTATTATTTAACATGTAAGTCTAAGTACAACTGTTAAAATCATCCAGCAAAGTAAGAAAATAATTTGCACCTATTATTGAGGTCAATCTATAGGGTCCTCCCAAATCTAAATGAAGTAGATCAAAAGAGGCTAATGATCTATACACATTATGCTGAAAGGGTAGAAGATGTATTTTGGAAATATGATAAACATCATAGCAAAGATTTTTCAAAGAAGAATCATCATAAAGTCCTAATAACTCGTTCACTTTATGGAATAAAATGAGAAGAAATGGAGTTAGAATTCCATAAGGAATAGAATAAGGATGTAATACATATTATTTTGTTTAGTAGGATTTATAAGTAATTTAAAAATAGATATATAATATAATTTTAATAACTAAATTATTTTCGATTCATTTTCTTTCTTAACTAATCCTAAAATAATAGGTTGTGGTGGCGATGGCAATGGCAATGGCAATGACAACGACGATAGTAGTAGCAGTGGCGGTAGCGGTAGTTGATGGTGGTAATGGTAATGGTAATGGTAATGGTAATGATGGTAGCGGTAGCGATAGCGGCGGCGGCAATGACGATGATAGTGGCTATAGCGACAATGCTAATGTTAGCAACTACAATGGTGGTGGTGGCAGTAGTGGGGGCGGTGACGATAGTGGCTACAGTAGTCGATGGTGGTGGTATTGGTCAATGATGGTAGTGGTGATGGCGGCGGTAGTGGCGACAACAGCAGTGGCGACAATGGCGATGGCAGCGATGATGGTGAAGAATCGTAATTTCAAGTAATAGGGGTTCTTATAGAATTTCAATTCCATGACAAAAAAAGAAGTGAATTTCATAATAAGAAATAAGGAGGGAAATTGAATTCTAATTCCATGAAGTAAACGTGCCATAAATATTGTATCTTAAAAAGAGAAGCATGCCTTAACTTAGCATGTAACAATTGAACTATCTCAACTTTATTATAACACACATTTTTGTCTATTGAACTAGAAACAGATGAAGGACTTTCCATAGCAGCTTTAGGAAAAAGTACATTGAGTCCATTAGTTGCTTTAGTTGTGGCAACATATTTATTGTTTTAGTCCTGAAATTGACATGAGCCAAACATGAAAATGGCAGTCAAGTTGTGGTGCTGAACAATTTTGTTTACAGATAGAAGGCTATGGGTAAAATCAGGAATCAGAAAAACATTATGTAATACCAAAGATGGTAGGATATGAATAGCACCAATAACAGAAACAAGCTTAAGTGTTCCATTGGGTAGTTTTAGTGAAACAAGCTTAGACAAAGATTGTTTATGAATAAGTAAAAACTCATAAAGAGTCATATGATTTGTAGCCCCGATATCTACTATCCATCAACCATAACAAGCATTCAAAACATTCAATGAAATATTATGAGTAATGAATGTACCTATTAAATGCATCATATCTACAGTTGCCAAATCACTTTCTTCAGCAATTCCCTTCCCTTTTAGAAGCCTTAACATTTCCTGACATACATTATGGACCAAAGAAGGATCCACAGTAGATCTTACGTTACCTATACTACTATCAAAATCACAAATGTTATGATCAAAAGGTGATTCAAACGAATGCTCTAGCCTTTTTCCTTTAAAACTGAAATGAATAGCACTTGTACTTTTAAATTTCTTGCTGTTAATGTGTTTCCCTTTGTACCAATTGGGATATCCTATGATTTGCAAACATAAATCTATAGAATGTACCTCTAATTTGCAATGTTTACAGAAAACCTTACCACCAGACGTCTTAAACTTCCTTTTGTCAACTATCTCTTTATTCGTATAACAAACAACAATGTTTGGATCTTGAGCATAACCTAAAGTAATCCGCCTCTGAATTTCAACTCGTTGCACCAAATAAAATGTGCAATTAATAGTAAGGAGTGGATCCATGCCTAAAATCTAATTTCTAACATATTCAAATCCATTAAATAATCCCATAAGAAACTGAATGAGCTTTTGCTCTAAATCAAAATTAGCAAGACAAGTACAAACATCACAAGTACAGTACTCTAAACATCCATAAGTACACTCTAGATATGGTTTGAGAACCCAAAGTTCATCCCAAATTTTCTTCATTTTATTGTAATATTTAGAAATTGATAATTCCTTGTTTTGAATAGCATATCTCTTGTTGTAACTAATAAACTAATGGTCTATTTGTGTATTTATATTGTTCTTCAATTTTAAGTCAAAGATTTCATGATGATTGTACATACAGATAATTTAGAGACAAATCAGGACTCATTGAATTCAACAAACATGAACTTACTATGTATCGCATCTAATCCATTTAATCAACTCCAGAGAATCATCTCTAGCTTAAGAATTGATCCATTAATAAAACCTAATTTTAGTTTCGATCTTAAACCTAATTTGATTGATCTACTCCATACTATAAAATCTCTACCGTTTAAAACCACATTCCAAGCATTATGTTCGGATTATCTAAACCAAAAAGATAACATGGATCTACACTAGTCTGTTTGATAATTGCCATCACCAAGAACAAGATGAAACAAACTTATTGATAAAGAGAAATATAACTCCAGCAAGAAAAGCGTCTCATCAATACTACTCTGATATCATATGATCTTGCAATCTCTACTACTGAGCTGATGATTGTAATACTGCACAATTTCATATTACCAAAAACGAGAGGAATGGATAAAATGAATAATCAAAGAGTCTCATTGTTACTGGTTGATACTTCGATATTTATACAAGATATATATGCTAACTCACAAGAAAAGAATTCAGTTAAAATTAAACTATTTTTCTAACAGAACTTAAACTTAACTAACTTTATAACAGAAGAAGTCTAATAAAGCCATGTGTATAAATACAAATATATATATTCACAAATTAATGAAAATGCATTTACACGAAAAGGTGTAAACTTTTTTTTTTTTACAATCAACAATAAACCTTAAACGGTAAACGTGCTCCTTGTGAAAGGAAACCCTTCCAAAGAGATATGCTAGTAATTTGAATTGGATTCTTTAATCTTGAAAAAGGTGAACTTCATTGATTACAATATCTGACCAACGGATGCATGATTCACGCAGGGCATGCAAATGTCCCATCTCTAGGTAACTACCCAGCTGCAATGGCTACGTCCTAGTCGCATCGATCTGCCATTGAATTACGAGCATTTGCTGTAGGATAAACACAAGGTAGGGCCAACCGTCAACTACCAATAGAGAAATATCGCTAGAGATCCTATCCATTGGAATAGATACTTACAGACCCTGGGTGCTGTTCTCAAGCTATAATTAGTAAAAAATGGAATTATCTACGAGAAAACAAGAATATATTAATTGGGGACAAGAAGGTAAATATAATTGGTCATATATATAGTTATAAACGCATTTTCAATCAAATTATTAAAAGGATTTAAAGTTTATACTCACACAGTAATAGAATCGTCGTACATTATAATTTTTCTTTTACTTTTTTTAACATTGTATATTATAATTTGAAAAAAATGGATTTAAATCCGATTCATTTTGTTTAAAAAAAAATTAATAAGAAATATAACTATTTTTATAGATAACCAATCGCGATTTCAATATTTCCTAAACAAAAATAAGCGTAGTAGGTAGAAACACTTTCCAGAATTATTGATAATATGAAAGAAGCGTCCAATGATTTTGGCAAGCCATCGAGCCTCCAATTTTCTTTTACGCGGTCACTAAATAGTCTGCTCGTTGCACATCTGTTTATATTTGTTGTACATTCTCGAGTTTCGTATTATTCCGCTTTTGGTAATGAATATTACATAGAAATTACTATTAAATACCTTTTACATCTTTTTGTTAGATTTATATCGTGATGATGTACTAGCAAAAGGGGAAATGTCGTGGAAACGGCCTTAATTGAATAGCCATATCTATCTTTATCACTATCAATCTTGTGGCTACGTAAATGACATCTTCATACAAGTATCCACGTATTTTATTAGAGAGAAAAACAAAGTATATGTCAACCACAGAAAATTCTTTAAGAAAGCAGTTCAAGAACAGTGAATCCATGTATCTTGTGGCGCTGCGTGGATCCCAATAGCTTGTTTTTTATAACAAAAGTCTCATGCTCCACTTGAAGTTGGTGCTTTGTTGGTGGACCTATGGATAGCTAAGTTTCAAAGGGCAAAAGGAGTTTCGGAGGAGTATATGGAGTCTCATGTGACTCTTTTGATAAAAGGTTTGCCTAAAGAGAAGCAAGTGTCTTATTCTACATGATGGGTTTCGACAAACCTTTAACCTTGATCATTTCCTTTTATGAGCTTAAATAAAAGGGTTTTAGATATAGATATAGATCAATATGAAATGGTTATTTCTGTTCTTAATAATGTATGGAGTATATAAAATAGTATAAGTATTTATTATTTTCAACTTCCTGTTTTAAATGTGTCCTCCTCAATCACATGCATATATATAAACAGATGAAAAAAACTTTTAATACTTATATATGTGATTGGTTAGGAGCACTCAAAATAGCTAGTTGAAGATAATAAATGTTTATCTTATAAAATGAATTTGTCGTTGATATCAAGCAAGTGCACCTATCAATTTTAATATAGCGGATGTGAGTCCGAATCAATTCCTCAGAGATTTCGAGTACTAATATTAACCTTAGCTCTATTATCTAACCGGAAAATTGTGATAGGTTGAATAAATTAAAAATACTGAAATTAACAAACTAAACTAATTATGAGACTTGATTAAGCAATTTAGAAAGCAATAAAACTAAGAACGACTTCAAGAATGCAATAACGTATTTAGGAATTATTTCCCCTAGTGTTTAACATGTGATCGCTTAAAATATATTCAATTCAATTTCTATTATTCTTGACCGGAGGGATTCACAATTAAAGTTAATACCTTTCTCAAGCATATTAACCCTAATCCTAAATTATTTACCGGAATCTCTTCACTTAGTAATATAACTTAGAATTACATTAATGTATAATGAATTCCCACACAAATAATTAACTTTCCGGAAGAAATACGTATCTTATCTCTAAATGTACATGTAATTCTCTCAAATTATGCTTAGATCTAATTACACATGCAATTTCTCAATCATCATGCATAATATCATATATTGATACTCTAGAATTATCAATCAACAATTAAACAACATAATTGAATCAAGAAAAGATAGAAACTTTATTGAAAATTATAAATAAACCCAAGAGTCACATGAAACCCTAGGTTCCATAATCCTAAATACACGAATTCTAAACTGTCATAATGAATCTAAAAACGAGTTCCATCAAAAACATAAAATAAAACATGAAAAACCCCTTTGATGAAAAATCTCTCCAATCTTGAAGTTGGTATTACTTTTGCCTTTTTCTTCTCCTTCTCCTCAAGTCTCTTCTCTTTTCTAATGTCTTCTCTTCTCTTGAAACCCTCATATGTCCTTTTATATATATATTATAAGGATTCTGTTTTTGTCATCAGACACGCCCTAGGATATGGCAGTGTCCCCAGGTCGTGTAACTTTCTGACTTTAGCAAATTTTTCTAGATGGACACAGCTTGGAGACATGGCCATGTCCCAGACTGTATAACCTCAAAACTTCAAAACTTCATAACTCTTTCATTTGAACTCCGAATTGAGTGAAATTTGATTCCTTTTCTTCATTTTCAATCCTAAAACATGTTTAAACCTTGAAATCAAAATTTTACTCAATTAAGTATCAATTTCTTTAAAGAAAACAATAAATATAAGGGAAATATTATAAAATCATTATGTGAAATATGTTTAAAATTAGAGTTATCAAATTTCCCCACACTTGAATATTTGCTTGTCCTCAAGCAAATAAATCAAAACCATACTTTTGGGACAAGAAACGCTAAACAAAATTTATCACTATTTTAGGAAACCGATGAACGAATACACTTAACCCGAAGAAAGATAAGAAACTCATTTCAATTAACTTGCAATAATAATGTTAACCAATTTCAACCTTAACAATGTTATAATTTTACCCGACCATATTCGAATGCTCCAATAATACTTAATACTAGAGTTCACTAGTTAATTTATGAAAATCAAAGTTTACCTGAGTCATTTAACCAAGGATTCTTAAACTAAAAATTGGATTTAACATCTTGCTAACCGAGAAAGAGTCATAAAAATTTTATCTATTTGACTAAAATGTATACAATTCTCTCTTCCATCTCACTAAGCGCCATAATCTAAAACAAACACATTTTACATCCACTCATTCTCTGATCATCCCCCTAGTTCATGCTTTTGTTGAGAGGTCTTTTAAATTTACTTTATTTAAGCACAATTGCGTTGGTAAAAGAAAAGAATCTCACTCTTCTGACGGACCAAGACAAATCCATATCAACTTATTCCTTATATTGATAACGGGAAAGAACCTTGCTCTTCTGACGGACCAAGGCTGATCCATATCAATTTTTTCATTAGAATTGGCATTGGGACTCAATCTCACTCTTCTGATGGACCAAGACGAATCCTTACCAGTTTTTTCTATTCATACACTTGTTATTACTTTTGACCTCCAATCATTATGATTTTTCAGGGGTTTCTCAAAAGAAGAATTTCATTTGTTTGTTTGCTAAAAATTATAGGGCTCTAAAAATTTCTAAGAGAAAGGTATACATAAAAGTAAATTTTAAAAATACCCATGACTAACTCTCAACTAGTAATGTTGCTCCAATCTCAAGTCTTAAAGTCCTAAGCTAAATAACTCGTAACTCTGTCCTCCACAGATTTGACTAATCAATTCTAGTAAAGTATAATAAGATTAATAATGATCAAGATGACACAGTTAATTTGGCCTAAAAAACTTGTTATTTACCTATTGCAACTTAACTTAAAAATTAATTGGGTCAAATGTAAATAATTGATCTCCTAAACAGTAACAAATTCATATATATCCCTTCCCCATACTTAATAATGTATATTGTCCCCAATGTACGACTAAGAAAGCACAACATCAAGATATGAAACAATAAAAACCATCATAGGGAAAAAGGAAATACATATATTAAAAAAGAAATTAATACTTCCCTGCCAGTTGAAAATAAGGTGAAGAAGTTCAAAACGAAGAAGCATCATCATTACATATCTGAGTTCACATGCCTTGGCCAACGAAAGACAATACAAAAAAAAAAAATTATCAACTAAGAAGAGGGATCAGAATCCGTCTCTTCATCCTCCTCATCAGATGGTGCCTCAGTTATCGTAGCATCATCATCGTCGTCATTGCCCTCAACATCCTCTTCACTACCTCCAGCCGCCTCTTCCTCACCACCCTCATCATCCTCATCTCCATTCTCACTATCCTCATCACGGGTATCCGACTCTTTCATTTTGAGAAATTTTTCCATTTTGTCCTGGCGGATATGAAGTTTATCTACACTTTCTCTAATATAACGAACCTCAGATAGCAACATATCAAATTTGTCTTCAAAGCTGGCTGAAGACGTCTGGCCTCGAGATGTGCTGCTGCTAGAGTGTCAACCTTGACGTCTTGTTGGTAATAAGTTCATGAGTCGGAATAAATTAAGGCGCATAGGAGTGACTTTATTGACTAAAGTAAGTGAGGGCCAAATAACAACCTTAATCCGCATGGCCCGTATGAGTAAGGTGATGTAGGGGCCACAACAAATATGTCCTTTCTTCCATGTAGTGGTGGCTGAAAAGTTCAGCGATTTCGATGGCGAGATTGATGGGATGTTTATGAATGACATTGTATAAATAGAGGTAATCCTTGTTGGAAAGCACCTCGGTGCTGAGGCCTCTGCCAGTTAATGTATGCGAAAAGAGCCAATGAAGAACCCAATATTCAGGCTTGACTAATTGAGAGGTTTTACTCCTTGCCGGATCATACGCATCACCAACAGTAATCTCATTCCAAAACGACCCTGCTATTACTCCACGAGGAAAACGATACGAGAGACGTTGGAACTCTTCTGTTCGTATATATCGAACTTCATAGAGACTGAGATATCTGCCCAATTGAGCTATGGTCATGTGGAATGGGTGGCCACTCAAGGTGAAATGTAGTTTGCGTTTGGGGCCCATGCCAGTAGCACTCTCCTTATCAAGTTTGTAAGTACACAAAAACTCTAGGGTCAGCTCTTTATAAATCGGAGCTTCAAGAGATAAAAAGCGCTCCCAAATGGTACCATCCAAGAGTTCCTTCATTTCTGTAGTGAGCTCTAATTGAGCGAGAACATCCTAATCCAGCCGAAGGGTCTCGCTAAAAGGCTTATTCTGAAGTAAATTATATCGTTGCACCTGGTAGTCTTTCTTAAATTGAAGCATTGGGTGCTCCATCGGGGGAAGAGTAGTGAATGGTTCAACTATTGCTCCTGATTGTGATGAAGAGGATGCTGCAAATTTAGATTTCCGGCGAACGGTAAGCGTAGCGCAATTCGCCATTGAATACCTGAAAAGAATCAACAAACCAAATCAAAAACACAGATCCTTATCGCATGTAGTTCAAGAAGGCAGAGGGAAATAAGATTAATAGTGAAGAATATAAACCGAATTCTCATTGGGGCATTTAAACAAACATGTGGAGTGCAGCTGGAAAACTAGTTGGTAGAAAAGAAATAACTTGTAAATGCATCCAACTAATTCTACAATAGACTTATTGCACTACAATTAGCTCGAAACACAGGCGTCCCAACATATAAAAGATGCTAAATGACCCATAATTGTTTTCTCATATTGCTAACCCTAACTAGCATAAATGAATAAGGATTAGCAAATTAGCCAACAAAATTCGGAATTGAGAGAGCACAATAAATATCTAACTAGATGAGACATCATAAAGGCATATAAGATCAAGAAACACAAGGCAATGGTGCATGGCGTTTATGACATAACAAAATAAATTTGCAGACCAAATGCAAGAACCAATGCACACAAGACCAAAATTTCGAGTAGCTAAACTGCCTAAACCAAGAGGAAGATAGAGCAAAATCAATAAGGAGACTTATTTGAATCAGGATTCGGAATGTCAAAAATTGTGGAGAGAAGAGGGAGAGAAGAGAGAATATGAGAGAGAGATATGTTGGATTGTGAGTGTGTGAGAGAGTGTATGTTTTAAATAAACCAGGCGTGTGCAAAATCTTATAAGGCTGGACAGACACGGGCTGGGACACGACCGTGTCCCTTGCCCGTGTAACTTCCTGTGTTCGTCGTGTCTTACCTAGGTGGACACGGGCTGGGACACGACCATGTCCCATGCCCGTATAACATTTTGTGTGTCTGTGTGGATTCTAGACGCATACGGGCTGGGACATGACCGTGTCCCACGCCCGTGTAACTTTCTGTAGGCAGTCGGTATTACTAGGCACACATGGGCTAGGACACAACCGTGTCTCTCGCCTGTGTAACTTTCTGTTGGTAGGGCAGATTAAAGGGCCTAGATGGACACGGGCTGGGACACGACCGTGTCTCTCGCCTGTGTAACCTTTTTCTCTTCTTTTTTTTTCATGAATTTAATTTAAAAATAAAGGAAACTTAAAGAAATAAAAGTAATTAAACTAGAAAAATAAGAAAAAGAAAACTAAAGAGAAGAATCAACAATGAAACGAAAAGGGAAAAGCCTATGATGAAAATTGAAAAAAAAATAAAAGAAGAAAAGCAAAGTTAGATAAAAGGAAAATAAAATGAAATAAACTTGAATTGCCTCCCAAGAAGTGCTATAGTTAACGTCGATAGCTCGACGGGATGCGTCTTCTCATGATAGTTCTGTTGGATGGAGATAAAACTCCTCTCGTCCAATATGTTCCAAGTTTCCACTCAAGTATAACTTCAACCGTTGCCAATTTACCTTAAATGTGCCATTCTCCAAGTATGTAACTTCAACAGTCCCATACGGGAAAACTCGTATAATTGTAAATGGTCCAGACCACCTGGATTTCAACTTACCTGGGAATAAACGAAGGCGAGAATTATACAAAAGAACGTGATCACCTTCTTTAAATTGTCGACCTTGTTTGATTCGCTGATTGTGGTACTTTTTGGCCCTTTCTTTGTATAGTTTAGAGTTCTCATATGCATTCGCTCGCTATTCCTCTAGCTCATTCAGTTGAAGTTTCCTGTAAGAACCTGCACGCTCAAAATCAATATTAGTACTCTTAATTGCCCAATAAGCCTTATGTTCAATCTCTACCGGTAAATGACAAGCCTTGCCATATACAAGTCGGTAGGGTGTGGTCCCTAGTGGTGTTTTGTAAGTGATTCTATATGCCTATAGAGCATCATTCAACTTTTTTGACAAATCTTTTCTATGATACTCTACGGTTTTTTTAAGAATTCGCTTAAGATCGCGATTGGCAACTTCTACTTTGCCACTACTTTGGGGATGGTACGGGTTGCTATCCTAAGTGTAACACCATGACGTTTTAATACTTGGTCGAGTTGAGCATTACAAAAGTATATTTCCCTATCAATTATAATTGTCCTAGGGGTGCCAAATCGAGAAAATAGGTCTTTTAAGAATTTTTTTACTATCCTAGCATCATTAGTAGGTAGGGCTTTAGCTTCCACCCACTTAGAGACATAGTCAATAACTACTAGGATATATTTATTTCCATTAGAGTTCGGGAAAGGACCCATGAAATCGATCCCCCATACATCAAATACCTCAACCTCGATGATGGGATTTTGTGGCATTTCATCCCTAAGGGATATATTCCCCACTCGTTGGCAACGATCACAACTCTCAACATATCTCTAGGCATCTTTGAATAAGGTAGGCCAATAAAATCCTATCTCTATAACCTTATGAGCTATCCTATTGGCACTATGATGCCTACCCGTAGGCCCCGAATGACAGTGGCTCAAAATTCTCCATCCTTCGAGGTGTGGTACACACCTTCAAATGACATGATTCGCACATACTTTAAACAGGTAAGGATCATCCCAAAAATAATGTTTCATATCAGAAAAAAAAAATTTCTTCTTTTGCTGGTGTGGAAGTCCCTTCGGTATAATCCTAGCAGCTAAAAAATTAGCGATATCCGCGAACCAAGGAATTTCCATATCACTTACCTGGGCGATGGCATAGAGTCGCTCCTCAGGGAATTCATCCTTGATTTCATTCTTGTCGAGCATTTCCAAGTTTGGATTCTCCAATCGAGATAGGTGATCTGCTGCTAAATTCTCAGCGCCTTTTTTATCTTTGATCTCCACATCAAACTCTTGTAGCAACAAGATCCACCTAATCAGTCTTGGTTTTACATCCGGTTTTGCATCCGGTTTTCCTAACAAGTACTTAAAGGCAGAATGATCAGTATAAACAATCACCCTAGATAGAAGCAAATAAGAGCGAAACTTATCAAAGGCAAAAATAACTGCTAGCAACTCTTTTTCTGTAGCAGTATAGTTCTCTTGAGCATTCGTAAGAGTTTTGCTAGCATAGTGAATTAGTTAAAAGTGCTTGTCTCGCCTTTGCCCCAGCACTGCCTCGACTACGTGATCACTTGCATCTCACATAAGTTTAAAGGGAAGTGCCCAATTAGGTACTACCATGATTGGAGCATTGGTAAGTTTCTCTTTAAGGATATTAAAAGCTTTCAGACACTCCTAAGAGAAAACATAAGGCACATCCTTCTCTAATAACTTAGTCAAAGGGCGGGCAATTTTCGAGAAATCCTTGATAAATCGCCTATAAAAACCTGCATGTCCTAAAAAGCTTCTTATAGCCTTGACTGAAGTTGGAGATGGGAGTCTTGCAATCGCATCCACTTTGGTAGTATCCACCTCAATTCCTCGATAAGATATCTTATGGCCCAGCACAATACCTTCTTGTACCATGAAGTGACACTTCTCCTAGTTGAGGACAAGATTGGTCTCTTCACACCTAGTGAGTACCCTGTCCAAATTATTCAAAAAAATGTCAAATGAGTTGCCAAAAACTAAAAAATCATCCATAAATACCTCCATTATGTCCTCAATCAAATCATCAAAAATAGCTAACATGCATCGCTGGAATGTAGCAGGTGCATTACAAAGACTAAAAGGCATTCTACGGTAAGCAAAGGTGCCATAAGGACAAGTGAAAGTAGTCTTCTCTTGATCTTCCGGTGCAATAGGTATCTAAAAATAACCAGATAAGCCATCCAGAAAACAATAAAACATATGTCCAGCCAGTCATTCTATCATTTGATCAATAAAAGGTAAGGGGAAATGGTCCTTACGTGTAGCATCGTTTAACTTTCGATAATCGATACATACACACCAACCTGTTACCATTCTCATTGGGATCAATTCATTCTTTTCATTAGGGACTACCGTCATCCTACTTTTTTCTGGAACTACTTGCACTGGACTTACCCATGAACTATCAGAGATAGAATATATCATACCTGCATCAAGGAGTTTAATAACTTCCTTTTTGACTACCTCTTTCATGTTTGGATTCAAGCGTCTCTGAGGCTGCACAACCGGTTTGTAAGTTTCTTCCATTAAAATCTTATGAGTACAAAAGGAGGGATTGATACCTCGAATATCGGATATTTTCCAATCAATGGCCTTCTTATGCTCCTTGAGTACTTTCAGCAACCTTTCTCTCTATTCTATTTCCAAATTGGATGCTATAATTATCGGTAATTTGGAGTCCTTCTCTAAGAAGGCATATTCTAAGTAGTCAGGTAATTGCTTTAGCTCCAATACTGGTGGCTCCTCAATCGAAGGTTTTAACTGTGCTTCCTTCCTTTTTTCAAACTCTTCAAACCCTTTCTCAATAGAGATAGGTTTATTTGCCTCCAGTTAGGCTACCACCTCGCATTTGACAGGATCTTCCGAAGCTTCCTCCATGCCTAGTTGTAAGCAACTCTCCAACGGATCCTTAAGAAGAACTTCCTACATATAACTTGAAACAAAAGCATCAGTAGCATCCAAAAGGTAATAAGTATCATCCTGATTGATAGACTTTTTCATAGCCTTCGAAATTTTAAATATGATCTCTTCATCTCCTACTCGAAGAATGAGCTTACCATCACTAACATCAATAATAGCCCTAGCGGTAGCTAAGAATGGTCTACTTAGGATAAGGGGCAACTCAAAATCTTCATCTATATCCAATATCACAAAATCAACTGGAAAAATAAATTTACCCACTTGGACTAATACATCCTCAAATATACCTCTAGGATACGTCACAAATCTATCAGCTAATTGTAAGCTCATGCGTGTAAGGTTAGGTTCCCCTAATCCTAGTTTCTTGAAAAATTTATAAGGCATTAAATTGATGCTAGCACCCAAATCAGCTAAAGCTTTGTCAATTAACAGATTACCAATATAACAAGGAATTGTAAAACTCCTTGGGTCTTTTAGCTTCTTGGGTAACTTGTTTTGCACGATCGTTGAACACTATTCATCCAAGATGATTGTAGAAAGCTCCTTGAGCTTCCTCTTATTGGATAACAAATCTTTCAAGAACTTAGCATACTTCAGCATCTGTGACAGGGCATCAACAAGAGGTAAGTTAATATGCAGTTGTTTAAAGAGGTCAAGGAACTTACTGAATTGTTGGTCATTGCGATCTTTCTTGAGTCTTTAGGGATATAGGATGGGTGGTTGATATTCCTTCACCTTTGATGACTCTACGTCTTCCGTTGCTTTCGTCCCCTCCTTGCTCTTGCTAGTCTCCTCGCTAACCTTCCTTTCAGCATGCAACTCCTTCCCACTTCAAAGTGTCACTGCCTTAACATGTTCCTTTGGATTGGGTTCTGTATTCCCCGGCAGCGTTCCCTACGGTCTTTCAGAGATTAGCTTCGCAAGTTGACCAATTTGGTTCTCAAGGTTACGATTTGAAGCCTCTTAATTCCTTAGCGATGATTCAATGTTAGATAAGCGAGCCTCATTACCTTGAATATATTTTGTGAGAAGTTCTTCCACACTGGACTTCTTTTCTTGAGAGAGAAGAGGTGGGAATGGTCTTTAAAATCCAGGTGGGCCAAAGTTGGTCTTCTACTGGCCTTGGTTTTGATTTCCCCATGAGAAATTGGGGTGATTCCTCCATCCTGGATTATAAGTGTTGCTATAGGGGTTATTTTGTTGCTTAGGTGGATTTCCTAGATAATCTACCTGTTCCAGTTGTTCTTGTGCTCCATACCCCTGCATACCAAAGTCACTTACATCCGATTGCACTTGTTGAGGGCCAATAGAGAGTACATCAATCTTCTTACTCAATAGGTCCACCTTGGCTGCCAGAGCAGTGGTCAAGTCCACCTCATAAATTCCCATGGCCTTTTGCTTGGCTCTAGTGGTTTCCCACTGATAATTGTTCATTGCTATTCCTTCAATCAGGTTTTGTGCTTGCTCAGGTGTCTTTGTGTTCAAAGTATCTCCTGCGGATGCATTAATCATCTGTCTCGTAGATAAATTGAGACCGTTATAGAAGGTCTGAATCTGCATCCATAGTGGGAGGCCATGATGTAGGCACCTCCTGAACAAGTCCTTAACCGCTCCCAAGTGTCATATAGCGTCTCCGCTTCTAATTGAGCAAAACAAGAAATATCATTCCGAAGTTTAGCGGTCTTTGCAGGTGGGAAATACTTCTCCAAAAATTTCTCTACCGATTCATTCCAAGTTATGATTGAATTTCTTGGTAGGGAGTTCAACCACTGTTTGGCTCTACCCCTCAAGGAGAAAGGAAATAGCCGCAGTCGGATGGCATCATCCATGGCTCCGTTGATTTTAAATGTATCACAAATCTCTAAAAAGCTAGAGATGTGGGCATTAAGATCTTCATTTTGGAGACCATCAAACTGAACATATTGTTGCACCATTTGTATGATGTTAGGTGCAATTTGGAAGTTATTAGCCGCGACGGTTGGCCTTGCAATGTTAGAGTCAGCTCCAATAAGTGTAGGCCTTAAATAGTCGGACATGGTCCGATTTACTTCATTCCCATTGTTAGCCATATGTGGTGGATCTTCTTGCTCGATGAATTGAGTGTTGGCCTCTTCACCTTCTTCCTTGATTTCAACGATGGACTCGTCGTCTATGGTCGCCACAATTTGTCTAGGTTGCGATCTCAAATTTTGAAGGGCAGTTCTCTCAATTTCAAGATCAAGTTCTACCAAATCTTCCGGATTACTTCGGGTCATGCACTACAAGGGTAAGAAATATAAAATCAATTGCAGCTCTAGGTAATAAAAATAAACAATGAAAACAAAAGAAAACAAAATGGTCAAAGTAATAAAGCAACTAGTGTTCTTAGTATCGAAAATCCCCGGCAACGGCGCCAAAAACTTGATATGAGGCAAATGCACCTATCAATTTTAATATAGCAGATGTGAGTTTGAGTCGATCCCTTAGAGATTTCGAGTACTAATATTAACCTTAGCTCTATTATCGAACCGGAAAATTGTGATGGGTTGAATGAATTAAAAATACTGAAATTAACAAACTAAACTAATTATGAGACTTGATTAAGCAATTTAGAAAGCAATAAAACTAAAAACGACTTCAAGAATGCAATAACGTATTTAAGAATTATTTCCCCTAGTGTTTAACATGTGATCACTTAAAATATATTCAATTCAATTTCTATTATTCTTGACCGGAGGGATTCACAATTAAAATTAATACATTTCTCAAGCATATTAACCCTAATCCTAAATTATTTACCGAAATCCCTTCACTTAGTAATATAACTTAGAATTGCATTAATGTATAATGAATTCTCACACAAATAATTAACTTTCCGGAAGAAATACGTATTTTATCTCTAAGTATACATGTAATTCTCTCCAATTATGCTTAGATCTAATTACACATGCAATTTCTCAATCATCATGCATAATATCATATATTGATACTCTAGAATTATCAATTAACAATTAAACAACATAATTGAATCAAGAAAAGATAGAAACTTTATTGAAAATTATAAATAAACCTAAGAGTCACATGAAACCCTAGGTTCCATAATCCTAAATACACGAATTCTAAACTGTCATAATGAATCTAAAAACGAGTTCCATAAAAAATATAAAATAAAACTTGAAAAACCCCTTTGATGAAAAATCTCTCCAATCTTAAAGTTGGTATTACTCTTGCCTTTTTTTTTTCCTTCTCCTCAAGTCTCTTCTCTTCTCTAGTGTCTCCTCTTCTCTTGAAACCCTCATATGTCCTTTTATATATGTATTATAAGGATTATGTTTTCGTCATCAGACACGACTTGGGACATGGCCGTATCCCCAGGTCGTGTAACTTTCTGACCTTAGCAAATTTTTCTAGATGGACACAGCCTGGGGACATGGCCATGTCCCAAACCGTGTAACTTCAAAACTTCATAACTCCTTCATTTGAGTGACGAATTGAGTGAAACTTAATTCCTTTTCTTCGTTTTCGATTCTAGAATATGTTCAAACCTTGAAATCAAAATTTTACTCAATTAAGTATCAATTTCTTTAAAGAAAAACCAAAAATATAAGGGAAATACTATAAAATCACCATGTGAAATATGTTTAAAATCAGAGTTATCAGTCATATATTTAAATCACTATCTCAATCATTTAATTATCATTGATTCTAAAAGCTCCAAATATGGAGGATATTATCGATTCACCTCTTATTCCTATTTTTATAGGAGCATATAAGACCTGTAACTACTATTAAATCCTTAAATATATATATCTCAACATGATTATTCAAACTCTTAGTTAAATTACACAGTCACTTGAACAAAACTTTGTATGTTCATACAATCTCCAATAGTATGTAACAATTAATGATATATTTGATCAACTTCATAAGAGCAAAATTGAATAGCTATTCCATCTTTAGATTCCTACTCCTACATTTGGTTAATAGAATAATTATTCCATGGAATCACTATTTCTATAAAATAAGGGACTACGATTCTTTTATAAGACTAAGAGAATGGCTACTTTTTAATTTTTTCCAACATATTTTCGCATCTATCCATGGCATCAAATAAATTATAAGAAATAGCCATTAATTCTCTATTTCATTTTTTAAGAATTACAATTATGTTCTTCCTTTATTCTATTTTGCAACCTAAACATTCTATGAGAGTTACTAATCAACGTAGAACTATACAAATCCGCTAATATTCCACAATTACTCATTACACTAAAGTTAATCTCATTCCTGATATAAAGGTAACATCATACTCATCTCTTGAACTAAAATTACCAAACATGGGTAAGTAGTTATTTCAACTACAGTAGATCGATGGAACATATTAATATGTAATCTTGGGACCAAGCACTAAGCCCAATTCAAGCCCGAACAATTAAGAAAGCCTTAACAACTGACAAGGGCTGAGTTGACTAGCCTAACGTAGTGCAATACTCAATGACCCCATACTACTAAACTGTAACCTATCACCTTGATAGTTCAAAGGTTACCCCAGCCTTAGACACAACACAAGGGGCTTCACCAAAAGGACCACATGACAAAATCCCTTTGCAGCTCGTTAAAATCTACCTACATAAAAAGGTGCTTACCTATTCGAGATCACTAGCCTGTAGGTGACTCTCCTAATTTGCCAAGTTTCACTTTCCTAATTGGAACAACCCATATTAAGCATGATTTATCAAAGACATTCCAAAACCATGGTCCATTACAATGCCTATAAATAGGGAGAAAATCCTTAGATGAAAGGTAAGTTCTCTAGAACTATATCCCATACCTTATTCTCACTTACTGACTTAAGCATCGAAGTGTCTACACTGAAGCTACCTCCAATGTATTTTTGCAGGTCTCATTCCCCTTGAATTGGAGCTCGAAAGCCCAATGCTCAAAGTTCTAAGAATTTAAGCCCAACTACAAACCTATGGTAAGACTACCACCTAATAGAACAATTTTACACCTTAATACAATATGTGGAGTTTGGATGGCAAGCACTAAGTGAAACTCTAATCAAAATCAATTCAGATAGCACTAACAACATCCATACTAGTACACAACATTAAGTTTCATAGCAAGAAATTTGAGAGGTGAGGTTTGCGAAGGTTTTTCTCACTTGTTCATGGCGAGCTCACCTCAAGTAGTAGAGGATGTAGCAATGCTAGATGTGGCCCTTAATAATTTTGGTTAATTAGAAGGATGTGATTTTTAAAATTGGTAAAGTAAGAATTTATAGTGCTTTAAATTTTAACACTGAGTTGTATTAGAACTAGCATACTTGCTTACATAATATAAGAGCTTTACAAGTTTCAATTCCTTATGATTCAATCTAGTAAGAAGATAAGACAAATATAGTAGCCGATTGGATAGTAGACAAACCTACTTTGAAGATGCGTATTAGGTATTATGCCCTTATATTCATTAGAAAAAGTTCTTTTTTCTTTTATACTTCTTTTGTTTCACTTTCTCCACACTTGATTTTGTATTTACTATAGTTAATATTGGTAAATTACATAGATTACTCTTCAAAACTTTCCCATTCACTTCACTAAATAGAATGAGGGAGAAACGTAATTAAAATTCTTAAGGAATGTAATAAGGATATAATACATATTACTTTGTTTAGTTGGATTAATAAATAACTTAAGAATAGACATGTAATAGAATTTTAATGATTAAATTATCCTTGATCCATTTTTTTTCTCAAATAATTTTAAAGTAATAGGTAGAGGTGGTGGAGGAAATCGACTGTAGGGGCGAAGGTGGTGGTAATGGTCGACGACAGTTGCAAGTGGTGGTGATGATGGTAGTTAATAGCAGTAGTTGATGGTGGTGGTGGCGGTGACCGAAGTAATGGCTTAGAGGGAGGTGGAGGTAGTTACGGTGGTGGTGACGACAACAAAGGTGGTGGTGGTGACGGTGGCCAAAGGTGGTGGTGGTGGCGGTGGCGGTGGCGGTGGCGGTGGCAGCGGTAGCGGTAGCAGCAGCAATTGCAACAACGACGATGGTGGTGATGGGTGATAGTGATGATAGTAAGGTGATGGTAATGGTATTAGTGGTGATAATGATGATGGTGATGGTGATGGTTGGCGGTGGGGGTGGTTGCAGTGGTGGTAGCAATAGGTATTGGCAATAGTAGCTGTAATGATATTGGCAATAGTAGTAGCAGCAGCGATAGTAGTGGTAATGGTGGTGATAGTGGTGGTAATGGTGGTGATAGTGGTTATCATTAAATTGATATGAGATTATTTTTGAAAAAAAAAACATGAAATTTTGTGAGGAATATGGATTCTTTGATTGAATCAAAGAATCTCTATTACTTGATTTTAAGTAATAAGGATTCTTAAGGAATTGCGATTCGAAAATAAAAAACCAAGTAAAGACTATAATAAAGAATAAAGAGGGAATTGAGTTCTAATTCCTTTCAAGTGAATGTGACATTAAAATTACACAGATTCCTACAACCTAAAAGAGCACTTACCTCCCTTAAATAGACATGGCCCCACTTTATTTATTTATTTATTCAACAATTAACTATCCATGTGTAATTTTTAGTTGACATGGATAATAAAGTATATAAGACAAAGGCCACATCTTTTTTTTTTTTTTATTGACATGGCAAGGGAACTTATTTTCTTGTGAAGTTAGATAAGCTAAATGAGATGAGATAAATATACAAATCTTTCAATGAATTATGTGCAGAAATTGCGAAATGCATAAAAGTTACTATGTTTATTTAGATTTGCGCTTCTTCCATGACTAGTTATGTACAAGCTAGCTACCCAAAGACGATGTTAAGTCGGTTCAACCCTATCCACGTATCTGGCTTTAAAGATGGAATATTCTTAGGCCAATTTAAAAAGACACCTTAAAAACTTCTTATATGGATCTCTTATAAGCAATGCTATTTGCATGGATTTCTATCCGCTAAAGCACAAAAAGATTCCCTGTTTTCAAACCTGAAAAACAGAGGAAGAAGAAATGATAAAGCTATGCGTCCATTGCGAAAATCACTCAAAAAGAACGTCAAACATGGGTAGAAGTTGGTGAAGAATGATATTGAAGATTAGAAAATGATGAAAAAGCAACAACATAGTAAAAACTCGTCTTTGACCTGTTTTTGAATGACGAGAATAGAGCAAGAACGTTCCCGTACTGTGAAGGCACAAGAAATCTAAAGAAACCAAAGAAAGAGTTCTAAAAAGATAGATAAAAAAAAAAAAACCAAAGGAAAATTGGCCTTTAACACACTTGGAAATCTCAAACCAAAGGATGAAAAAGTTTCAGATTTGAAAATCTCAATTCTAAAATAACTCAACGAAATTGATTGAATCCGTGCTTAAAACTATAATAGATAATTAAGGAAAGACATAATTTGCACCAGCCTTAAATTTTTAAGTTTCTCAAATTAATTAGAATGGGGTCTTCCTTTGAGCTTTATTTTTATTTGAAAAATGGCCATCATTTGGTTTTTTCTTGTTTGATTTCATAAGATTAGTCCCTTGGGTGTGTGCATGTGTGCTACACATGAACACATACATGTGCATATGTGTGTGCACACATGTTTCGATGTGCCTAAAAGTGAGGTCATGTCTATTTTAGAGGGCTAAGTGTTCAATTTTCAAATGGTTTGGTTACATGTTATTTTAAAAGATTTTAAGAATAATCTATTGAATTTATCCTTTAGTGTTTAGTATCAATTCAAAAATATTCTACATGTTATCATTACCAAACAAGCCCACCAAGTCTAAGGCACAATCCCCATAAGATAGCTCGCTCGGCACATACGTCTTACTATATACCACACTACCAAGTTAAACCAACCCTACCCTTCAAGATAGATGGCTCGTACCCCTAACCAAACCTTAGTCGTCTAATCATAGACAATTCGATTATGATAGTAAAGTGGCGGCATACTCCTTACATTCTTGAGACCACCACCCTTACAAAACACTCTAACCTAACTATACAATACTTACATCATATTAATTGTGATGTGTAAATTAACGGCTTGCCCCATACTAGTTGGTATGATCAAAGTGTACAAAGCCACATGCCATTAGTAGGAAAAGATAAGCACAAAACTTGAAGAAAATCATTTCACTTGTCAATGCTAGAAAATCTTATTAATGCACTTGAATTTCTAGACTATACCACTAGATTCGGTAAAAGGTATAGGAAGGTGCCTATAAATATTCTTTCCCTAAAGCATACGAGAAGTAAGAGATAGAATATCTCAATTCTTTCTAGAGCTTATAGTTTAATTTTTTCATTATATTACGTTTCATATATATGTCGTCGATAGCTCACTCTTAAGTTTTGTTTTCTTCCTTTCATGGACTTAAATATTAAAGTGGTAATATTGGATAACTCTAAGCATGATTGCTCATCCATATCTGATTTGTAGGAAGCTCCCTTCCAATGTCTAGATCCTTCCAATAAGGCTACTTTAAGGGTTCAGGAAACTCTATAGGCACAAGACTTATGAGAATAGGTTGAATTCCCCGCGGGGAGGGGGGGTTGAAAATGGTATAATGCTGGATGATGTGGCCTTAAGTGATGCGGCTAATTCTTCCCTCTTTAAATGTCTTTAGAAACGATATAACAACTAAATTCGTAGCTTTATTTAATGGAATTTTCATTACTTCTATTGTCATTGCTCATATCAATTTAAAAAATAAAAAAGTAAGAACGAAAGGGAAGGAAAATGCTCATAGTGAGCCCAAGGTCAAAGCTGCAACTCGTTGCACGCACCTGGATGACACGCTCGATGATAAATTGACACTGCCGACGTTGTCACGTGTGGGCCCCTTCCCCCTTCACGAACACGGTTGCGTGATTGGATTTGCGCGTGGATTGGTCATCCTTCCATGTGTTTGGTCTATATTTTATTTGGAGAATTGTTTTTTCTACTTCTTTATATATTATTCCAATTTTTCACTTTTCCAACTAATTATCTGCAAAATGCCCCTGGTTTTCGTGAATACTACAAGAATGGCATAGAGTAATTCTTTTTTTTTTTTTCTTTTAATTTTAATACCCAATGAAATCTTTCATGCAATCATTACGTATAAATCTTCTAATAATTAATAATAAATTGTTAATGTGTGCTTAAGTTTACTTATCAGTTTCTTATCCATCCTTTTGCTTGTAAGCTATATATTTTTTTTAGAAATATGATTACTTTTATCTTTAACTAATGAATTGATGAATATGTTAACGGAACTCTAACGAAAATATTATAACTTTTCTATATTCCTATTAAATTGAATCAAATGCTTTATATTTCAAATGTATTATTAATATATACTTTGTATTTTATATCAAATTTCAATTAAATTATGCAACTTTTAAAAGAATTCATCTAAATGATTTTTATTTTTGTACCATCAGGTTAAACACATTTTTTTAATTGCAATTTCTAAAATATATTGACATTGATTGCCGATATCGGTGACGCGGTTAGCTTACTGCACACATATGTCAGTTCAATTTCGAACTAAACACGTTCTAACAACCAATACATTCTTAAACTTCCTCCTTCAAGAGTCAGACACACTAAGTTTGTGTATATGTAATATGAGGTTAAGAGAAGATATTAGTTTGTTATATGAAATAATCCAAAAGATTCATTGTGTTTTGGAGATTATTGTAAATAAATAGTATAAATAATGGTTTTATAAGGGGATGAATTGGATTCCTCCTCTATATATTTTCTAATGTAGAACGTAACGGAAAAAAAAAAAAAAAAAAAGAGTACAAAACTTGGTTGGCCATTTTATACAAACTTACCAACTGTAATGAGTTGAGTCAAAATCAGATCTGTCTAATTAAAAAGTTTATTAAGACGTCTAATCTAACGCTCTTTTACTACTGATGTATGATTACTTACATCAGCTTTTACAGGTAGAATGATGTTTAGGTGTCAACCATGTGCAAGCTTTCCTTTAATCACTGTTTTTCTATAATTATGCATTATATAATCTAAGTTTGATATGGTCAATGATTAGCATCATAAAGCATGCACCCCTGCGGGATAGCCCTTTTTTGCTTTGCCTAACCCTGCCCAAAACTAAACCAACGTTGACAAAATGGGATTGGATGAAGCGCACATGCTTTATCAAGTGCCCAAAACTTTTTCCTTTTTTTTTTTTACTCTGATGATTGAGGCCAATTTTGCTCTATCGTCACAAAAGAGTATGAGTCATATGGTTTTTATAATGTATTAAGACATTAGATTAATTATCATAATTATTAAAATTTAGTGGTATAAATATCGATTTTTTAATAAAATAAATTGGATTCGAATATCTATTTTTGAAGTTGTAACATAGTTATAAAAAAAAAAAAAAAAAAAAAACTAAACCTACTCATTTTTCTGTTATGCATATATAAAAAGTGCGGTTGTATATTTATTATTTGAAAGTACCATAAACAATGATTATATTTGATTATGTAAAAGCAGGGTTTAGTCCATTAAATAAGCTGATCAATGACACAAACGTTGAGTACAATCTGTATTTAAAAATTAAGAAGCGCTTTTTAGTTTTTTAAATTTTATTTTTTGATTTTCATGCTCTTTTTTTTTTTTTTTCTCAAGAGAGAGAGAGAGAGAAGAAATAAAATATGTTTACTTAAGTTTAGAGTGATTTCTTCATTTTCTAAAATAGGAAAATCAGAAAGTTAGATGAAAATAAATTAGGTAACGATGGAAAAGTAATAAAACCATTTAAAATAGTTCTCCAAATCTATTTAGAATTTATAAAATATAATGCCCTCGTTTTTATAGAATTATTTTTTCTTTCTAAAGTAGGTAAACATAATTTTTAAATGATACTCTTTTTTCTTCTTTGAGAATTTTCTTATAAAAGGAAAATATTCTGCGTAAAAATACCCTCATAGTTGCATTTCTCTATATCTAAAGATTTTATTAAGGAGTACTTCTTCAACATGGATTAACGTTACTCTATAAATATATATATATATATACACACACGTTTTATGAGGGAGCTAATACATTGGCACCTCTGTACAATTTATTTTTACAAACTGTAAAAATTCATTTTATTCAATGTATCTGGCTCATAAAATGTGTAAAAGGAAAAAAAAAAAAAAGAAACAATTCTACATAATTAATACACCACGTGAATGAATACCATGCAAATAGAATTTCTCGGAGCTCCAGAATGGGCTTTTACACTGCAAACAAAATAGAATTTCGTCTTCTCTACCAGACTCCGTCCCCAGTGTATCGGGCTTAGCTCTCGTTACGGTGCTTCTGAAAATGGAACCAGACCTCCCTTTTAGAGCGAAAATAACTAGAAAACAAAATATCCTAAACTATAACCACTATTTAAGGAATGATTCTGATTCCACTAATTTTGTATGTTTTGGCGGTTCAATGGGCAATCTAATGTATTCCATTAGCTTAACTCATATGATATACACTAGTGGAACCACGTAACTGCAACTTATATGTTTAAAATAAATACAATCTAGTAAGTGAAGAATAAAGAGAGGTGATGAGTTGTGCGATGTTTTAACTTTAAGAGAATCCTTGTTGTAGTTATCTACTCGAAATATTTCTTTTTGTAATGTTTAATATATATATAGATAAATAGTTATGTAAATCAAACAAACCCTATTATTATTTAGAAGAAAAGAAAATAAAAAGAGTACGATTGATAGCTAAATTGATCTGGGTAATGAGTAAATCTGTTCAGTTTTGAGGATTTGCTTGATTGTTAACATAATTTCGGAACTATCTTCAATTTCTCTTAATGCAATGATATGTGAATATTATGATTACAGAAAATCAAAATAGTGAACAAGCCTTTTTATTATTTCCAAATATATTCAACATGATGAGATATATCTTAACATTTTGTGAATTTAATCTTAATCTTATTTAGCAAAAAAATAAAATAAAATCTTAATCTTATGGAAGATTGTTCTCAAAGCCATTTAGTGATGCACATGCTATCAAAGAGCTTCAATCACCATACCATAATTGATAGAATATATCGTTATTGGCCTAAAATTCAATTTAACTAGATGGATCGATTAACAATTTAAATTTAAAGTTTTTTTTTTTTAACGGATTACTAAAGTCAAGACCCCACACTTTCAATTTCAACAATAAAACTTAGATAACTTAATGTATTTTTGCAATCAAGTTAAAAATTTATGAAGGTAACTTAAGAGTGAGTATGAGGTCTTAAGATTAGTGTAGTAATATTTGAAAATCATAAAGTTTAAATTATTTAAAACCTCAAAAAAATATTCGAAAAAGGTTTTCTACGAAACAAACACGCCCAAATTTTCTAATAAAACGTCAGTTGAAAAACGTTGCAATAGCGTCAACTGGCAAGTCAAGACATACTTGCATGTTTTTATTTGTTTTGAGGATTAAGTTGGTGAACGTTAATGTTCTATCACTTGATTGCAAAAATTTAAAAAGATTTACACAATTCAATGCGTTTATTCAAGTTTTCATGCTTGCTCATTTCATCGCTTGAAATCAGGGGGAAGAGAGGAGAGGGAGAAAGCAATGTATTAAGCATATAATATCGTGATAGTAATTATATATATATATATATATATAATATTTATATGTTTATATATCATAACATTTCTAGTCTAAAAATAGTTAATAGTCAAACCAATAAGTAATTAATATGGACTAAATATATATATTTATATACTTACCATATTGATCTTCTTATTTTCTAGTATTTCTTTTCCACAACCCATATAAAACTTTTTCTCCCTTAGGTTTTTGCAAACTCCTTACCGCACGATGTCTTTATTGTACCTTATAATTAGGTCATGATCTTCCTCCTTTTTAAATATATAATTCCATTAATTCCTTTTACCCTCTAAGAATATTAATCTAGAGATTCCAAGAACATAAATACAAAAATTCCAAAAGCAAATCTAGTAGATATTAGCCCACTAACTTTTCACTTAGTTTGCTCTTGAAGGATGACTCTAATACTATTTATGACATTCTAGTAAAAAAAATTGTTGATAATAAATTGAATGGTGATTAATGAGATTTTTGTTTTTGTTTTTTAAACCGCTTATATAAAAGTTTCTTACTAATATTAACTTAATAACTATATATTGGCATTATAAACAATTACTAACTCTTTCTCAATGGATATGGGATATTTTCTCAACTAGGGTTTCACATGTTGATAAGATAATAATAATAATAATAATAATAAGAAAAAGGAAAAGGTACAAGTACTATGCTCAAATAATCCTCACATAGTGCAAACTTACATAGGAGTAAAAAATCCCATTACCAAATGGATAGGGTGACGTTTATGGGGAGACATGGAACCAGCAGACACGTGGACGTGTACAGTTCTTTCATTGAAGCCAAACAGAGAGTGCCAAGTGCTTGGTTTTGAGAAATTCGTGCTTAAATTCTGTGATTTTTGCAAGAATGATTCCTTCATCAGATTCTGGGTTCCTTCTGATGCCATCTGATCTTCAATTAAGATATATATAGAGATCGGCTGATTTAGTCTTTAAATTAAGGAAATTTACACATCTGTTTACTTATTTATGAAAAATAGTGTGCAAATAATAATATTACTCTTGAAATCTAAATGATAATCGATTTTCCTTTTTTTTTTTTTTTTTTTCACTAGCTTCGGAGAAAAGAACTATGAAATAATATTTGAAGCTGTTTTTGTTTCTTCGATAGTATCGCAATGGATTTTCTCAAACTTTTATACAGCCCGGGATCAAAGACCATTATCAGAACTCGTTGGATTCTAAAATTTATAAAAGTCTACTCGGTTGATAGGTTGCAGGATATTAGACGTTAATATGTTATAAAATAAATTCCAATTTTAAACTTTTAGAACTTATTCCTATACAATAAAGTATAAGATAATACAATATCAACCATACAATCTATCCCAAACTTGTTCATGTATACTATACATTATGGGTTCCAAAGACTCTATACTTTGTTATCATTAAGTATCATACATACTATGCCAATCTTGTGGACTTAAATCAGTATAGTTAAGTTTTATATAATATATGTATTTACGTATTAACCAATTTTTAACCGACTACTTTATTTAAGAAAGTTGGTTTCCTTTAATAGATCACTCCTTTCAATAGCAAAAAGTAAGAACTTTATATTGATAATGCAAGATTGATGAGAGTGGGTTCTAATATATTTCTAATTGTCGGACTTATACTATGAATTTTATTAATCTTGGGAACTATTATATTCAAATAAACCTTTTCTTGTTCAATAGTGGACTCTATGTAGTTATATTACTATAATATATAAAATCAGTTAAAATTCTGTATGTTCAACTACACATCGTAAGTTTTACAGGGTATAGATTCTCTTACGATTCTAATAAATTATAAGGTAAATTACGATTCCAAAACTCGAAATTCATAACTATAAGGTGAACTATAGACTAGAATATCTTAACCTATTTACATTGAACTCTCTTGCTCTTATGCAAAATATTTAATAGGGTTAAGTAAAAAAATTGTGAATCATAAATCGAATCGAATCGAAAAATTAATTTCTTTGCGAATTATTTGGTTTATGGTTCGATTCGATTATATATAAATGGTTCACGGTTCGATTCGAGGAAGCAAATCGAATCGTATAATTTTAAATCGAATCGAACCGAATCATTTAATTAAATAAAAAAAACCATGTAATTATTTTGTACTTTTTTATATTTTTTTCAATCAATCTTTATAGATTTTGTTAATTTTTTTATATTTTTTATTCTTTATCTTAATTTTATGTCAATTATTAAGATTAAGTTTAGTGAATTTTATTTTAAATTTCATATTTAATGGAGATAAAAATATTTAGTGAAAATATAACATATATGGTTCGAACCGATTTCAATTAGGTTCGAAAAATTTATGAACCAAACTATATGGTTAGGTTTGACTTAAAAAAAAAAAATCGAACCGTTATATTATGTTTAGTTCGGTAAAGAGGGCAAACCGTACTGTACCGAACCAAACCGTGCCAACCCCTAATATTTAACTAGTTAAGTATGTAAGCTTTGTTAATAGTATATTTTAGATATGAGTCTCTTATGCCTACATTGACCTGTCTAGACCTTAGGTTGACCTGAGTAGCCCCATGACCCAACCTAATTTGCTAACGCTCAGCCTAATCATCTTATTGGCCGAACTAAGCAATGGACCTTCCAAACAGCCTACCTATCTGTAAAGCTTCATAATGCTTATTAGACAAGGAAGACAAGGCTTGGAGACTCAATCAACTACCACGGCAATACAAATCTTGAGTACGTTGGACTCTACACTTCCATTACCTAAGTCGTGAGAACATACCAAGATGCTGCTTATACTCCCATAATTCTTGGTGGCCCTCCCTTATAAATACTCACAAGAATCCCAAAGGTACTTCGCTTATACTCTTTGCGCACTCATACTGCATTTGAGCCTTCTTGCATTCTTGCACTTTCTATATATAGCCTTATTGACTTAAACATTAAACTAGCTATACTGGACAATATCCTAGTACCCCTTACTATGATTTCATTTGTAGGCTCATTACTCTAGTGTAAAGGCCAAATCTTATAGCCAAATCCTGCCGACAACATTTAGCACTGTTTATGGGAACCCAACTCATTCAATATTTGAAACACTATAAACATACTTCTCTCTTGACTTAATCATCATGTCTCACATTGTAGACTGAAACAACCAGCCCCGAGTCGAGCCCATCCTTGAGTAGTGCCAACTGGACCAACTAGAAATGATGCTGAAGGAATTTATGGCTCATAACAAGGGGCTTTAAGCTAGACTCAATGAGATAAAGAGGCAGAGCAAGCACAATAGATTGCTTGAGCCTCAAATACCTATGATGGCCAGACCAATTAGCACTAATAGAAACAAAACAACAAGGTATTGCAGGTACAGCCTATAGGTAACCATGATTGTACCCTTACTAACAATGAACAAGTGGTTGATTCAGATGAGGGGGTAGGTTTCTCCTACTCAGCAACATGCAAAACTCATATAGTTGACAATGCTAACTTGAATGAGCTCTATGAAATGGTTAAGAGGCTCTTTAAGAAGTAAGAGAGCAAAGCAGTCAAAGGCGTTAGCCTTATTGCCAACAACAAAACCCCCTTCACCAGGAATGTCTAAGACAAAGCCCTCTCTCTAGCAAGCTCACCACCATAGACTAGCATGATGGAACGAGTGGCCCTGATGATCACTCACTTCACTTCTGCAACATCATGAACCTTCATGGACATGGGGATGCAATTATGCGCAAGACTTTATTAGTTCCTTGAAGAAGTTAGCTCAGACATGGTTCAACCATTTGCTTAAGAATTTCGTTGGCTCATTCGGTGAGCTTGCCTGCCGCTTTAGCCTCTACTTTCTAACTAGCAAGCCTCCATCCAAGGATACATTGTCCTTGTATTTAATTCAATACAAAGAAGGAGAAACCCTTCATTAATACATAGTAAGGTTTAACAATGCCATAGTAGAGATTCCTCAGCTTGACGAAGGAGTTGCTATACATGTTGTACAACTTAGAATAAGGCCGTTCGAAGACTTCTTCCTCTCAGTCTACAAAAGTAAGCCCAAGACCCTAGCTAAATTCTAGCCAAAGGCCTAAAAGTACATAGACTAAAAGGGTAATATTCGTACCTGACGTGAAGCTAACTTGGAAAGGTCAAGGGAGATAAAAGGATAAGGAGAGGGGCTTTGTTAAAGACCGCCTTAGCAACAAGCAACCAAGCAGCTTTAATGGGGAAAACCCTAATAGCAAGAAGCACCCATCCCTTCACCTTCCCTTCCCCACCAATATTCACTTAGAAATGCCTTTAAATCGACCTCTTACCCAGGTATACATGGAGATCTGAGGAAGATGCCTACTTTAAAAGCCACTCGAGAAAAGGGAGAACCCTAGTCGTCGGAACTTAAACAATATTGTTATTTTTATAAGGATTATAGCCATACGACTAATGAATGCTTCTAATTAAAGAATGCCATCTAAAGAGGCTTCTTCAAAGAATATGTGGCCAATACTAAAGATGGTGGAGAATGGGCACCTTAGAGGTGACAAACTAAGGATGCCCGAGAAGAAGAGAACAACAATCGACACAACAATCAAACCCTTAACAGCGTTATCAACATTATAATTAGGGGACTACACCTAGGGGGCCGGTTGAGCTACAACAGCTCAACTAATGCCGCATTTGAGGTGATGGCAGTAAGAGAGAAGAAGTAGAGGTGCGACACCTCCATCTCTTTCTTAGATGAAGACCTTGTGAGGTTTGACACCTCTCATCAAGATATCCTTATAATTGGGGTAAGGATCTTAGACTTTAACATCCTAAAAATTATGGTAGATACTGGTAACACTACTAATATCCTCTTCAAACATAGTTATGATAAGATGCGAAAGAAATTATCAATACAGATGAAGCCATACTACCACAATTTGATCAACTTCACTGGGGCAATTGTCCAAGCTAAAGGCATCATCACCTTAGGCATGGAGCTCAACAACAACAATAATGTCACTAAACAAATAGCAAAGTTAGTGGTGATAGATTACCCATCCCCCTACAATGTAATTTTGGGATGACCGAGCCTTACCAACTTCAAAATCATCATGTCGTCCCTTTACTTAAAAGCTAAATTCCCTACTTTGATTGGGGTAAGAATTTATAGATGTAATCAGAAGCTCTCAAGAGAGCTTTACGTGAAGGTAGCTCGAGGTGATGGTGTTGTCACTTTAGAAATAGGGCCTTAGGAGAAGCTGGCTGAGAAAGGCGAACTGGGTAAAAAAACAAAAGAGGTGCAGATCAGCACTAGCCTAGACCAAACCACCAAGGTTAGGGTTAAAACACCTCCCAAGCTAAAGAATCTATTGTCTAGCTCTATGAGCTAACTCAAATTGGTTTACCTAGTCACGATCTAATATACCTGGTATCTCAACCAACTTGAAAACCCATAGCCTTAAGATCAATGAAAAGATCCGGCCTGTTAAGCAGAGCAAGAGGCACTTCGATTTAGAATGACAGACCACCATAGAAGAAGAACTGTAGAAGCTACTTAAGGCAGGCTTCGTTAAGGAAGAGAAGTATCCAACCTAGCTAACTAACATTGTGTTAGTAAAAAAGAAAAATGGGAAGTGACGAATGTTTATCGATTATACCGACCTCAACAAAGTCTACTTAAAGGATTGCTTCTCCCTCTAGATGATAGATTAACTGATTGACTACACATCGAGACATTGCTTTGCTGAGTTTCATGGATGCCTTTTTGGGTTATAACCAAATCAAGATGGATCCAAAAGACGAAGTCCATACATCCTTCATCATGGATTTTAGCACCTACTACTACATTGTCATGCCTTTTAGCCTCAAGAATGTTGGGACGACTTATCAACAATGGTGACCGCACTGTTTAAGCCTAGCTTAGGCATAACATAGAGGTGTACGTAGACAATAAGATCATTAAGTGCAAGTAGCCCACAACCACATCAAGGTTCTACAGGGGGCCTTCAATAGGAAGAGAAAGTATGATATGAGGCTGAACCCCTTAAAGTGTATATTTAGGATGGGCACCAGCAAATTCTTGGGCTTCATGGTTAGACAACGCGGGATCGAGGCCAACCTTAAGAAGATTACTGCCACTAGCAATATGAAAGCCCCCATAGCTCATCGACATGATGGTTGTGCTAAGCAAATTTGTCTCCAGAAGCGCAGATTAATGCATAAAGTTCTTCAAAATCTTAAAGAACCTTAAGAGTTTTAAGTGGACTTTCCAGCACCAAGCGACTTTCAAAGAGTTACAAGATTTCCTAAAGCACCCACTGATCTTATTTAAGCATGTACCAGGAGAAGATCTCTACCTATACCTAGCTATTAGTAACAAAGCACTCTCATCCATTTTGGTTAGGGCAGAAGAGAGGGAACATAAGCTCATATATTATGCCAATCAGCCTCTAAAGGCCTAAGGTCAAGTACTTAAAGGTAGAGAAGTTTGCCTTAACAATGGGTGATTTCTATATGACGGCTTCGACCATATTTCCAGGCACATTAGATTATTGTCGGCAATGTCGAGCCTAATTTTTTCCCCTTTTTTTTTTAAATTTTCCTTAAATTGATTAATACTAAACTATATCGGTTTAATATTGGTCCTTAACTAAAGTTTAAAGAAAACTAATTTTTCAAAAGAATTTTGCAAATTGATAGAGTTGCTATCGGATTGGAGTTAGGAAATGGTTTAAGTCAAAATCAAATGGGTAGATTTGGTTTTAATCTAGACACTAGTTTGTATAGGGAAAATAAATTTTATAGAAAAAGGTTTCGAAAAAAAAAATAGAGAAATAAGTCTAAGGGTTAGAGTTTTTAAACCTTTACTGGTACCATTAACTTTCTAAATTTGGATTTAATTTCTAAAATCACCTTTTAGAATAACAACTTAAAATTACTTTTAATTGAATAATTCTAAGCTAAAAAGTGGGAAAATTACTTTTTTCATTTTCAATCAAATTGAGTAATTCAAACTAAAAGTGGAAAAAAAAACTTTTTTTTTTTGTTTTTTTACTAAACTGAGTAACTAATAGTTCATTTTTTATGTCACCCCATATTTGCGTACGAGTGCATATGTACTTGCTACTTAGGATCAGATGTAAGTAGTTCTTTCAAAAATATTAGTGGATTTGTTGATTTAAATTTTTGAAAAAGATCGGGTTTACATTTTTACTCGGTTCAATTTATTTAAGGAAATTTTTCTGGAGTCCTAAATTTAATTTGTTTTCACTTCTTGAAAATTCTAAAAAAGCTCTAATTTGAAATATGAGTTAGTTTATTTTTTATTTATTTGAAAATTAGGTTTTCTAAGTTATAAAACACTTTGTTTTTTATTATTATTGTTCTATTATTTTTTAATATTATTTTCCTTATTTTATTTTACTTTTATCTATTTACATTAACCAAAAATAAAACTAAACTAAACCCAACCCAACCCAACACACACAATACATACA
>JAMXBB010000004.1:24309150-24346638 GCA_024138015.1 Lumnitzera littorea | reverse complement strand
TCTCCTGTGCCACCAGACCGACCCAAAGCTAACCTCCGTTTTCTCCTCTTTTTCTTTCTTTTTTTTTTTTCCTTTTCTTTTGACTCCTTTTTTTTTATTACAATTACATAAAAATCTACGTAAATAAAAAAAATTACAAAACAAGAAAACAACATACAGGTCGGACCAGGTTAAGGCTAAACACGTAGGTTAGCTTTGGGTCGGTCTGGTGGCACAGTAGATAGCTGAGCGTAAGCGAAATGTTAGATTAAGCGTTCCTAAGTACGAGGAAGCTAATGGTGGTAGTGGTTTTTGTTGCAAACCGCTATGGAGAGTGGTATTTCTAGAGAGAGAATCCATATTAGAGAGAGTGTGTATATAGTGTGTAAGTGGATATAGTTCCTCTTTAAGAAACCCAGCAAAGTTGATCAATTTTCAAAACTGATTTGAATAATCCCATTAACCTGCTCTTATATTGCATGTGAATCTTGTACAAAGAGATTTTGGACAAAAAATGATTTTCATAATTTTTAGAGATTTTTTAACCTTTAAATTGGACAAAAAAAGTCATTTTCTTGAAAATCTTGTGTATAGAGCTTGATGAAATCCTTGGTGTCAAGTTATGAAGTTTACCTAAATCATATTCAATTATGAGGAATAATCTAGAGTTGTGTGGTTTGAGTAGGAGATGAGATATGGGCAAGTGGTGAATATGGGCTTAATGCATTAATAGGTAAGTATGTGAATTTGAGGAATTTAGTACCATGGTATTCTTGGTATGATAAACCCGATATATGAACATGATTTAACATGTTTATAATTTGGAATATGATGTTGGATGAGTTATTTTGAGTAAACTTATGAAAAGATCTTGCTTAGATAATTCTTCAAATGGTTAATCTAGTAAGAAAGTGACTTAAAATCTTGGTATAGATTCTTAACCAGAAGGTTAACTGGTGTAAAGACCTTGAATATAATAATGTTAAAGTCTTGGTTAAGACAATGTTTGATAAAATGAGCATGGTTATGATAACTTTAAAGATATGTTCAAAAGGTTGATAAATGAAAGGACTTAAATTCTAAATATATTGAAGCCTTGTTTAAGGAGTTATTTGGTAAAAGAAGGATGATTGTATTAATTTTACAGGCTTGAATAAAAGGTTGGTTGATTTAAAAGGTTTAGATGAAATCACTTTAGAGATATTTTTAGAAGGTTGGTTGGTGCAAAAGAGAATTTGATTATGTGATTCAGAGGCCAAATCAGAAGGTTGGATAGTAAAAAGGACATAATTATACCCCATCATAGATTTTCTTGGAAAGTATTTGGTAAGGGAAATATAGTCAAAATGGCTTCAAGACTTGATCTGAGGTTTGATTAGTGTAGAATGCTTGGAGGAAATAACTTCAAAGGCTTATTTAAAAAGTTAGGTAGAATAAGGAGCATAACTGGGATAATTTTAGTTCATCAGAAGACTTTAAGATAAAAACTTAATATTAAGTAAGCTTTTAGAACCTTATTTAGAGACTTCAGTAATAAATTGGAAATTAATACAAAGTTTACACTACTTACTAAAGATAAGTTCTAGCAACACTTAAATTATTAAAATGAACTCATTTATTTTATAATTAGTAATACTAAAGTGATTGCATTATATATTTAAGGAGAACAATGAAAGTGGATGAGATCAACTATTGATACTTGTGAGTGTCACATGTCTAGGTAAGTGGGATTAATGTTTCACTGTACTTTAAAGTATTTTTAAGAATACTTACAGATCTTAGTATTTGTCTTGTTTGTTATTATAAGTTATTACTTGTACATATATAACGTGTGTGTTTAAATAATGTTTTACTATTTACAGTGATCGATTTTTTGTATTAGTTGCTCAAAGATGTTGCTGGATTGAATTGTTTGAAACTACTTGATCACCCCAAAAAGCAATCTAACCAAAGCTCAGCCTAAGTTTTAACTAGACACGCATTATAACCTACTAGGGGAACAACTAGGTTTCTTGGGCCAAACACAGACCCTTCAATGAGGATAGTAGAAATGGTCATTTCCCCACCCTTAGTCGAATTAAGTAATAAGAAAGGAGATCACGGCAAGGTTAGGGACCATGGTTTGAAGGTAATCTTAGGTGGAGCGTGTTTTTTCATTGCACAAGCCCCGATGTGGTTCTAATTCGCGAAGTGCGTAGCATCAAACTCCTTAAAACGTAGATTAGAAAATGCACAATTTCTTTGATCTCACAACAATAGGTTGATATCATACGATGGCATTTGCTTAAATAGGCATTGCATTTAATTAACCTTACTTGAAAACTCGAGTTGCTTAGTATTAAATATGTACTATTATCTCCGTTTCACTTACAGAGCAAGTTCTTGCTCAGTCCCTTATAGTTATTTTGTAGGTTTCATGGTAAATATATTAGTATTACCCTAAGTTCCAGAAATGTAGAGAGCGGGGTCAAGAAGTGAGATTCAATACCAATTAGCTAGATTCTTATTTTGTTTATCAACTTTATTGATCTTTAGGAAAACTAATAAGGTCTCTTAAGTGACCCTCTAGTTTTCAGTGTCTGTTACCGATACTATGTTCTATAAACTTGTAGACTTTTAGAAATCATTATTATGTCATTTTTTTGAAATTATTTATAAAACTTATTTTCTTCTCAAGCTTTTATATCACATAATCTTTTTCAAAAGTTATTTAAGAAAATAGCACCATAGGTTGATATCAAATAAATATTGAATTGGATGACTCAAAGCTATGGAGTAGTAAAGGCCTAATATGAGCTATACCTATATTAACAGCTAAAGTAGCTAGCTTCTAGCTTAAGTTAGTTTATAGGTGGGGCTGTTATGACTCCTTAGTTTAGGGCATGACATGTATCCCTATGATAGAGTTAACTTAGAAGAGGTAGTGAACTTGTTTAAGAGGTCGGAGGCTGGTTCGGGGCCAAATGGCTATATTAGTAATCGTGAGCCATTTGATGTAAATTATTGTTTAAAAAATTAATTCGTCGAAGCTCGACTGGTATAGCACTTCAGGTGCCACATGCTAATAAGAGGGTTACTCTCTTATCTGGGAGATGCTATAGGGTTTATGAGAAATGCTTCAAATTCAGCATGCACCTCCCTTTCAATGAGTTCAAGAAGAAACTCTTAGATTACCATCAGGTTTGTCCTACTAAAATCACCTTAAATAGATTGAGGATTCTAAAGGCGTTTCAAGCCGTTTGTGAGTTCTTAGTAATGTGAGCAACCTTGTAATTATTTAGATTTTATTATTTATGGAAGAGTGTTGATAAGTGGATGTATATCTAGAATTACCTTAATAGGAAGATATTATGTGGGTTGAACTCTTCTGTTAAGCATTGGGAGAATGAGTCTATGATGGTGGAACTATCCAAGGAGGCTGACTTTTAGACTTGTTGGACTCCACTAATACATTTGGAGACCATCAACAAGCTCAGTCCAAGTGATTCTGAGGTCATGATGGAGATTAACGCCTTCATGGCCTTGAGGCATAAGGAACCGATTAACTCCAAGGAAACGGTAAAGAGATACTTCTCCAGGCTAATCTCCCAATTGCTTTCTAGCATGAAGAAGGCTATGATGAAGAAGTGGTTAGGATGTATGGGCCCAAAATCTAATCTATTTGGTTCTTCCATCGTGCTAGCCTAAGCTTTTAGGAAGTGTTACGCCCCGAAGCGGCAGAGTTGCAACAGCCCTGCTATGTAAACCATCCTAAGATAGAAGTTGGCCTTACAACCGTTATCTTAGACCTGATCTACACAAGGAGTCCATGACTAACCCACTTTGAAGTAAACAGTTTGTAATTTAAATAAATCATTTACCTAAGAAAGTGAAGAAATTTATATATATGCTATAATTCAGTTATTACAATTAAAGTTTACAATAATTCTCCATAATATATTTTCTAGTTATTACATTATTCAGAAATGAAAAATAATTCTAAAATAAAAACTTAGACCTTAAAAATATATGTTTATTCTTTAATGTTTTTCCTCACTCTCCAAGATCCAGCAATTGCTAGCTTTAGAGTAGTTGTCGCCGCTTCTTGGCCAGCACCTGCACGACGTCTATAGGGATGTGAGCAACCACAGCTCAGTAAGTTAGAATGGAGGACTTAAAACTATACCATAAACACAACAAGGTTTTCAATCAACTTATTAGGTGCAATGCATGTGCAAGCAAATGCCATCGTACGACGTTGTCCAGCCCGTCGTGAGATTAGAGAAATTGCGCCCATTCTAATCCGGGTTCAGGAGTTGCCATTAATGCAACAGCTCACGACCAAACCTAAGCTTGTGCAATGGAGACCTCGCTCCTCCCGCGACTACCTTCGAACCATTGACTTCACCCTCGCCGCGGCCTCCTCACCTGTCACTTAGTTCAACTGAAGATGAAGAAGAGACCATTATGCAATCCTGCGCTATCCCTTTCGAAAGGGTCGGTATTTGACTGGAGAGTCCTAAGTTTCCCCTAATGGGTTGCCATGCAAGTCCGATTATGATTACAAGTCATATGTTTGATTAAGTCCAGTTTAGGGTGATCATTCATTTCATATAAACCATATAATACATGCCAGAACAACAAACAGAATCATAGCATCACTCATAATTAAGCACATGCACACATTCAACTATCTAACAAGCACAACTAAGCATAATCTTAAGCCTCCAAAATACAGCATCGTATTAATCCTAACTTACCTCGACTCCTCGCTCACTCACTCGAGGTTCGACTTGCTCAGGCCATCGCCGATCATCCCTATAACACAAACGTGATTTCAGTTTTTTTTATATAACTATTATAGGTTCGTTTTATCCTATAACGCTTATTGTTATGTTTTGTGTAGGGTTTAATATACCAACTTATCTAGGTCTTAAGTCTTTTACAATTATTCTAGGTTTGGGGTTAGGTTCAGGTTCGGTTTCGGCATCAATTTCTAAATTAGGTTCTAGTTCGATTTCTAAATAGTGTTTTATACTCCAACCCTAGAAATTCATTTCAACCCATAATGTAAAATTAATCACATTACTTCCCGATCTCCTAAATATCATCATTATCTCTAGTCAATATTTTATTTCACCCGGTACATTTAAATCCATATTAGTGTACCGAATTCACTCCTGATGTAAGAAATTTTTATATTTTTCATATAATTACATAAATTCCAGTTTCCTATCAAATTTATTGTATATTTTTATTATTATCATAATATCAATTTTTATTCTAATATTTTCTATTTATTATATTTCTAATAATTGTATATTATGTACTGTTACTTATTATGTACATAATACACATCCAATATTTTTATCACTCTAATTACTATCTCCCAACATTAATTATCATTTCAAAATGTCTAAATTCATCCTAAATCAGATTTTACACCTAATTACCCAAATTTACAAAATTAACTTAAAATGTACTATTTTTCCATATTACTTATTTACTACATAATGAACCTAATAATTACATCTAACACCCTAAATGCTACAAGTATCATACTTCATCATATTTCAACATCCTAAAACATATAATTATTCACTAAATCAGTAATTAACCGTTTAATTACTTTATTAATCCTAAATTACCCATTTTATGCCTCATTTTAAGGCCTAAAAATTATCTAAAAATTTCAAAAATTAATTTTTGAAAATAGGCTTCATAGCATTATTCTATATCATCTAAGTGGTCTATACAAAAATTTTGGGTTCAAAACTACACTCCTACGGTCATTTATTTCTAAACCGAAACATGCTTGGTTTTGCATGATTTCTTAAGAACCCTATACCATGAGACATATTTTCATCAAAATAATATTTTTTCTAAAAACTACATACAAAAATATTCCAGAATAACAAAATTCATAATTTTCTAATAATATTTACTATTTTTACAAAATTACACAAGAATCGGGTTGGAAATTGGACTCATCGGTCTGGGTGGCTCCAGCCGCCGCCGGCTGCCATGGCCTTGTCGGCCAGTTTGGGTGCTACCACCACCATGTGGTGGTAGTGGCCGTCCACTCCCAGCTGCTCGTTTGGTGTGGGTTTCTTTTAAAGGCCCTAATTGCACAGTTTTTTCTATTTTTTTTCTAACCCTAATTTTTCTCTCAATTTTCACCTCTCCCTAATTTTCTCTGATTTCTAACTGTTTAAATGAGCTTCTGAATTTTTCTTGCTATTTATAGAGCTTTAGGGTAATTATTGTGCATTAAATTGAATGAGACATTGTCCAAATCCCTTAATTTTTGGCTTTTGAGTTGCCCTAATTTAATTGGCTGATTTTTTTTCTTATTTTTCCCAGTTGCCACGACCCAATTCTGGATCATTCCTGATTTTTCCTTAATTAATTATGAATTTTCTTCAAGTATTTAGTATTATTTTAGCACATTTTGCGTATTTAAAGTAATTACACGTATTTATACCTACATGTAAATTCATATATAATACAAATAAATATTCTTAAATATTATTTAGGTCATTCTATTATTTTTAGTATATATATAATTTATCTCCAGCGATTCATTAATTATCGGAATGCATTTTACGCATTTTCGATAAATAACGAGTTATATATTTAAAATTTGGAATTTTTATAGTCTTTTATTTTATTGCTTATTTTTTTAAATTCAAACTTACGAGATCATTTTCACTAATATTTCTAACTTTACTTATAATTTAGGCTTGATCGAATCTTTCAACCAATCGAAACCTTGAGTGACTGGTTGTGGGGCTTACAGGAAGTTGCTCTCCATCAATCGTCACTTAAGGAATGAGGACTCCCTTTGCCTATGATAGACACAACAAGGTATGTAGATGAGAAATTGGTGAAGTTCACCATATACCATACATAATATGAATATGCCAATGTTCAAAACCTACAAAACCTTCAAAATATTAATAACAAAAACAATCTTTTAGTTGTCACGATCACGATATTATCTTCTATATACAACATTCGCTTTATAGTTGCAATGCTATATAAGAATATATTCATTTAACTCTATTATAAAGTAATTTACATAATAAATCCATTATTGCACCATCATCAATCATGTTCCCATATTTAAAAACTAAAAATTGCATGTGGATCTCTATAAGCAAAACCTAAAAAACATATCCCATAAAGAGATGAACTAAAACCTACCATGATAGTCACATATGCAGATGTACATGATAAATGGAACAAAATGCATCCATACGTAATGCTAATCCAAACTTAAACCTATACTCGAGTGATAGCTGTTTAAATACTAATAAGGGATAATAGAAATCAAACCACCAAACCCCTAACCTGACTTCGTCCTTGAAGGCTTGAGAGCATGGCCAAGTGTCTCCTCTCGCTCCGACCCATACTTGAAGAGTCCGAGCTACTTCTAACTAGTGACTTGCTATCATTTACAAGTCGAGCTCTTCCTTGTATAACTATGATCTTTAAGGGTTGATGTGAGGAACGCTCATCTAATAGCATCAACTCGACCATATTTGTTCCAAGCTACCAAGATTAAGTTTGAGGTGATCCAATCCTAAAGTACTCCCAAGTCAGTTGGGTATTCATTGATTAGCTCAACCCTGTTCAGTACAACTGCACTCATTTGTTAGATTCTATAGGTACCCCTCCAAAAGTCAACTACCAAGTGTCCCGTACCCCTACATGACAGAATTTGTTCCCGAAGCTTCTTGCATCTTCATTCTCTTTTGTACCTTTAATCATGTCTTGTATTTTACTTCTTTTAGGAAATACCCTTTTATTCTTTTTCATTTTTGGCAAGTTGCCCTAGATTATCAGGTAAAAATACCCTATTATAGCCACAACAATTATCTGGTATTGAATATACTATGTTGTCCCTTTTTTGAGCATCCTCTTCTTGCTTAATCTCACTCTTATCTTAACCCTTAAGTAAGACCAAGTAATGAGTACCCTCATCGAGTTAGCTCGTGCATCATATCGAGCTTATTTATGAGTACTCAATAGTTCCTTAGTGCATCACATCCTAAGAGTTAATCGTGGGTTTTACTTCTTTACTTTTTGTCCTGTGCATTTTCATGAAAGCTTGAACCTACCCTTAATACGGCTAACCTTGTTTGTCCTTGGCACAAATATCATCTTGGTATCAAAGTGGAGGTTCATTTTAGTAAATTGTATTTGAGCTTTGTTGTAACTGTGTTGTGAGTAATACTATGGTAGTAAAGTGTAGTAGTTGAGTAAGAAGTCAGCTATAATGTTTTTAGTAAGTAGTAGAAGTAGTATTGCTGTTCTATAATAGTTATTGTGAGATACTCTATTTTACTCTGTTTTAAGCTTTAGAAATGGAGGAAGTTTTATCTAAAACATTTCTAGCTTTTGAAGTAATTGTTATGCTAGTGATTTGTAATAGAGTCTGTTTTGCGTTTGGAAATTCATAAGTGAAAGTGTGGGTATGAATTGGTTGGTTTGAAGATAGCATTAGTTGTTTCTTAAGCATTGAAGTTTTGAGTGTTATTAAAGTATTGTGAAAGATGACTAATTTAAGTATAAATGCAGGGATTAGAGACAATAATAGAGGTGTCATCCACAACGGCCGACAACCCCTAAACACTCCTAGAAGCATAAATGAACGATTCAACGAGATGGCTAATTTCATAGCCGACTTGACTAAAGCTATCCACGTACTAGCTTTTCGACTTGCTAATGCTGCTTAGAACACTCCCCAAGTCGATTAGCTTATGAGAGGACAAATTCTAAGTTGACAAAATCAAGGTAGAGCAGTAGGAGAACATGCACGAAAGAGAATTGACTTGGGTGAAGTGGAAGAAGAGGATAAAGAAGAGTATATTAAAGAAGAAGAACAAGCTCATGGACTTCGAACTGCTGACCATATGAAACTTCAGATCCCGAGCTTTAATAGTTCTGGAGATACTGATGACAACTTAAATTAGGAAGAGAAGGTGGAATGAGTTTTTTACTATTATCCGTATGAAGAACACAAGAAGATGAGAACCACTATTATAGAGTTCTCAAGTTATGTTGCAATATAGTAAAAGAACTTCCAAGCCATGAGGATACAAGAAGGATAAGGAGAAGTCAACACATGGCCTAAGATGAAGAGGTTACTTAGAAACAGATTTATGCTAAATACCTATTTGTAAGATACTTTTGCTCGGTTTTAAGAGTTGAGGCAAGGGAGCCAAACTATTGATGAATATGTAAGGGAATTTCATATGCTCACGATCCATTATGAAGTTAATGAACCATCAACCCAAATAGTATCTAGGTTCCTTGTTAAGTTAAGGAATGATATCTAAGTTGTAGTAGAGCTTCAACCATTTACTACATTGGATGAGGCTATAAGAATAGCCCAGTGTACGAAAAGACAAAGGAAAAATAAGCTGATCTAACTTCAAATTAGCTGACCTATTCAAAGCAACAAACTTACTCAAAGTGGCAACCGACCTTTACAAGGTACCAACTCTAGTAGGAGAACCGATGTTATATTTGAGTAAAAGGGTCATACTGACGACCAAGAATTATTGAAGAGGTCCTACAAGAAGGGACAAGGTTATGGATGAAAGACAAGCCATATAAAGTGCTTTAAGTATCAAGAGTTTGGGTACGTGGCTGCCTAGTATCCAAACAAGCTAATTATGATGATCAAAGGTGATGCTTCAAAGGTTAAAGTAGATAGTACTGACAAAGAGCTTGAAGAGAGAGAAGAATTGGATAAAAATATTGAGGGTAAGGAGGAGTTAGTTGAAGAGGATATGTTTGCTAAAGACTTAGACAAGCCAACTTTGGTTACCTGACATGTAATAAGTATTGAACCCTTTACCAAGGAAGAGCATAGAGAGAACCTGTTTCACTTCACATACAAAGTGAACGAGCAAATATGTGCACTCATAGTGAATAGTAGAAGTTGCATTAATGTAGCATCAGCCGACGTAGTTCAAAAGCTCAATTTGCCAACCTTGTTCACATCCTAGACTATATAAGTTGCACTAGCTAAATAAGAAGTGAATATTATATTTTACTCAATAAGTACTACTGCTAATCTCAGTTGGGAATTATTCCGATGAAATTCTTCATGATGTACCACCAATATGAGCATCACATGTATTGCTGAGCCAACCTTAGCTTTTTAATCGAAGGGTTATTCATGATGGGTTTCGGAACATGTATGCTAATACAAGGCAAGCACACTTATCAAATTATAGTAAAGTAGATATAAGTTCAAATATCGATCTCTCAGAGACCCTAAATACTAGTACTAACCTTAACTCTATTATTTAATCGATAAATTCAATTTCAAGAATCCAATTCTTTAAATTAAAATTGTAGTAACAAATTAAATTGAATAAATAATCAAGAACTAAACAAGAAAGCAAAATTTTAAAGATTTAATTCAAGACTCAACGTCCTACTTAGATCTTGATTCCCTAGATCTATACATGCAATATTTACTAGAGATAATCTAATTCAATCTTTAATTTTTCTTGACTAGAAGAATTCTCTATTAAAGTTAATAACTTTCTTAAGCCTATTAAACCTAATCTTTAGATTACCTAATAGAATTTCTTTCCCATAGCATAATCTAAGATCACATTTACATGCAGCAAATTCTCTTAAAAATAATATTATAGATCTAAAAGAAGCTTGCAATTTATCTCTAACGTTACACAAACTCTCATCAATTATGCAAGATCTAAATATATAAGAAATCTCTCAATCTTCATGTACAATATCATATTTAGATCAATAATCACAGAAATACCAATCTAAAACATACAACTACACATAATTGATTCAAGAAAACTAAAAATCTTTATTAGATCTAATAAAACCAAGTGTCACATACGAGATAGAGGTTTCATAAAACCTAAATACAAAAATTTTTACTTCTTACTCGCGATAAAAAATGATCTTTAATAAAAACTAAAGAAAAGTAGAAGAAATAGATCATGAATTTGACAATACGGTTCTTAAATCTTGAAATCTTAATGTCTTAATGCACTACGCTCTCTTGAGTGTTTTATTCCTCAAAAGCTCTCAAAGTGCCAAAATTCCCCTCAAATAAACCTTAACTAAGCCTTAAATAGGAGAAGTAAAATACATGTTTGCTGCAAACGACACAATCGTATCATTGAGTCGTATCACTCTCATATGGAATATCTTCACATCTCTCTCTCTCTTTTTTTTTTTTTCAAAACCCTAGGAATGACATGACCAAGGACATCATGTCCTCTAGTCATGTCACTCATGTCCATAATTAAAATTATGCTTCAAATTCTCTTAACAACAACATAATCGTATCGTTTGGTCATATCGATCTTCAAAACTTCAAAACTTCATAACTTCTTCGTTTTAGCTCTGAATTGAGTGAAACTCGTTTCTATCTTATTGTTTTCTCACGTAGATTGTTCTAAAAACTAGAAACAAAATTTTACTAAATTAAGTGTAATTTTCTAAAGATAAACTAAAAATTCAAGGGAAAATATTAAAAAATCATTATCTAAAATATAATCAATTTAAAACTTATCATATACGTTCGAGAAAGATGGAAAGAAGATAACTTTGACCCCTATGACCCCCAACTAAGTAAGCAAATTACAAGCTATATTAGCTCGAGGATCAAAAAAGGCTTTAGTTATGAGTCGAGCTAGCTTTAAGAAGCCATTAGATCTAATATATCGACTTTCCTATTAATAAGAAGACTACTGGAGTTGAAGGAGTAAACTGTGCTACCTTAGGAGGTACGAGAGCTATTGGGTAAATATGCTGACCTATTTCCTAAGCAATTACTTGAAGGATTACCCTTTTTTTGAGGCATTAAATACTGCACTAACTTGATACCTAGTGCTACTCTACCAAATAAGTTTGCTTCTTAGATGAATCTCGAGTAAGCTATTAAGCTCCAAAGGCAAGTCAAAAAGCTGTTGGAAAAGGGTTATGTAAGAGATGGTCTCATCCCTTACGCTGTGCTTGCATTACTTGTGCTAAAAAAGAATGGTATTTAGTGAATGTTTATAGATAGTAAAGTTATAAATAAGATTATAATCAAGTACAGATACCCCATCCCAAGGCTAAATGATATGTTAGATGAATTGAGTAGTACTAGAGTGTTAGGCAAGATTGACCTAAAGTCAGGTTACCACCAAATTCGTATGAGATAAGGAGACGAATGGAAGATTACTTTCAAGACCCGATATGGCTTGTACAAGTAAATGGTGATACCATTTGGGTTATCAAACGATACAAGCACTTTTATGAGGTTGATGAATCATGTCTTGAGAAATTTGATTAGGAAGTTTATAGTAGTCTACTTTTACAACATCTTTGTCCATAGTATTGACCTACTAAACCATATTGAACATCTTCAACCTATTTCTTATATTAATAGAAAGGTTGTTTAGAAATTTGAAGAAGTGATATTTCTATTAGGAAGAGGTAATTTTCCTAAGGTATGTAGTTAGTGGAGTAAGATTGAGAGCTAATGAGGAGAAAATTTAAGCCATTATAGAGTGGCCGAACCTAACTTCATGTGCTAAGATAAGAAGCTTCTATTGATTGGCTTCCTTCTACTATCATTTTATTCAAGGCTTTAGTTCAATAGTTGTTCCCCTTATAAAGTTGATAAAGAAGGACATAAAGATCAAGTAGGGAGAGAAAGAAGAAAGGGGTTTTACTGAGGTAAAAGGGAAGTTGACCTCTACCTTAGTTTTGGCTCTGCCTAATTTTGAGAAAGTGTTCAAGCTAGAATGTAATGTATTAGGTCTCGGCATCAAGGCTATACTAATTCAAGAAGGTTGACCCATTGCTTATCATAGTGAAAAGCTCAAGGGAGTACAACTGAACTACTTTGTGTATGATAAAGAACTCTAGGCATTGATCCGAGCTCTTCATGTATGTCAACACTATATTTTGCCAAAAGAATTCATCATATACACTGATCATGAGTTCTTGAGATATTTACAGAGTTAATCAAAGCTTTTAAAGAGATAGGCTTAATGGGTTGAATTTCTGGAGGGATTCAACTTTGTGATTAAGTGTAAGTAAGGCAAGGCCAACATAGTTGTCGATGCCCAGTCTAGAAAACATGTTCTTCTCATTAAGTTGGAAACCAAACTCTTGGGTTTTACAAGCATTAAAGAACGGTATCAATATGACCCTCATTTTGGCCCCATATGCAGGTGTCGTGGAGAGGGAAGAACGGTTAATGAGTATCGTTTAGAGGAAGGATGTTTATTTTGAGGTAACAAGTTATGTATGCTAACCTGTTCATTAAGGGAACTATTGATAAGAGAAGCTTATAGTAGAGGACCTTTTGGGCACCTTGGAGAGAGAAGGACATATGAACTACAAAGTGCTTGGTTCTTATAGCCTAAAATGAAGCAAGATGTACCCCTTGTGATTAAAGGTTGTACTACCTACAAAAAGGCCAAGAGTTGAGCTAAACAAGGGAGAGTGATGCTTTTGCCGGTCCTGATCAAACCATGGGTTGACTTGAGCATAGATGTTGTCCTAGATTAACCCAAACTGCCCAAGTCAAAGACTCTGTTATGGTTGTCATGGATAAATTGAGTAAGATGACATACTTTTTGCCCTACACCAAAACTAACGATGTTTCGGCTATTGCTTCTTTGTTTTTATAGGAAATAGTTTGCTTACATGGATTGCTAAAGAATGTGGTGTCAGATAAAGATCCAAAGTTCTTAAGCCATTTCTAGAGAACTCTTTGGCGTCAAATGGGAATAAAGTTACTTTTTAGTACATCTTGCCATCCCTAGACTGACAGTCAAACAATCAACCGTACTCTAAGATCATTACTCTAAGATCATTACTTTAAGCTATAGTAGGAAAGAACTTAGTTGACTTGGATGTCTACTTGCTTGTAGTAGAATTTACTTATAATAGGACAGTTTATGCCACCATCAAGCATGCACCATTCGAGGTCATCTATGATTTTAACCCCAAACTACCTCTCAATCACACCCCAACACCAACATATGACTTAGAAGCGAGAACTAGAGCTTAGTCCCTCTAGCAAATCTACTAGCGCATTACTCAACACATTGATTGAGTTGCTAGGAAACTGAAGGAGAAAGACAAAGGGAGGAAGACTAAGCAGTTTCATCTTAGTGATCAAATATGGCTACACTTAAGCGATGAGAGGTTTCCTAATAAGAGGAAGAATAAGCTATCCGCTTTAGTAGAAAGACCATTTAGGATAATCTAAAAGATAAACTATAATGCATACCAATTAGAGCTCCTAGAAGATTTCGGAGTGTTTGATGTGTTTAACATTGCCAATCTCAACCTTTACCAACTAGAAGAAGAATTTAGTGAAGACTAGCCGGATTTGATCCTAAATCCCAATCAACCTAAAGGCGATGATAGGAATTAGACCACTAGACCCTTAACTCGTACCTAAGCCAAAGGGCTTGAGAGCATAACCAAGCATATTCTTTCAACCTATACCCAAAGAGTTTGAACTACTTTTGACTACTAACTTACTACCCTTGTCGAGTTGAGCTCTCCAATATGTTACTATGATCTTTGGGGATCAACTTAAGGAATGCTCGTCTAATAGTATCAGCTTAGTCATACATCTTCCAAGTTGCTGGATTAAGCTTGAGGTGATCCAGTCCTAAAGTACTCCCAAGTTAGCTCGGCCCTACTCAATACAATTGTACTCGTTTTTCAGATTCTATAAGTAACCCTTTAATAACCACCCATAACGTGTCTTGCACCCTTATATGACAAAATTGACCCTCGAAGCTTCTTGCATCTATATTCTCTTTTGTACCCTTAATCATTTCTTGTATTTTACTTCTTTTAAGCGATACCCTTTTAATCTTTTCCACTTTTGGCAAGTTGCCCTAGATTATCTTGTATAAATACCCTTATACATTATAGCAGCAACTAATGGGAATTAGGCTATCGGACCTCTGACCTACAGCTAAGCCCGAGGACTAGAAGGGCTGGCATGATGAATCCTTCTGTTCCAACCAACCCCTGCCGAAGCCGAGTACTTCCTTGTTAAGTCACCTTTAATGTTGTACTGTATGATCACCCATTATTTTGTAGTATGCCGAGTTGACGAATACTCTCTAGTGCCGAGCCGTCTAATCATTCGACATCGTCCTTGCCGAGAAGCTGAGAGAGAGAGTCCGAACTGACTAAGCCATCCCTGTTCGAACAAGCCCATCTGTCCGTATTTTTGTCTGCATCTCCTAACAACCTTGCCAATGCAATATCACCACATGTACAGTATCATATGTAGAATCCGTAGCACCAATGATTGTTTTCCCTGTATATTCATTTTTACCCTTTTGTATCATGTATATTACCTCTTTAGGAAATGTCCTTTTTGTCTTTTCCTTTTTAGCCAAGTTGCCCTAACTTACGAGTATTAATACCCTTGTAATTATAATACATCAGATCATCTTCAATACACTTTTTAAGTACTTTCTTCCTTTCGTAAACATTGTTGTTTACTCTCGACATCACTTTATCATTTCCCTTAAGTAAGGTTAGGTAGCGAGTAATCTCATTAGACCAATTTGTATCTCATATCGAATTATCCTGTGAGTCTTTGAAAATTCCATTGATATGTCATATTCTCTAAAGTTATTCGTGAGTTTTTGCTTACTATTTCATTCGTCATTATCACTCTTTCGCACCTTCCCCATTGATCCTTTTCGAATTTTCTGCAAGCTTGGACCCATCCAACAATCGGCCTTATCTGTTCTTGGTTACGGTTCACAACAACAACAATGATCTGATATTGGATATATTACATTGTCCCATTTCTAAGCATCCTCTTCTTGCTTAATCTCACTTTTATCCTAACCCTCAAGTAAAGCTAAGTGGCAATATACTACATTGTCCCATTTCTAAGCATCCTCTTCTTGCTTAATCTTACTCTTATCCTAACTCCTAAGTAAAGTTAAGTGGCAATATACTACATTGTCCCATTTCTAACCATTCTCTTCTTGCTTAATCTCACTCTTATCCTAACCCTTAAGCAAAACTAAGTAATAAGTACCTTCACTGAGTTAGCTCGTACATCATATCAAGCTTATTTATAAGTCCTCGTCCCTCGATAGTTCCTTAGTGTGTCCCATCTTTGGAGCTAATCATGGGTTTTGCTTCTTTACTTTTTGTTTTGCGTATTTCTATCCTTATTTTCAAGCTTTCGGCAAGCTTGGACCTACCCTTAATAAGCCGACCTTGTCCATCCTTAGGGTAGCCATATCAAGGGATGTATGCATTCTTAAGAAGAAGGGAGCCATAGTGGTTCCTACCCACTTCGAATTAAAATAAACAACATAAAGTAATGTATGAAGGACTCTATTAATAAAATTCTTTATATTTGTTCTACGATAAACAACCATTTATTATCTCATTTAGATGAAGCAAATAATATAGTCATGGTGTCTTAAGACCCAAGGTATCTTAGACTTCCAGTACATAATATAACGAACATATGCATATATAACACTGCAACTAAATCATGATTTAGTATTAACCATCAATAATGGTCCACAAGAATCGTTTGCAAAGGCATCCCATTCTACCATCATGATTTAGTTGCTGCTTCATTCTAGATGACCAACCTATGTTATAGCAATTTATCGATCCACAACCTATCTACCCACATGTAGTGATTCAACATAAACTAGTATGGCATTACCTTAGCCTATTGCCTCCGTAGGATGATACAGTTTTTAACCTATAACTTCCATTTCCAAAATCTCAACTCTCTTGGTCCTCCCAACTTAAGAGCAAGTAAAAGCAACAATTAATTTAAAGGCTTCGATAGTTTTGAGATTCTTTATAATATCTAATCCTACAATTACAAGCAAGCAAACATAAGATTACATACCTAAGTCATACTTACCAAACTCAAACTAATAACCTAATAATCAAAACATGATACAAATATATAATCTCTTTTGAGACTATCAGGTCATGTATCTTTTGTTTTGGGGATTAAAGATCTGGTAGCAAAATAAAAATTGGATCCTTTTTTATGTTTTAAACAAGAAAACAATTAAAGACATGGAAACATTAATCTATGGATATAATAGCACCAAAGATTAATCTAAACTAGGTTTTGTTTAATTATAATCTCATATGATAGCATAGACTATAATTAAATGAAGGTTAAAACAACCAATTGATAAAATAGCACAACTAGATGATTTAAGTATTAAAATTATTCAATTGATATTATAACATAATTGAATAAATTCAATAAAAGGGTTGTTTGCCATGATTCAACGAATCGAAAAGAACTAAGGTTTCTAAGAAAAGGTTCTTTTAAGAGAAAAGGTTTTCAATTTCAATAATTCACTAACTCATTGAATGAAGTGTCTCAAAAGTATTTATATAAAACTCTAACATCCCTAGGGTAATGTAGGACCTAAAATAACTCAAAATAATTAATAATCAATAAATTAAAATAATAAAGAAGTTGCATCAAAATAATAAAACAAAGTTCTCAACAAGATCATGGTTTCAGAACACGACCATAATCCTTTGTCATGCTTCCTAGGATGCCTCAATAGAAGGTTAACACCTTAGGTTTGTGGCCGTGATCCTATCTGGTACTTGTTTTTCATATTCTTTAGCCCTTCATTGCTCTGATGACACTTCCTACTAGTTGGAGGACGTTCCTTTGGACCTTGTTCCTTATCATCTTTATTAAAAGCTTATTTATACCTTAGATTACTAATTACATATCTAAAGGTTGATTAAGTTTCTCTTTTCTTTTTTTTATCTTGTCATTGTTATTTTTATTTAATTAATTAATTTTTTTAATCTTCTTCTTCCACAAAAGCATATGTCATTTGATCCTAACAGTCATGAAAATCGATTCTAGATAATTCTTGTTCTATCTTTTGCACAAACTTGAACCTTAAATCAACCCTCTTTCAGACAAAACTTTGGTAATCAAAACTTACAACATCAATACACTCCAAAATGAATCAATATATATAAATTTTACCAAATTATAAGTTATTGGCCACTTTTTCACTATAAACTCGAAAAGCATAGCTTCAATACTAAAATAACCCAACACCTTAATTTGCACTTATCCTTATATCATAGTAATCTGTAAAAGAAAAATGAGTTATTATGCACTTCGATTACCTTTTATACAATTCCAAGATTTCCATAAACTAATACCATAGGGCCTTTGATATTGCCATCTCTATGCTTGACTCTTAACCAATCAATTTCCTAAAAGAAATTAAATGAATGTTAGATTATATCCTTATATAATCTAACAAGGAACTAGGATTACAACATTAAAATTACCTTAGAAACAAATAACCATTCGCAAAACTACATAAAGTGAAAAAGAGATATGAATGGTGTCTCATGAACAAAGGAAGAGGAAAAGAGGAGATGCTTTATCTCTCTTTCTCTCTTAGGGATAAATAATGTTCTTTTTCCTTTTGAAACGAACTGTTCCTTTAAAATATTGTTTACTAACTTAGTCCTAGTTCTATGAATATAAAAGTATTAACAATCAACAAAAATTTTAAAAATGGTGGAATTACAAAAATGCCCTTCATTTAGGGTATTTTTTGGGGGCACTTTGTCTCTCCTTAAAAGAAAATTTTGTTCTTGAAATTTACCTTGAATTGGAAATAAGATCTATGTCAAGGTACAACATTATCTTAGTCTCCGGTTTTTCTTTCATTATCTACAAAATTTGCCACAATTCTTAAGTTTCCAATTATGATGGAAATTCTCTTAATCATTCACATCTTCGATTTTTCATTAGCTATGCTTTTTGCTACAACATGTAAGCCCTACAACTAGTCACTCAAGGTTTCGATTGGTTGAAAGATCCGATCAAGCCTAAATTATAAGTAAAGCTAAAAATATGAGTAAAAATAATCCCGTCAGTTTGAATTTAAGAAAATAAGCAGTAAAATAAAAGACTATGAAAATTTCAAATTTTAATATATAACTCTTTATTTATCGAAAATACGTAAAATGCATTTTGATAATTAACGAATTGCTAGAGATAAATTATATGTATACTAAAAAACATAAAATGATCTAAATAATATTTAGGAATATTTATTTGTATTATATATGAATTTACATGTATGTAGAAATACGCGTAATTACTTAAAATACATAAAATATACTAAAATAATAAGAAATAATTAAAGAAAATTCATAATTAATTAAGGAAAAATCAGAAAAAATATATAAAAATGAGGAAAATTCCAGAAGTGGGGCGTGGCAGTCTAATATTGAAGAAAAAAAATCAATTAATTAAAATGCAACAAATAGAAAGTGGTAAAAAGAAGAGATAAGGCAATTATCTTGTCTCATTAATACACAATAATTTCCCTAAAACTCTATAAATAGCAAGAAAAATTTAGAAGCTCATTTGGTCAATTTAGAGAGTGAGAAAAATAGAGAGAGGCGAAATTGAGAGAAAAATTGAGTTAGAAAAAAAAAATAGGAAAAACTATGTAATTAGGGACTTAAAAGGGAACCCATACTAAACGAGCAGCTGAAAGTGGATGGCCACCACCACCACACGGTGGTGGCAGCGCCTAGACTGGCCGACAAGGCCACGATGGCCAGCGGTGGCCAGAGCCACCAAGAACGATGAGTCCGATTTCTAGCCCGATTTTATGTAATTTTGTAAAAAATTGTAAATATTGTTAGAAAATTATGAATTTTGTTATTCTGAAATATTTTTATATGAAGTTTTTAGGAAAAATATTATTTTGATGAAAATATGTCCTGTAATATATGGTCCTTAAGAAATCGTGCAAAATAAAGCATGTTTCGGTTTAGAAATAAATGACCTTAGGAGTGTAGTTTTGAACCCAAAATTTTTGTGTAGACTACTTAGATGATATAAAATAATGCTATGAAGCCTAATTTTAAAAATTAATTTTTGAAAATTTTAGATAATTTTTAGGCCCTAAAATGAGGCATAAAATGGGTAATTTAGGGTTAATTAAGTAATTAAATGGTTAATTACTGATTTAATGAATAAGTATATGTTTTAGGATATTGAAATCTGATGGAGTATGATACTTGTAGCATTTAGGGTGTTAGATGTAATTATTAGGTTAATTATGTAGTAAATGAGTAATAAGGAAAAATAGTACATTTTAAATTAATTTTGTAAATTAGGGTAATTAGGTGTAAAATTTGATTTAGGATGAATTTATACATTTTGAAATGATAATTAATGTTGGGAGATAGTAATTAGAGTGATAAAAATATTATACGTGTATTATGTACATAATAAGTAATAGTACATAATATACAATTATTGGAAATATAATAAATAGAAAATATTATGATAAACATTGATATTATATAAATAATAGGGATATATAATAAAACTGATAGAAAACTTAAATTTATGTAATTATATGAAAGATGTAAAAATTTCTCACATCAGGAGTAAATTCGGTACACTAATAAGGATTTAAGTGTACCGGATGGAATAAAATACTAATTAGAGGTAATGATGGTATTTAAAAGATCGGGAAGTAATCTGATTAATTTCACATTATGAGTTGAAATGAATTTCTAGGGTTCGAGTATAAAATAATACTCAGAAATCGAACTAAAACCTAATCTAAAAATTGATGCGGAAACCGAGATAATTAAGACCAAGATAATTAGGCATATTAAACCCTAAACAAAACATAACAATAAGCGTTATAGGATAAAACGAACCTATAATAGTTATATGAAAAACTGAAACCATGTTTGTGTTATAGAGATGATCGGCGATGGCCTGAGCAAGTCGAACCTTGAGCGAGTGAGCGAGGAGTCGACGTAAGTTGGGATTAATACGTTGCTGTATTTTGAAGGCTTAAGATTATACTTGGTTATACTTGTTAAATAGTTGGATGTGTGCATGTACTTAATTATGAGTGATGTTATGATTCTGTTTGTTGTTCTGGCTTGTATTGTATGATTTATATGAAATGATTGACCACCCTAAATTGAACCTAATCAAATATACGACCTATAATCATAAACGGACCCACATGGCAACCCATTAGGGGAACTTAGGACTCTCTGGCCAAATACTGACCCCTTCGAAAGGGATAGCACAGGATTGCATAATGGTCCCTTCTTCATCCTTAGTCGAACTAAGTGACAAGAGAGGAGGTCGCGGCGAGGGTGAAGTCAGTGGTTCGAAGGTAGTCGCGGGAGGAGCGAGGTCTCCATTGCACAAGCCTAGGTTTGGTCGTGAGCTGTTGCATTAATGGCAACTTCTCAACCCGGATTAGAGCAGGTAAAATTTCTTTAATCTCATAATGAGCCGGACAATGTCGTGCAATGACATTTGCTTGAACATGCATTGTACCTAATAAGCTGATTGATAACCTTGTTGTGTTTATGGTATAGTTTTAAGTCCTCCATCCTAACTTACTGAGCTGTGGTTGCTCACATCCCTATAGACGTTATGCAGGTGCTAGCTAAGAAGCTACAAACAATTACTCTAAAGCTAGCAACTGCTGAATCCTGGGGAGTGAGGAAAAACATTTGAAAAATAAACACATACTTTTAAAGTTTAAGCTTTTACTTTAGAATTTCTCATTTTTGAATAATGTAATAACTAGGAAATATATTATGAAGAAATATTGTAAACTTTAATTATAATAACTGAATTATAGTGTATATATATATTTCCTCACTTTCTTAGGTAAATGATTTATTTAAATTACAAACTGTTTACTTCAAAGCGGGTTAGTCGTGGACGCCTTGTGTAGATCAGGTTTAAAATAGCGGTTGTAAGGCCAACTTCTATCTTAGAATGGTTTACACGGCAGGACTGTTACGACTCTGCCACTTTGGGGCGTAACACAACACTCTAGTCAAAATCCTATATCATAATTCAATGATCTTGTTTAAGCTACTAACAATTATACCTTATTGATGCTTACCTTCTTTTACATATTATTTTAATCTAAATTTAACCAAGCTTTTAGTTAATTCTAAGTGAATTAATCTCTAATATTCTGAATCAATAGTTTAGACGACTCTTTCTCTTGTAGTTTTCAACTACTCATTCTATGCATGTTGATGAATTTCACTAAGTTCCTTAGATCCTTAAAGCTTCATTGTAGATTCATTTGAAACTAAATCATACCATATTCTTTTCGTCTTTTATTATATTAGCTTATACTGTTGAATCTATCTAGGACCATTTCTTAGCATCATTAAGTAATTGCCAATATTTCCCTATCATAAAATCTATAATATATTATCATCCAACGTATATCCATGATACTCCACATCTACAATTTTTCATGGCGAAAATGTGAATAACCCTTCTAAACTTTGACTTAAGTACAGATTGATTCTATGAACTTTCAAAGTGTTATTTTTTACCTCTTAAACTTTGATAAATTGGTAAATAATCCTTATATATTAGGAATAACCCTCTCAAACTTTAATTTTAATGCATAAATACGCCCTAAACTTATCAAAATGAGCTTTAAGATCTCATAAACTTTGACTATAGTATGACTTTTTTTAATTAAAAAAGGAAATTTCTTTTATATTGGTAATTTATCAAAATTTAGAAAGTCAAAAATTAAAAGTTTAGGAGGTCAATCTGTACTTAAGTCAAAGTTTAAGGGAATTATTTGCAAATTCCTCATTTTTCTTTTATTCTTCATTTCTCATTTATTCTTCAAATTTTTCTATTACAGTCTAGTTTCTCCAAAATCCTTCCATTATTTATTTTCTTTTCATGGATCCCTTAGTGGAAATTCGATTTTCTAATGTCTCTTTATTATTCATGCATTAGTATCTTATTTATAGTGTTTAATCCTTCTAGTTAATTCTTCTTTTATTAGCATATTATGATATTAACTCATATACTTATTTATTACCTATTAAGCCTGAATTTTTGGTTTTCTTAATTTAAATCTTATTTTTCATTTTTCGATTAATATTAAACCCTAACTCATTTAATATTAATCTTTAACTAGGGAAAATAGAAAACTTCGGTTTCTTTTTTGGTTAAAAATCTCTTGAAATCACCACCCGACCGGAGTTGAAAAAAAAAATGAAATCATAATTAATTGAGTGGATTAATTACGATTTAACTACCGATCTTTAATTTCAATTTGACAAAAAACAAAGGGTTCTGAATTTGAGGGTTACCTATTAAATTTTAATGGGTACCATTATAGATTTTCCGAAATTAGGTTTATTCTTCCAAATTATCTTTTTTTATATATATTTTTAAGAAACTAAAAATAAAATAAGAAAAACCTAAGCTTTTACAGATTTTAATATCGCCCTGAAAGTACCTATGTACCCGCTAGTTGGGATTAGATAACCGTAGTTCTTTCCAAAAAAATTTAGTTTATTAGTTTATTTTAATTTCTAAAATTTGACTGACTTTACGTATTTATCAGTTTAGTTTATTCAAAAAAATCTAAAGAGTCATAATTCTTGAGTGTTTTTATTCATAAAAAAAAAACTCCCTAGAACATCCTAATTTTTTTAAAGAAGGTTTTTTATTAATTTTTATTTCCAAAAAAAAAGTAAATTTTCTAACTAAGAAATTCTAAAAAAAACTAATACTAAAAAAAATTCCCAAACTAAGATATATATATATATATATATATATATATATATTTACTATTAAACCACTACTAAACAACATACATCAAATAAATAAATAAATATAATATATATTCAATAAATAAATAAATTAAAAAAAACAAATAAAAAGGAATGTAGTAAGTGAAACAAGAAGAAGGACTAGACCTTGGCAAGTTGGACACGGGAGATGGGGTTCAGATCCATAATGGCTGTCGCGTGCGGTTGACGTTGGACTATGTTAGTCATGTTCATAGCATGAGCTACCGTGTGTGATTAGTAGAGCGTGCGTCAACAGTGAGCTTACGCTTGGTCGCTGGTTGTGTGTGAATCTGTAAGTAGTGCGTGGACTGTGCAGCACCCATGAATTATGTTTGCGATCGGTGTAGTAGCTTGGACAGAGGGGATTGTGCAGGCAGTGAAGTTATGTGTGCAGTTCAATGGAAGTATTGCTGGATGATGTGCTATATACTAGTTGGTGCGTGCTGATCGGAGTTGCGGCTGTGACAGTGCAGTGAGTCAGGTGTGTGGAGAGATTCGGTGAAGTGCCGTCAGTTGTACTTGTGAGAAGTTATAGTGGCTATTGCAGACATGTACAGTAGAGTACAGCGCACTCGTATCGCGATGTTGGTTGCTGCAGTGAAGGCTGTCCATCGTGTGAGAGTGTAGGACTTCAGGTCGGCCGCTGTTGGCTCTACATAAGGAAATTTAGCCGTGTGCTATTGCAGTGCGTTGGATTGTAGATTGCGTAGCTTTATGTGATTGGAGTTGGCGTATGTGTGAAGTGAAGGTCACGGTGTTGATGCTGGATGCCGTGTGTCTTGCTGTTCAGTTGATGATGCAGCAGCCGATCGATGGTGCGTTGGATCAATGATGTGTGCTGTAGGACATGGGTTATTACGACTGAAGGTTACGTATGGTGTTGGGTCTAGTGCATTATGGCTGTCGATGGGAGAAGGGATCGGATGAAAGTAGACTTTCGGCTTTTTTTTCTAATGTGTAACTGTCCTCCTTTATGTTGCGTGATTAATATTTATGAAGTTCAGAAAATAAATCTTTTAAATCATATTGATTCTAAATTAATAAAGATTTAAAATAGATTCAAATTTTTTATATTGACTCAAATCTAATTTAATAAAAATCCAAATTAGATTTGAATCACATGAATCTTTATTATATTAGATTCAAAAGATTTGATAAGATTTTAAATTAGATTTGAATTGTATACGCTTAACCAATTTTCGCAAATGAAAGAAGAAATAAAAAGCTCATGTATGCTTGATACGAGTCAAACATATGACCCTAAGCTAACCCAATGTCAATGCTGAAACGTTTATCTATTAGGTCGTTAGTCGTTAACCATTGCCTTGACATTTAGTATAATTCAATTGTACTTAAGTTACGTGACTCTCTAAAATAAAGTTACTTAAAATGAGTTAAAACCAAATCGATTGATCCTAAAACGTTTTACTTTCTAAAAATCTACTTTTTAATAAAAATCTTTATAATTTTTCTTTTATTCATTTTTTTTTGTATTTTTACCATTTTTCATTTTTTTTATTTTCTTTTTTTTTTTTTAGTTTTGAATTAGGACCCTTTAAAAAAACAAAAATAAGAGGGCGAAAATTGGATGTTTACAACTGCCTCTTTTTATGGTAAAGTTTAAGTAAAACTTTACTATAAAGATAAAAAAGATACTATTTTTACCTTAGAGATGACTCTGTCCTAAGAAGTGTTATAACTAGTTAACTATCCCAGGACTAGTCTGTTGGGAATTTGGTAACAAAAATAAAAAAGAGCAGTGGTAAGAGTAGCGTCCCTGTAGATTGGTAAGAACTCTAAAGTTACTGAAAGGATGGTAATGCCTTATGGGTTAGCTAACCTAAGTAAATGGGCAAAGTGCTGTTTAAGCTAGCCAAGATCTTAAATGAGAACCTAGTCATGCTTTATTGAGCTAATTAACCTAGGTGAATGGATAAAGTACTCATTGAGTTGGCTAAGACCCTAAAGAGATATTAAGGACTTGGTCATACCTCTATGAGCCGACTAACTAAGATGAGGCGGGTGAAGTACTCCTTGAGCTGCTTAAGACCCTAAAGAAACATTGAGGACTTAATCGTGCCCCTATGGGCTGACTAACCAAGATGAGATGGGCAAAGCGCTCCTTGAGCTGGTTAAGACCCGAAAGAAACACTAAAGACTTGGTTGTACCCCTCTGAGCTGACTAACCAAGATTAGATGAGTGAAGTGCTCGTTGAGCTAGCTAAGACCCTAAAAAAATATTAAAGACTTGGTCATGCCCTTATAGGTTAACTAAACAAGATTAGACCGGTGAAGCGCTCCTTAAGTTGGCTAAGACCCTAAAGAGATATTGACGACTTAACCATACCCCTATGAGTGACTAACCAAGATTAACGGGCGAAACACTTCTTGTGCTAGTTAAGACCTTAAAGAAATATTGAAGACTTGGTCATGCCTCTATAAGTTGACTAATCAAGATTAGATGGGTAAAGCACTCTTTAAGCTAGCTAAGACCTAAAAAAATATTGAAGATTTAGTTATGCCTTTATAGGCTGACTAACTAAGATGAGACGAGCGAAGTACTTCGTGAGGTGGCTAAGACCCAAAATGAGAATATGAATCGGGACTGCGTTATATGAGCTGACTAGAACCCTAAGAAACTGTGAATTAGGATTGTGCTCTATTGAACTGTCAGAGCCTTAAAAGAGAAATATAAATCGGGACAATGCTCTATAAGCTGGTCGGAACTCTAAGGAATTGTGAATTGGGACTATACTCTAAGAGCTGGCTAGATCCCTAAATGAGAATATGAATTGGGATGGTGCTATATGAGCTGGCTAGAACCTTAAAAGAGATAGACAAAGGGTACGTGCCCTATGGGTTGGCTAAGAACCCTAAGAAGCAAAGCAAAGGGACATAACTTTTTGAAAAACCTCTTAAATTGAGGAATTTGTTAAAAAACTGCTTATGACATGAACTGAAGATTTAGCCACTAATGCTGATAAGGATTTGAATAGAAAAAACTTGTAACAAGCATTTTCTCTCCCTCTTTTCCTTTCTTTTATCTCTCTTCTCATTTTCTTTTTTCTTTTTTTTTTTCTTAAAAGTCCACTAACGAATACAAATTCTTATTTGAGAAACAAGTGCTATAAGCACCCCCTTCCTTAGTAACCATGTAAGGTATCTCGTATCCATCTTAGTTTTTGACCCTGATACTGAGCATCTTATGATTTTAAACATTCATTTCTTAAGGAAAAGGTAACTTACGATTAGTCTAGTTGAAGAGGACTTCCTTACGCACTCTCGACCTAAATTTCGCTCTTAACTACTATTTCAAAAATTATAGTTCAATTTGCAAATGATACACTTTGATCAATCTGTTAGGTCTTTTTAGGTTTAGTATTGTGAATCGAGCTTTTGGTCAAATAGTTTCAAAAGGGATTAATGAGAGGGTCTATTTTGAAAGAAATACTTTTATCTAACCCGGGTGCACAAGTCAAGAACCCTTAGATAAAAACTAAATGTGTACTTGTCCTAATTTCAAAAATAATTTTAATTAAAGATAAATTATCCCTTAAAATCAGAAGAGCTTTGAGTAAGGAGGTATCGTAGGTAAGGAGGTCTTGTGTGATTCAAGATGGATAGAAAGGTTTTGTGTTTGTGATTTGGAGTATAATTCTGAAATGAATATGGGGTTTTGTGTTTGTGGTTGGGAATGTGATTCAAGATCTTATGTTTTTAGAGCAATTTGGGCTTACAGGGCTTCTTTGGTTGGGGCTTTTCTCAAGCCTAATGTTTAAGCCTTTCTTCCTTATTCTTTCTTCTTCTTTTTTTCCCTTTCTTTCTTATTTCTCTTCTTCTTCTTTTTTTCTTTTCTTCCATCATTTCTTGCTTACCCAAAAGTAATTATCTCTTTTGTTGAATCTTTATCCTTAAATGACTCGAGGTCTTAAATCCATGGGTTCCGAGTATATGGGCTTGGGTATGATATGTGTAGGCTTAAGGTGTTTAGCTTTTCTTTAGAGGAAATAATTTATCGAAAACAAAAGTTATCGTTGAATTGTTGTTACTAAGGTAAGCACAAATCGATTTTTATGCTGCTCTCCTAATTAATGACCATAACCTCCAAATTACCCTACTGATAGGGTTTACATTTGAAAAGACTCTAAATCAGCTCAATGAGGTTAACAAAAGATAATTGTGTTTGGGATTTGAAAGTAAATGCCCAACTTCATTTCAATCTGCGTAACAAATTCAAAATGGACTTCCTTTAAGGGATGAGTCCAAAATATCCTCTCGAGAAATAGCTCAAGAACTTTGGATCTCAAATACTACACTTCTCGATACGTCATGTAACTGAACAATTTCCTGCAAAAAAAGAGAAGTAATAATTGAAGCATTATTAGTTTTGGAGTAGGGCACAAAGTGTGCCATCTTACTGAATTTATCTATGACAACCATTATGGAATCTTTGCCTTGGATTGTTCTTAACAATCTGAGAATAAAATCTATGTTTAATTCAGTCCATGGTCTTGTCGGGACAAGTATAGGCATTGTTTTTCCTTGTTTGGCTTGACATGTAGCCTTCTTGGAACGACACAACCTTCCATAACTTGGTGTACATCTCGTCTCATTCTCGGCCAGAAGAAATGCCTACTCAACAACTCATGTGTCATTCTCTTTGCAAAGTATTTAGAGAGTCATCCACTGTGGGCTTCCCTAATCAGTAACTCCCTTAGTGAACAGGTCGGTACGTACAAGTTCCTTCCTCAGAACAAGTGTCCATCTTCCATATGGTACTTGTCCACTGTCTTTCCATCGGCACAAAGGCCCAAGATGAGTCTGAAGTGTGGATCCTTGGAGTACTATTCCTTGATTCTCACAAACCCAAACAATCTAGTCTGTAGTTCGGTCAAGAACGTATATTGAAAGAGCATCTGCAACCACATTACTTTTTCCTTATTTGTATTTTATCACAAAATTGAAACCCTCTAGGAACTCAATCCACCTTACTTACTGCTTCAACAACTTGGTTTGACTTTAGAGATACCTTAGAGACTCATTGTCAATATAGATGACAAATTCTCTCAGCAATAGATAATGTTGCCATACTTGGAGTGCTTGAATGAGTGCTAAGAGTTCCTTGTCATACATGGAGTAGTTTAGTTAAGGTCTTTTAAGTTTTTCACTGTGGTAGGTGAATGGTCAGCTTTCTTACATTAGGACAATGCCTATCCCAATGCCTGACGTGTCACATTCTAGCTCAAATATTTTCTTGAAGTTAAGCAAAGATAGTATAGGTACGAAAGTCAATCTTTCCTTCACCTCAGCAAAGCTTCTCTCCTCCTTTTCTCCCTATTTGAAGTTGTTGCTCTTCTTCGTCAACTCGGTAAAGGGTACCACGAAGGTATTGAAATTCCTCATAAACCTTCTATAGAAAGATGCCAGTCCATGGAAAATTCTTACCTCAGCACAAGTAGTTGGAGTCGACTATTCGACAATTGCTTGGATCTTCTTATCATTTACCTATAAGCCTCTTCAACCTACTACATAGCCTAGGAATACCACTTTCTCCTAACAAGATTGTTGAATAACCTCTTGGCATACAGGACATCCAATACAGTATGAAGATACTCATAGTGACTCGACATGTTGGCATTGTACAGCAGGATATCGTCAAAGTACACCACAACACACTTTCCTATCAGATTTCTTAGTACATGGTTCATCAGTTGCATGAAAATGCTCAGGGTATTCAACAAGCCGAATAGCATAACCATTCACTCGTAGAGTCTATGTGAAGTTTTGAATGTAGTCTTCCACTAATCTCTTACTCTTATGTGAATTTGATAGTAGCTAGATTTCAAATCTATCTTGCTAAAGATCTTCACTCTATTCAATTCGTCCAACATGTCTTCCAACCTAAGGATAAGATACTGGTATTTGATTGTAATCTTGTTTACAGCTCAGTTGTCAACATACATCTGCCAGGTATTGTCCTTTTTCGATATTAGGAGCGCTGAAATAGTACAAGGGTTAAGACTCTCCCTTACATACCCCCCCTTTCCAGTAATTCATTGACATGTCGTTAAAGCTCAAAAGCCTATTTGAGACTCATCCGATAAGCTGGCTTATTTGGCAAGCAATGCCAGGTATCAAGTGAATGCAGTGTTCTATGCCTTGGACAGGGGGTAACCCTTCGAGCAACTGTTTAGGAAATAGATCAACATATTCATTCAGTAACTCTTTTACTTCTAGGGGTAGTTTACCCTGCTCCCTCAACTCTAATAGTCGTTTGACCAACATGAAGGTCAATGCATCCGCTTTAATAGCCTTTCGGAGCTTGGCTCTACTTATCATCAAAGTTTTCTTCGATTCTCGAGTAAGTTTTGCTTGTAGTTTGTTAACTTGACTCAGTAGTATCGAGTTCAGCGTAATCTTCCTACCATCTATCTTGAACACATAGGTGTTCCTATATCCATCATAGATAACTCTTTTATCATAAAGCCATAGTTACCCAAGTAACACATGTAATGCACACATGGGTAGCACGTTGTAGAAAATCCCATCGGAGTAATTTCTAATCGAGATCGGCAGTAGTACTTGCTGAGCGACATGTGGTGCTCCCTTCTCATGCAGCCAATACAGGTTGTACGGCTTCGAATGCGTAATAGTCAGCAACTTCAACTTCATGATCAAGTCAGCTAATGCCACATTTGTGCAATTACCACTATCTACAATTAGCTCATACACCTAATCATTCACCTTACAGGTGATATGAAATAAGTTCTCCCTTTACTCCTCCTTATGTAAGGGCTCTAAGCTCATCATGCATTGGATAACTAGGATCAATTGATCCAGGTCCTCGACAAACATATTCTCTTCAATCAATTTGTTCTCCTGAGAAGTTTCCTTCTCAACAATGCTCTCTTCCTTAAGTTCTTCGTTAGTAATTTCCACTTCCAGCTTCGGGGTGTCTCTTTTGATGGTTATGATTCTTCAATTAGGATATTGGGTGACCAAATTTTCAAACCCTTGGCACTTGAAGTATTTGATCTAGTTCATCTTCCTATTAGATCCTTACCCTTTTTCATATGTCCAAGTTGACACATCACCTTTTGTTCGATCCTTTTGGTCAGTCCTAACATCCCCTCATCTAGTCACCTCAGTATTCGGCTAACCTCAATAGCTTTCTTGAATGGGTCGGCTTAACTGAACAGGTCGGCTAGTCGACGGTCTGGCCGACATTTGGCTTCTACTCTACCTTTCCACTCATTGCGTTATCCGTATGGCCTTATCCATTGTAGTAAATCGTTGAAGTTCCATAATGTCTTAAATGTCACTCCTCAACCTAATAAGGAACCTAGAGACTATTTGTATTAGTGGCTCCTCCACTTCACGATATATCATAAGCATTTGGAATTTTTAAACATACTCGTAAAAAATTTAGCCTCTTTGTCTTGGCTCTTGAAGTCAAGTAAATGTGTCTTGTAGATAAGAATTTAACACAAATCTGTTTCTAAGTATTCTCTTCATCTCAAACTAAGTATTAATCTCTTTATATCCTTCTCTTCTCCTCATAGCCTAAAAATTCTTCTATCACATGACAGCATATCTAGAGAACTCAACAACAATAGTTCTCACTTTCTTGTAATCCTCATATGAGTAATAATAAAAAACACATTTTACCTTCTCCTCTTAATCTAAGTGTTCATCCGCATTTCCAAACCCATTGAAACTCGGAATCTATAGCTTCAAATGGTCGAATGTTCAGGATACTTACGCTCGTTCTTCTTCTTCATTGTACTCTTCCTTATCCTCTTCATCCAGATCTCCTAAGTCAATCCTTTTCCTCACTTGTCCGCTTGCTCCTCCACCTTAAACTTATCGAGCTGGGTTCTGACCTTTAGCAAGTCGGGCAACTTATGGAGTATTATACATGGCTTCAATAAGTTAATAAGCTAATGCATGAATAGCTTGAGTTAAGTCCACTAGGAGGTTGGCTACCTCATTATGTCTCTCGTTCATGCTTTTGGGAGTTCCTTGAGATTGTCAGCTATGGTGGACAATACTACTGTTGTCATCCCCAATACCGGCATTAATACTTGGGTCTTATTTTCTCTGATATATTCAAATTTTAAAATCCTCAATTCGGTGTTACAATTGACACATTCTCTTTAAATCACACAACACATTTCCCTTAAACCAAAGGCTTAATATCCAGTAAAAATGATAGCCAAATTAACACAGAAACTTGCTTTGTTTCATACACCTAAAAAAGAGCATAGATAGAACTTTAAAATGAACTACTATAATCCAAATGAAACCTTCACTTTGATACCAAGATAATGTATATTGGCGTCAAGAATTGACAAGGCTAGTCATAGGAATAGGTCCAAGTTTGCTGAAAGCTTGAAAGGGGTGATGGAGAAATGTAGGAAAGAACAGAAATGAATGAAAGGTAAGCAAACCTATGAACAACTCTAAAGAATGTGATACACCAGTAGAACTTCTAAGAACTCATGGTACAACTTAATATAATGCATGAGTTGGTCTGGTGAGATTACTCGTCACCTAACCTTGTTTAAGGGTTAGGATAAGAGTAAAGTAAGAGTAAACAAACAATATTTATGAGAGGAAAATATTTAGTGTATTAATGGTAATCTGATATATGTGGCTACATGTATAAGGGGTATTTATACTCAAGAAATTAAGGCAACTTGCCAAAAAATGGAAAAGATAAAAAGGGGTATTGCCCCAAAGAAGCAATGTATAAAGAGTATAAAAGGGTAAAAATGAATATTCAAGAAAAACAATTATTAGTGAAGCAGATTTTACATGTAGTCTTGGATACATGGCAAAGATGCATTAGTAAGGTCGTTGGAGGATGCAGATAAAATAGTACGAGCTAGTTAGGTGGCTGAGTAGGCGAGGACTCATTCGAACATAAGAGGCTAAGAATGCGTATAGTATAGATCTTTCGGCCCCTCAGTAGTAATGATGCCAAACAAGTGGTTGGTTTGAATTGGATTGAACAAGTGCATGGAATGTGCTTGTTGCCAAGGCATTCTTCTAATCGGCAAATAATTTCCAAAACATGGGCAAACATTTGGCATGGCATAGAGAGTTAATCAATAGTAAGGAGTAACTCAGCTTTAGCTAGAGTCGGTTAGAGCAGAAGAATTCGCTTTATTAGTCCCTCTAATTTTCGGGCTCGACTGTGGGTTAAAGGTCCAGTAACTTAATTCTTATTACTTACTATAACATTCGTTACTTTTACTTTTAATTATTTTTAAGGTTTGACACACTATTAGATTTATTTATTCTATTACACTTAATTTCTATCCTTCATTTTTTATTATTATAATTATAAATTTACAATGGAGATGTTGGGACATACATATTTATTTATTTCAATACTCTTCTTAATAAATTAATTTTTATTCATTTATTGATTTGACTTTAATTTTATTATTATGTTATCCTTATTTTATTATTATTTATATATTTAGTATTGTGGAACCAAAACCTAATATGACTTAAGACCAAATACTTTACTAAATAGGACTTAACAAATTAAAGATATGACTTGACAAGTCGACTTAATTGGTCATTTTCTTATCTTTCATTATGTTGTTTCTATAAATAAACTTATTAATAACTAAAATTTTCTTTTATTATTCCATCATTGCTCACTATGAGTTTTAGTGAGATGATTTCATTTTTTAACATTCTTCTTCTATTGTTGTTGTTGTTGTGTCGTATGTAATCTTGTTGTATTGGATATATATGCATATCTGGCTCGATCAAACAAGTGTTAAGTAGATATCTAAGGTCATAAGGTAGATTCTAAGTAACAGTTTTCTAAAGTCTACTTTCATAGAATAGCGTACAAGTATAATGCCTTCATATCATGTATTCATCTTAAGACCTAAATGCTATGGCCTACAAAGTATGGGTTTTAAGGTACCTTGTACTTATCCTTTAAAATTTATTAAATAATATAATATATATTAATGAATGAAAAAATTACCTTATATTTTTGGGTAAAAAATTACCTTATATTAACAACAATATATTACATTTATGTTAAAATAAATAACTAAATCCTAATATAAAACCTAAATTTAAAGCTTTAATATGTAACATTTTAACTTCCATAAATGATAATTTTCATTTCAATTGATAAGAATTCCATAGGTTCTATTTAATATCACATGATGAAATAGTGAAGATAGACAAAGTTATTTTTTTAATATCTCAAATTTTGTTGCAAGTTCTTAAGTTTTGCTATAAATTCCATTTGCTTTGCATATAAAAGAACCTACAAAATCACATATGGATTATTTTTTTAATGCCACACAAACTTGAAATATATGGAAATATCAAAAAATTTATAGGTTTCATATTGTCTTTAATGCATCAATTTCCACAATAAAAATTCTTTAAAAATCAGGTACTGGCAATATATGAGCTTGTATGAAAGCTTGCTTAAGTTCTTCAAAGGCTTAAATGGCTTGAGTAGCTTACTCAAAGTAATCCCTTTGAAGCATATCGGTTAGTGGAGAAAAATAGAAATATACTCTTTCATAAATTTCTTATTACAATAAGTGGAAAGCTTAAAAAATACTTTAAGTTGCTTTATATTTTTTGGAAATGGTCATTATTTTGCTATTTCTATCATGAACACAATGGGAAACACCCTTGACTAGCATATTATGTTCTAAATAATATATAACAATATTATTGCGAAAGAGCATTTCCTCTCATTCAAAGAAAAAGTATTATCAAGTATAATTTGCAATACTTGAGATAAATACTCAATATGATCCTCCCTGTCGTACTGTGGACTAAAATGTCATTAAAGAAAATAATAATGAACTTAAGTAAGGTTGAAATGTTCTATTTATAATGGTTTAAAATGCAGCTGGCGCATTGTTAAGTCTAGAAGGTGTTACTAAAAATTGATAATACCTATCATGAGTTCATCTCAATATCTTTTACATGCATTCAAATTTGATGATAACCAAGTCCAATTTAAAAAACACTCATGCTCTATATAACTCACCCAATAATTCACCAATTATTGGAATAAGAAATTCATCATCGATAGTAATTTAGTTCAATACCCTATAGTTTATAAAAAAACACTAACTTCCATAATTCTTCTTAGTCAATAATATTCACAAAGAGAAAGAACTTAAATTGTGTTAAATAATACCTTATTATTAATGTATGATTTACTTTCTATTTAATTTTTCTCTTAAAAAAATGAGGGTATCTATATAGGCAAGCATTTACGAGGAAGGTCTCTTCTTTTAGGTGTATGTGATGTTGGATATTTCTTAAAGGAGGCAATAAAAAAGGTATTTCAAAAACCTTGAAAAATCTACTTAACATCTGTTAAATAACAGTGTTATTAGAAAATCTCCTATTGTGTTAGTTTCTACTCACTAAGCCAATATTTAAAAGCAATAACAAACAACATCTTTATTCACCATTCTTCTCAATTGATGATGAGAGACCAAAGTAACAAAGATGTAATCATCACTTATAATGTAATGTAAGACCTTGCCTTGTTAAATAACTCTTTCTTAGAAATACTTTGCTCACCATCTTTTGAGTTAAGAATTCTATCTTTCAAATACAAATATTCCAATAGACAGAGTACCCGTTTAGGCTTGGTTTAAGTAATGTTTAGGTCATATAGGGGAAGTAGGTGAGAGATGTGAGGTTGAAGAAGATAAATAGAATTTTTCTAAGATGTTAGCCCCTTAGGCATTCCTTGAAAAAAAAAATCCATAGGGTAACAATGGTTACAACTTAACCACTTTCCTGAGGAGTATAAGTTGCGCAACTAAGTGTTCGACATTTTGGTATGTAAAATTTAAAATAATCGGATAAGTTATCTAATCAAGTTTAAATTTTATGACAAAATTAGGAATATTAATAAAAGTGATCTCGTGAGTTTGGATTTTAAAAAAATAAATAATTAAATAATTAAAAATTATAATAGTGAATTATATGTATTTTACCTGTTATTTATTGAAAACGCCTAAAATGACTTCTGATAATTAACGAATCAATAGAGATAAATTATATACACACTAAAAATTATAAAATAACTTAAATAATATTTATGAGTATTTATTTATATCATATATGTATTTACATGTAAATAAAAATACTCGAAATTACTTAAAATACCTAAAATATGTTAAAATAATATTAATTAATTAAATAAAATTCATAAATAATTAAATAAAAATTAAGAAAAACATGACAAAGTGTGGAAATGTCCATAAATGAGGCGTAGCAAGCTGAAAATTAAAGAAAGAAATTAGCTAATAAAATTGAGCCGAATAAAAAGTGAAAAAACAAAAATAGACAAAGGGTACTTAACATAAGATAAATTAAAGAAAAATCCTAAACACTACTATAAATTTAGAAACTATTTCTACAAATTATTTTGGTCAGTTGTGAGTCTAAGAAAATTAGATAGAGATTAAGAAAAGAGGAGAAACTAATTTTACAAAAAAAATAAACAAAATATAATGCAATTAAGACTTTAAGAGGGAACCTACACCCGACGATAACCTATGAGTGAACAACCACCACCATTTGACAGTAGAGGCAATGTCTAACCTAGCCAACAAGGCCATGGTGGCTAGAGTTAGTAATGTTAGTGAGTTCAAATTTCCTTTTAATTTTTTTTTATTTATTAAAAATATCAAATAATTATGAAATTTAGTATTTTGAAATATTTTTTATGTATTTTTTAGGAAAAATATTCTTTTGATAAAATTAGGTCTCATGATATATAGTGCTTAAAAAATCTCTAAACTTGAGTTAGTTTTTTATTTATATTTAAATGACCTTAAACATATAATTTTGACTTCAAAATTTTTGTATAGACTATTTAGAATATTTATAATAATATTATGAAGACATTTTTCAAAAATTAATTTTCTAAAATTTACCTAATTTTCAAGCCTTAAAATTGTAGAAAATAGGGTATATTTTAAGTTAATTTTATGATTTAGGGTAATTTTATATAAATATTGATTTAGTATGTAATTAGGTATCTTGGGATGTTGTTTGTTGATGTAGTATGATATTTGTGGTATTTGAAGTGTTAAATGTGAGCATTATGTGTTTTATGTATTAAATATGTGTAATTAAATAATAGGTAAAAATGATATATTTAAATTAATCTTGTGATTTATGGTTAATTAGGTATAAATTCTAATTTAGGATATAATTAAATATCTTAACATGTTATTTGGTAGTAAAAGATGATAGATATAATGTTAGAAGTATTAGATAGGTGATATAACTATATGATATGTAATAATATATAATATGTGTATATAGGAATTAAATGAGTAGAAATATTAAGAAAACATTAATGGTATTATAATATTGAAAATATGATATAAATCTGATTTGGAATGTAAATTTATGAAATTATAGGAAAAATGTAGGTTATTCTTACATTAGGAGCTAATTCGGTAATTGAGTTAGGAATATAATGTACCGTACCAACCAAAATACTAGTTATGAGTTAAAACGGAGATTTAAGATGCATAAGTATAGTTAAACGAATTTAACATATTCATCTAAGAAGAATTCGTAGGATTTACAAATAAAAACAGTAATCAAACGCTAAAACAAAACTTAATTCATAAATTGAATTAGAAATTAGTTTAGGACTAGCTCAGTCATAGGAGATATAGAACTTGAATAATTAAGTAAAATTATAATTTTAAACTAAAAACTAACGATTTAAAGCTTACATGTATGTATATATATATATATATATATATATATATATATATATATATATAT
>JAMXBB010000004.1:24132659-24294911 GCA_024138015.1 Lumnitzera littorea | reverse complement strand
CTTTATGCAATATATATTATATTATTTTATACATAAAATATGAATTTTATATTATATATACATTATAAATAATCATATATTATAGGAACAATATTATGATTTATATCTTAACTTAGCTTTTTTGTAATTATATATCCAAAGTTCTAATTTATTTAATTATACATTTAATTAAATACTTAGTTGTCACTGTTTACAATTCCATTAACTTCAACTCACACAATTATTTAAGCAAATGGAGTGTTCACGTATGGCTTTAGGGGTGTTGTGCGGCTTCCTTAAGGGCATGGGCAACTAATCACAACTACTAGTAAATTTCGTTACCGATATTTTTGCAAGGAATCACAACCTATAGTTTTGCAAGGGAAGGTCGGTGATTAACTGTTAGGGATTGTGTGACTCTCTTAAAGCCTATTAGATAATTATACTAAACGAATTAATGGTATAAATTTAAGTTAACTAAAGTGTAAATGGTAGCAATTATATGTTCAATTAGGTGTATAATTAGACAAATCGAAACTTCATATATATAATTGTAAAAAGTGATAAAATTAAGGTATAAACTATGATACTAATTTATATATTATATATATACACATGTAAATATTATATACAAAATAGTTGTTCAAGCCTGAAGGTGACGATTATATAAATAGGTAAATTTATAATATCATGTATACGTTACATAATTTATATGGTAGGTGACTGTAATGTATATAATATTATATATATATATATATATATATATATATTATTTACATTTAAATGATTGACCAAGAAGAACAAGTTAAAGGTGTTTTATTCAATGGAAAAAAAAGGGTCTCCATATTCTCTTGCAGTTTGTTCAACAATTAATGCTTGCAATTATAAAATAACAGGTATATATATAGTTATTCTAATTTCCGTCGTTGGGTTTTTTCATTTCTTTTATTTATTTATTTACAATCGAAGGATTGACCCACTGGTTTATGTGGATTGGAGAGTATGAATTGCCTAAACTTGTATGATTTGATGGTCTCACGGCGATTTAGACCTGCCACCAACGGGCCAGTTCAAAGACTTGAAACCGGCTGGCCAATGCATGGGTCCAAACTGGCTCTTTCCTAAATCTATATGTAGCCATAAGAAAATATATCATTTGAAACTCTGAGTTATATGTTTAAGTAAATAATGTACTCTTGCGAAAGTAACATAACCGTGGGTTCGAGTTCCAATCGTGAGATTTAAGTACTTCAGCTCCTTTATACATGAGAAGAAAGGAGACACATGCCATTATGGAAATTACAGATGCACTAAAATGAGTCATATCATGAAACTCTATCGACCGATAATTGAAAGAAGATTGAAGAGAGAAACCATTCTGTCGAAGCATCAATATGGCTTTATGCTTGGTTGATGAACAACAGAAGCCACTGATCATATAAGACGAAAAGAATTTCGAGAAAGAAAGGGAAGCAAAAAAAAAAAAAAAAATATTTGTATAGTGTATACTATGTTTAGGAAGAGGGAAGGAAGTAGGAGGGAAAGAAAGTGGAGAAAAGGATTACATAGGAAAAAAAAAAAGTAAAAAAGAATTAGTATATGTTTTTATTGGGATTGAGGGAAAGAGAAAAGAATGAACGTGGGAGCAATGTTTTTCAAAATCATATGTAAATATCCTATAAACTATTTAATTATTACATTATCCTAAAAATATGTGATAAGATTTTAAAAAATAAAGTTATATTTGGAACTCTAATAACTTTCTCTCATAAATCACTCAAATTCAAGGAGAAAAATTTATGGGAGCCCAAGGGAAAACTTTTCATTTTAGATCTATCCCCTATTATTTTCTTTCTATTTCCAAATAAGATGAAGTATTTTTGAAATTCACACTTTTTTAAGAAAACCTTCAGTAGTTCTAACATGCTCAATAATTTGATTAATAACATGTAAGTACTAATAAAATCACAACACATGAAATTATTAATGGTGGTATTTTAAAAACTAGGTATTATTATTAATATTTATATGCTATTCATCAATTCACGTGGCGAACTTATATTATTAAACTTTTTTCCTCCATATGGCTTCGGTAAGAACTTATAACATGCATTTTCCAAATCACTAAATACTAACATGTTATATAATTTAATTAATGATATATAAGTATTAATAAAATTGCATCATATGAAATTATGAATGATGATGTTTTAAAAACTAGATATTATTATCAATATTTATATATTATTCATTAATTTAGATAACGAACTTATATTATCAAACTTTTTTCCTCCATATAGCTTCCGTAAGAACTTATAATATGTATTTTCCAAATCACTGAACATTATTATTGTGTTTAGGATGAAGTAAAGAATTGAAAGAAAAAGTAAAGTAAAGAAAAATTTAATGGTGCTAATATGTTATTTTAATTAATAAATGATATATAAATACTAATAATTATATTAAATTTAAAAAAAAATATCATTCAGTCAAGTTATGTGATTTGATAGAAATATTAAAGCTTTTTCTGGTGAGTTTGCAAACTAAAGTGTAAATGTAATTTGCATCGGAGCCATCAATGACATGTGCAGAGATGTAGTGACAAGGATAAATGAAGAGGTTTGACTTGGAAGTTCCCTAAAATGATAAATTTACATCAGGATTGGAATTTTAATCCTTCTCTATTTTTGCTTGACATTGATTAAATAAACAATGACATTTGAGACATGGGACGACAGTGTATATTATTTGCTGATTTCATTTTTTAGTGGATGAAATATGAAACTTGTCGAGAAACTTTAGAGGGGAAAGTAATCACAATAAGTAGGTGAAACCATATCATACTAAGTTTTAGTGTACTCTCTCAATCGAAAAAAAAAAGAGAAGTTTATTGTTCTCCTGCAGTAACCAAATGGTTCTCCATTGGAACTACGAGGCGAGTCATTAAGATGTATCTTGGGCAAGACTCTTACTCCGAGACATACAAGGCAAGCTCAGTCGTGTGTGGGAGATTTAAAAAAAAAAAAAAAAATGCAGTTACTAATGGATTTGACAAAAAAGTCAGAGATGCACAGACAAGTTTTTTTTTTTTTTTCCCTAGGTTGGCGCCCGAGTTTAGAAGAATCCTTTTGCAGGACAAAAGCTTATATGTTATTTTCGCTTAACTTGTTTTATTATTTTTTATTGCAAAGGTAGTTATTAAGGCACTTGGGTTCTATTGTTCATCTTGCAAGTGTAATTGTACAACCCAATTTTATTCCTTCATAGATCTCATTACAAGGGGAGTAGTAATGTATTAGTCTCTTATATTTACTTTTTGAACATATTCCTAGTCCTTATAATCCCAAGAAGTGAGGTTCGCGTCCCCTTCTTTTCATGTATTTTTAATTTTTATTAATAAAATTTGGGGTTTTCATCTTATACAAAGTTTAACGAAAAAAGTGTAGCCTTATCAAAGCTGGGAAAAAAACACATGTTTAATGAGAGTTTTAAGTATTTAGGAGTGATACTCTAAAATAATGAGACATAGAGATGGACATGTTATAGTTTAAGTAAACCGATAAAATTGAAAGGTGTATTAAATATCTTAAGCAATCGTGAGCTTTCATAAAACTTAGGGATAAGTTCTATCATATAGCTATTTGATGAGTGATGGTTTATAATATAATGCTTGATAACAAGTTATGGACCTAAGCAAAAGATGAGAGTATCACATTTGCTGATGCTGAGACCTATGTATGGTCATATAGGAATGAAAAGATATGGGTATAAGCAAAATATGAGAGTATTATAAATGTTGATGCTAAGACCCATGTATGGTCATTTAGGAATGAATAATATAAGAAAGAACAATATTTGGGAGAAAGTTGAATAACACATGCATATAAGAAGAAGATGGGGAAGCAAAAGTAAAATTGTTTGACCATGTACCAAGACGTGATCTAGTAACATGTGCTAGAAGTAATATTTTGGAGATGATTAACATATAGACAGGGACGAGAGATAAAGAAAGATATGGAAAAAAGTAACAAAAAATTATATGACATTATTAGGTTTAATGTAGATATACATTGTGATAGAGTGTAATGCCAAAACATTTTTCATACAAAAAATGCCATTAAAGTTGTGCAAACATGATAATTGAGCTTGGCTTGATATTTGATGGCTAAAGTAAGATGAGTCAACTCGTTTTGATCTATTTGATAATTGGGTAGAGGTTTTTCTATCCAACTCAACTCGTCATGATTTAGTGAATCAAATGTGCAAACCCATTAACTCCAACTATTTAGGGGTTTTAGTGGATTAACTAGGTTAACTCATCAACATGTAAAAAGATAAACATATATACATTTTTAGGCAGTTTGATATATTATGTAATTTAATGTTTATTTTTACAAAATAATTGACTACAAAATTATTTTTGATAAATTTTAGGATGATTTGAAGAAACCTTGGTTAGTAGATTTAATGGGTTTGGTGAGATAACTGAGTTACTCGATACATTAAACCATATTTAATCTATTTGGTAGATTGGTCCACTTGCTCTAACCTATTAAAAGGTAACAATTAGTGCATTAAGTTAGCTAACTTAGCACATGATGGGGTAAAGCACTCTAATATTTTATGTTAAATAAGCCTAGCCATAAAACTTGTTTAAATTGGTTAAAAAAAAAAAATAAAGCCACAGATCCCCTTCTTATTATATTAAACTTATTGGTTTGTTAGGTCCAACTCATTTGCACAAGTGTAGATCCAATATGGTAAGAATGGGAAATGTTGCATTTGTTATCCAAATTTTAGTTGATTTTTAATTACTTACCTAAACTTTCAAAGTGCTAATATTGTTAGTCAATTTAGGTTTTTGAAGTCATTAGCACTACCTCGTCTACTTTGATTTATTATTGTTTGTCTACTTAATTATTTCATAATAATGAGTTGCTGTATGTCCTAAACAATTAGTTTAATCGCCATGTAAAGATGTCCATGCGATATATCATTAGCATAAATGATAGCTAACTAAACTAAAGCATGCCACATCAACCTAAAGGGGAGGGGAAGAAGGGAAAGGGCATTAACTAGATAATCGCACTACACAAGCCAAAAGTTAGTAAGATATATAACCTTGTTGAAAAACCCATTTATAAAATCATTGATCCTAAATGAAGGAAAGAGAGTAAGAACCTTGAATTGTTGATCCCTAACATTCCTTAATATATATATGTATATATATATCTAGAGAGAGAGAGGATGCAAACCTTAATCTAGAACCCTAATCCATTGTGAAAAGCTTAAGGAAAGACTAAAAAAACCATTCATGATATCTATTAATGGTGAAACCAACACTAAAAAACCTTAGATATTAAGCAATAACTGAGAAAGTCAACATAACCTCATTGACTCCTGTAAGCCCCAAAGTTAAGCCAAGTAACCGTATGATTGAGCTTAGAACCCAAGGTTTAGGGCGATTGGCTAAAGGATCCGATCACACCCAAATTATAAACTATTGAGAGAAATATTAGTAAAAATGACCCTGTAAACTTAAATTTAAGAAAATAAGTAGTAAAATAGGAGACTATAAAATTTTCAAATTTTAAGCATAATAACTGCTAATTACCGAAAAGGCGAAAAGTGTAATATAATAACTAATAAATTATTAGAGATAGATTATATGTATACTAAAAATTTTAGAATGACCAAAATAATATTTAGGAATGTTCACGTGTACCCCACGTGTATTTATGTGTAGATGAAAATACGCGTAATTACTAAAATTGGCTGAAAACTAAGAAAATAATTAAATAAAAATACAAAATAATTATAGAAAAATTAGAAAAAATCAAAAGAGGATAAGCTGCAACAAGATCAGGTCGTGGTCAGGAAGAAAAAAAATAACCAATAAGAATTGGACAAACAAAAAGCCAAAAATTAAGGAATTGGGGTAAAATCCCATCAAATTAATGCACAATAAATTCCACAAAGCCCTATAAATATCAGGAAAAATTACAGAGTTTATTTGGATAGATACAAATCAGAGAAAATTAGAGAGAGTTGAAAATTCGAGAGAAAATCCAGAAAATAAAAAAAATAAGAAAAACTGTACAGTTAAGGATTTTAAAGGGAACCCACACCAGACGAGGAGCTAGGAGTGGACGGCCACCACCACCACATGGTGGTGGCAGCACCCAGGCTGGCCGACAAGGCCACGGCGGCCCGCGGTGGCCGGAGCCACCCAAAACGGTGAGTCCGATTTCCAGTCCGAATCTTTTGTAATTTTGTAAAAATAGTAAATATAATTAGAAAATTATGAATTTTGTTAATCTGAGATATTTTTGTATGTGGTTTGTAGAAAAAATATTATTTTGATGAAATTATGTTCTGTAATATATGGTCCCTAAGAAATCGTGCAAAACCGAGCATGTTTCGGTTTAGAAATAAATGACCTTAGGAGTGTAGTTTCAAGCCCAAAATTTTTGTGTAGATTACTCAGAGGATATAGAATAGTGCTATAAAGCCTGTTTTCAAAAATTAATTTTTGAAATTTTTAGATAATTTTTAGGCCCTAAAATGAGGCATAAAATGGGTAATTTGGAGTTAATTAGGTGATTAGGATATTAATTACTGATTTAGATAGTAATTAGATGTTTAGGGATGTTAATTTCTGATGTGGAAACCCAATCTTAGTTTATGGAGTGTTAAGTGTAATAATGAAGGTGTTATGTGGTAAATGTAGAAAATTAGGAATATGTAGAATTGGAAATTTATAAATATGGAAAAATTAGGGTTATTTAGATAATATTAGGGTAAAAATCAGAATAATATTAAATCTGAATTAGGATTGAATTTTAGGTAATTATATAAAAAAGTAAGATTTTCTCACATCGGAGATAAATCTGATACCCTAATTAGGACTAGCGCGTACCGAATAGCTTAGAATACTAAATTAAAACCTAATAGGATATTTGGATACTCGAGTTTAATGTGATTAATTTCACATTAGGATTCGAACATGTTTAGGATTTAGAAATCGAACTAAAACCTAATTTAGAAATTGATGCGAAAACCGAACCTGAACCTAATCCCAAACCTAGAATAATTGTAAAAGATTTAATACCTAGATAATTAGGCATATTAAACCTTAAACAAAACCTAACAATAAGCCTTATATGATAAAATAAACTTATAATATTTATATGAAAAACTGAAACTACGTTCGTGTTATAGGGATGATCGGCGATGACCTGAGCAAATCGAACCTCGAGTGAGTGAGCGAGGAGTCGAGGTAAGTTGGGATTAATACGATGCTGTATTTTGGAGGCTTAAGATTATGCTTGGTTGTGCTTGTTAGATAGTTGAATGTGTGCATGTGCTTGATTATGGGTGATGCTATGATTCTGTTTGTTGCTCTAGCACATATTGTATGAATTGTCCGAAAGGATTGATCACCCTAAACTGGACTTAATTAACTATCCGACCAGTAATCATAATCGGACATGCATGGCAACCCGTTAGGGGAATTTAGGACTCTCTGGCCAAATACCGACCCCTTCGGAAGGGATAGTACAAGATTGCAAAATAGTCCCTTCTTCATCCTCAGTCGAACTAAGTGACAGGAGAGGAGGTCGCGGCGAGGGTGAAGGTAGTGGTTTGAAGGTAGTCGCGGGAGGAGCAAGGTCTCCATTACACAAGCCTGGGTTTGGTCGTAAGCTGTTGCATTAACAGCAACTCCTCAACCCGGATTAGAGCGGGCGCAATTTCTCTAATCTCACGACGGGCCGGACAACGTCATGCGATGGCATTTGCTTACACATGCATTGTACCTAATAAGTGATTGAAAACCTTGTTATGTGTATGGTATAGTTTTAAGTCCTCCGTCCCTACTTACTGAGCTGTAGTTGCTCACATCCCTATAGACGTTGTGCAGGTGCTGGCTAAGAAGTGGCATCAACTACTCGGAAGCTAGTAACTGCTGGATCCTGGGGAGTGAGGAAAAACATTGAAGAATCAACACATGTTTTACTTTTCATTTCTGATTAATGTAATAACTGAATTATAGTAACTATATATAACTTTTCTCACTTTCTTAGGTAAATGATTTGTTTAAATTACAAATTGTCTACTTCAAAGCGGGTTAGTCGTGGACGCCTTGTGTAGATCAGGTCTAAGATAGCGGTTGTAAGGCCAACTTCTATCTTAGGATGGTTTACACGGCGGGGGTTGTTACGACTCTGCCGCTTCGGGGCGTGATAACTCCCATCTCTTCTTGAGACATGTCATCTTTATCCTATATAGCGAGTGTAAGAAAGAAACTTTTCTTGCAAATGATGTTAAGGGTCTTAACATAAAATGAAATTATGTTTATTTACTCTATTCAATCAATATATTTTACTAAAAAAGTGGTTAAAAAAAGTTCCCATGCTTTTGTCACATGTCTTTGTTTTTAAGACGACCTTTTTAAGCTAACTTTGTTTTGTATTATAGGGTTAACTTGTTGATACATATTAGTACCATTTTGATTTGTTTTGTATTACAGGATGAACATGTTGATACTTGTTGGTGTCATTTGGATGGAGAGTAGTGGAGAGCAGGTAGCATGTTGATGGCTAGAAAATTGGATGGATGGTTGATGTCGATATAATTGGTGAAGTGACCCTTCTTTGCTTTGTTGGGGATTTAGGATTGACATACAGTGAAAAGATCTCATTTTAATTCTTAGAAAATGTGTTGCCATTAAACTTAGTCTAGAAGAAAATGGCCCATATACTGCTATTAGAATTTGTAGGGACTCATGGTAGTGGCCAATTGTATGTTAAGCATGCTGTAAGTAAGAGAACTCATGAAGGGATTAGGGGTAAAGTTTGTGGTAGGTATAGTGCTTCTTATGGCTAAAAAAAACTCTTGCTTAGCTAACAAAGATTGTTATTGAATAAAAGGTGATAAGGTCTTCACATGGAAGTAGATTCTACGTTTAAGGATTTTGAGGAAGAATTTTGTAGAGCAAAGAAGGTAAAGAATGAGTTTGAAAGTGAAGATATCCATATAGAGAATCTATCTTTAGAGGATGAGAGGGTAGTTTTTCTTAGATTTCAGTAATAGATGGGAAAGGCAAGACCTCTTTAGAGAATAGGAATGAATGACCATTATTACCTAAAGACTAAGGCAATCAACATCTAGGATGGTTTTTCTTAGTTGAGAGTAGTTAATAATTACTCTATCTACAATATATGTAAACAAAGGCTAACATTGAAAAATAAAAAGATAATTCAATTTAAATGCAAGAACTCTAGATGCTAGTTTCCCTTTTTTTTTTTTCTTTACCCTTTTGATTCTATGAGTCTAGTACCAAAGAATTTGTAGTGAAAACTATTGAAGACAAACATGACAAGTCTTATAAGCATCATTCATAAATGCTTTTATGACTTATAAGTTACTTAGGAAACAATTTTTATCAAAGTTGCAAATTATCCTAAAATGTTGACAATTGACATTTAAAAGACTATCAAAGGAAGAATTGAAAGTTGATGTGACTTGTAATTGGTGCTAAAGGGCTTGTGAGTATGCACTTCAAGAGATTAATGAAAGGTTTAAGATGGAAATCAATAGATTAAGGGATTGTGCAAGCGAAATTGGGAAGTTGAATAAAGGCTTACCAAATATTATTGATGTTGTAATTGAGAGGCTCGGCTCAACTTGTCTTTTATGCTTCAAGCGGTTGTTTATATGTTTAAAGAGGTATAGATTGGGATGCCTCGAGAATTGTTGACTTATTTTAGGTTACATGGGTGTTTTTGAAGAGTGATTTGGAGGATGAGTTGCTAAGTGCGGTAACATGAGATGCAAATAACTAGATATACCTAAATGAATGGGCATATGTAAAGGGGATAATAAGGATAGTTCATCTTAGTTCTTAGAAGAGTTGGATCTCTAGTAGGGTTAAGTGCTTAAACTGGCTTAACTTTAATAGGTGACATATGGAAGGTAAGCTTTGCTAATTGTATATATCTATTCCTTTAATTCTTACAAGGCTAAAGTCATGTTACACACATACTCGTTGGTTGAGGTCGCGTTTGTGCTTGGCATCTCTCTACAAAGTAGAAGATAAAGTATTAGAATAGTAAGTTATGGAGACTATTTTGAGGTATGTGTAAGTTTACCATCCTTGGTAGACTAGAGGAGATGTCAATCGAATTAGAGAGACAAAACCCATAGTTGTTGATCTTATGAAAAAAATCTAAAGCATTAGTATAAGGTAATGTTTGGTCATGACATAATGTGTAATATTGTTGATAACATGATGTCTAAGACTTTTGATTTAGCTATCATTAGGGTAAGATATGTGTCTATTATATCCTTGATAGAGTGTACTTAGAAGTAAGTGATGGGAAGAATAGCTTCTAAAATTGAGGAAAGTAGCAAGTGGAGTAAACAATTCTCTCCATATATTTGACAAAACATCAAAAAGAATAAGAGTATAAGCTTCAATTAATACCCCTTAATGGGCAAATGGAATTTGAGGTGATATAAATTAGTAAATTGTATGTGGTTGTCTTGGAGACTAGGACATGTAGTTGCAACCTATGGGCACTGACAGGCCAATCATGTCCTCATATAAGTCATTGTATTTTATACTTAAGTTAGGGCATTAAATAGTTATGCGAGTAACGGGTAACATGATAGAGATATACCGATAAGACTTACAAGCATGTTATGGAACCTATAAAGAAAGTGAAGTTTTAGGAAATGACATAGAGAAAATGTTGCCCCTTTTCTTACAAAATTGCTAAGAAGACCTAAGATAAGGAGGAAAGAGAGGATGATGAGGAAAGTACCATGTAAGGGGCTATCTTGAGTCATGTGATGTAAACTCTGCAACAACGAAAACCATAATTCAAGGGGATGTCCAATAAGGAATAATGAAATGTTTAAAACATTGTTTCATATTATGTGTCCATGTTGTACTTTTTTTTTTCGATATTCTATAGTCAACGTTTGTTGTTTTGTTGGTTAGAATATGCAATATTGTTGGGAGTGGCGTTATCGTAAAAATGTCTGTGAATTTGGCCAAGTGAGACTTGCTTAGGTAACACTAGAAAGTATTTAGATTAGTGTGAATTAATCTTACTACATTTATTAATTTTTATTTTTTTTAGCAAGAAAATAAAATAAAATATTAATGGTTGACTGATTTATTTTTCTTAAGGAAAAGAGACAGAATAATAAACTCAGGAGAAGTCAACTTTAGCTTAAGATAGGTTAGTCAACGATTGGGATTTGCAACATAAGAAGCTACATCTTTTAGACAAAGTCAATTGGTTTGATAAATATTGCCATACCTTGAAGGTAAGCTGGTCGATCATGTCAATCCACAATGTATTTTAGAAGTACATTAGGTGTTTGAAACATAAAATTCATTGAAGTTTATATATGGTACATAAAGAGTACATATATTACAAAATCTTTTTAGAGTCATAGCACATATATTTCTTTTTTGAAACATCACAAAAAAAAAAAAAAAAAAATTTACGCTTCAACTTACTTTATACTTAACAAAGTAACCTATATTTTCTTTACCATCTGCATCCTGACCTTGCTTTATGTTGCCTCTTTCTTATGCCTTAAACTGTAAATGAGTAAATCTATTGACTTTATTTATCCATCCATAAGTTATATTAATCACAACGAAGTTATCAAACATTAGTGTATTGTGCATGAGCAACTGACAATACAAAAGTTGCCATTACTCTTTTGGTGGCTGGTACGAAGCTAAGGATACATTCTTCTCTTTGACTTAGGTTAGGGATGGTTTTTTAATGTTTACGTTCCATAGCATGACATTCTTGGAGTTGGCTTACCTTGAGAAAGAGCAAGCTTAAGCTATACTTACCACTTACCATGACTTTCACAAAGAGTTAAGTAGCCATTGATTTAGGTACGGGTGCAAAAAGTCATACAATATTTCAATTTCATAATGTTAACGACATTAGACTTAGAGAAATATAGAATTAAAATTTGAAAATTATTATAGCTTTGCTATTTTATCCATAAAAAATCATGACCATTTCAATTTTATAAAATTAACAACATTGGACTGGTAAAAGTATAGAATCAAAATTTAAAATTATTATAACTTTGTTATGTGGCCCATATTATATCCCTAACACAAAACTTTCATGAACCACAAAACTAACCTGAAACCTTAAAAGTTCCAAAATCAAAAGTTATGATAATCATGTTAAGACCAAAAAATAAAAGTTCATAAGATCTTATGAGGAAAACATTATATTACTTTACTTTTATTAATACTAAATATGGACATTTGTAATAGAATAAAAAAGAAAAAATTTTGAAGATTTATTTTCTTATGATTGACTTTACAATAAATAAGTTACAAAAAAATTTCAGCTTGAAAGAAATTCATTTAACCTATCATATTCGAACATTTTCAAACATAACTATTTCAATCATATATGTCCAAAAATCTATTGAGAAATTGAACCTTCCAATTCACCATAGTGCCGATATATCATAAAAATACAACATATACCATAGCAAAACCAATAATCAATTATGATAACTATTTAATCATACTTAAGCATTGAGATTATCTCAAGCATCCATGAAATTTTTTATCTAAGTTCATCTCTATCTTTGAAACTAAAACCTTTGCCTTCAATGGAAAGATGGTGGCTGTTGATATTAAGCCTTGAACATGTTGTTGATGACCTCCCCATCTATAATGCTTCAACTTTTCAAATGGGTATTATTTTAATTTCTTTTATTTCTTTTCTTCTTTGAAGCAACAATTAGGGTTTCAAGGCTTCTACAAATTTGTGGTATTCTTGGTTATTTGGAAAGTTTAATATGAAACTAGGTTTTAGTCGGGAAAAATGTGATTGAGGTTCTCTTATTTGAGAGAACTTGATGAAAAACATATATTTTAGTTGTATAGGCTATAAGGGTGCTTATACCTAGACATGTGCATTGGGTCGACCTATCCTAAATCAATCTTGAACCATCAGTTCATCGGCCATAAGGGGATTGAACGAGGCCTAGCGAATCGATTCACCTGAATTGGCGGTTCAAGAGCTGGTTTAAGCAGCCCCTTAACTGTTGATTTTTTTTTTAATTTACTTTATTTATCATAAATGATTTGTGGACTTTTCATCTTTTTATTTTTTCATTTCAATCTAAAATTTTATTTTTGGTTCAGGCAACTCCTGAAACTATATATTTATATGTCTTGGTCTTTGGTTTGTGTTTCATTATATATATAGTATAATATTTAATATATATAGTATATTACATATTACCATCCATGTTCCTTCCCATGTCCCATCCCATTACTTTTTCCCCCCATATATATATATATATATATATATTTAATTTTCGGGTTGGCTTATCCCTTAATTGTCGTGCTAAATCAACCCATGTACAAGTCTATTTGTACCTATTACCTTACCTTTTCCATTTTTTCTTTAGAAGTGGCATCTTTTAATCTCTTTATTGTCATTTGTACTACTTAATGTGCTAAGTTTGATATTTCAATTGCATATGTTGATAAATTGATAACTTGGGATGCTTGGTGACCATTATTGGTCGAATTAATTATGTAGATAGGTAATGGACCTTGTTAAATGAGCTAGTAGGTGATTTAAATGAAATAAAAGATATGGATAAAAAGAGTGGTATCTGGCTAAAGCTCACACAAAAGCTTATTAGTTTCAATCAAAATATATTTGATTGTTAGCTGCTAAATGTAGGGTTTCAGGGGCAAAAATATACTTAGTTTAATCATAGGTTTGATGGTGTTTGGGTTAAAAAGCAACTGGATTAAGGTCTTATCAATACTAAGTGGATAGAAATTTTTTTTGTATGCAGATTATTAACCTCCCTGCACATGGATCGAACCACTCACCTTTACTGGTTGATTTATATTATAATGAAAGTAAAGGTCTTCGAATTTTCAAGTTTGAACGTAAGTGGCTTTATCATGAATGTTTCTCGAAGGTTGTTAGACAGGCTTAGTAGAAGCAAATTTGTTAGCTAGATTTATGGAGTTTGATGTGTAAGTTGATTGAATGTAAGAAATCCTTGTTACACTGGAGTAAAACTTCAATTAGGAATAATGTGCTGGAAATTAAGAATTTACACCAAAAGCTTGTAGAATTACAGCATACGGATGCGTTTGATGCTCTTTTAGAGGAAGAAATTTTACTACATCAGTAACTAAATTTTACTCAATAGTAGAAAGAGTTATATTGGCAACAAAAATCAAGAATCACTTAGTTGTAAATTGGTGATCGAAATACTAAATTCTTCCATCATATTACATTGAATAGGAGAGTGAGAAGCAAAATTTATCACATCAAGTGTTTGAATGGAGTCTAGAGAGAAAATGAGATCGTTGTATTTGATGCATTTTTGGAGTTCTTTTCCAATTCATATGCTTCTGATAGGCCAACCATAAATGTTGAAGTGTTGGATTAGATCGATAGTGTTGTTACTATTGAATAAAATGAATGGCTTGTTCAACCATTGGAAGTAGAAGAAGTGAAGGAGGTGGTATTTCAATTGGGGAGTTTCAAGTCTTTGAGTCCTGATAGCTTCAATGGAATTTTCTTCCAGTCACAATGGTAGGATATTGGTCTGTATATTTTTGAAGTGGTAAACAACTTTCTCTAACAAGGTATTTACCCCTAACTTTTTAATAAAACCGACATTACACTTGTCCTAAAAGTTGTGTCTAGATGAACTTTCTCGACTTCTACCTATTAGTTTATGCAATTTCATGTATAAAATTTTATCTAAGGTTCTAGCTAATAGGTTACAACCACTTCTAAATAATATAATCTCTCCTTTTCAAAGTGCTTTTATTCTTAATTGTCTAGTACATGACTATTGTTATGGCTCATGAGATGTTACATTTTTTAAAATTAAGTAAATGTAAAAGAAACAACTTTTGTGCCATTAAAGTAGATATGGCTTAAGTATATGATAGGGTAGCATGGACTTTTCTTGAAGTGGTTAAGAGAAGGATGGGATTTTTTTATATTTGGGTGAGATGGATTATGACTTGTGTAGCATCAGTTTCTTACAACTTAATGGACAATGGATAAAGAGTGGGAAGTTTCTTGCCTTCCAAGGGTATTAGACAAGGGGATCTTTTATCCCCTTATCTTTTTCTTTTGGTATCTAATTGTTTGTCACTAATTGTTAATAAAGCTTTTAAAAGTGGCTCTTGTAAAGGAATAATGAATAGAGTATGTAGTCTACTGCTCGTGTATTTATTTTTTGCGAATGATTTTTTATTTTTCTTAGAGGCAAATAAAGATAATTTCTCATCTCTAAAACACATTCTATAGCTCTATTATAGTGTGTTAGGTTAGCTTTCAAAATCTTGTCCAAGATTTCATTAAAAGAGAATATGCTAGAGTGCTGCAAAAAAATATTAATAACACACCTGGTAAGTATTTAGTACTTCCAACCTCATGAGGAAGGTCTAAATCACATGCTCTTAATTTTGTTAGAGAGAGAGTTATTATGAAACTTCAAGAATGGAAGAAAAACCTATTATCTATGGGGGGCAGAGAAGTAATGATTAAGTCAATTGCTTTTGTTATTCCAACATATTCTATGAGCATTTTTGCTTTTCCAAAGGAGTGGTGTCAAGAGGTCAATGGACTTATGGCTATTTTTTGGTGGGGTAAGAATGAATATGGAGGAAAAATTCATTAGAGAAAGTGGTTGGATTTGTCAAAATCTAAAGATTTAGGAGGCTTTGGTTGTAGATTTTTAGAATCTTTTAATTTGGCCTTAATAGGTAAGTTGGCATGGAGGAATTTACAAAATCCTAATGTATTATGGGTTCGCTTGTTGAAGAGTCTTTATTTTCCATGTTGTCATTTCTTAGAGGCTGCAAGGGGTGGTAAAGCCTTGTAGGGTTTGTAAAGTGTGCTACAAGGAAGGGATGCGATGAAGAAGGATTTTCTATGGTGTATTGGAGATGGTTCATCAGTTAGAGTATGGAAAGATCGTTGGGTTTGAGATTTGCCTGGATATAAGCTTTGGTTCTAGAGAATAGATCTTGCATTGCAGGATTTGCATGCTAGCGATTTAATTGATAGGAAAGGTTCTTATTGGAATATAACTAGTGTGGAGACTTGTTTATTACAGCAAGAAAGGGATGCTATTTTAAAGATTCCTATTATTTCCTTTCTAGATATTGATAAATTAATTTGGAGGGGAGAGAAAACTGGTTCTTACAAAGTTCAGAGTGGTTATCATTGTATTGTTTCTTCTAAAGATCCTCTCAGTCCTTTGCAGCTTCTTTATCTATTAGTGGCCATCATAGAGTGTGGAAAGCAATTTAGAGTTTGCATTTTCAATTGAAACATAAGCATCATCTTTGACACTTATGTTTAAATGCCTTGTTAACTAACATGAATTTATTTTGCAGGAAGATTCTTCAAAGCCTCTTTGTTTTTTTTTGTAATGAAGAGGAGACACCAGTACATTTGTCATTTCATTGCAATTGGGTGAAACTAGTTTGGTATGCATTATTTCAACTAAGGAATAAAGAATACAATATCAAAGAATTCAAGATTAAATCCTAACAATAGTGTAGCAACTACAACTAATAAAGAAGGATGGAAGGATTTTCTTATCATATGTTGCTATTAAACTATGGCATTTATGGTTGCATCACAACCATTGTGTTTTTGATAGAGTTCTCCCTAATCTAAATAGTGTTGTGGCAATTATTCATAAAGAGATTGCTTTACTTAATAAAGTAATGTTTGCATCTCATTTTTTTTTTCTCCAAATCTTGTTGAATGTGCTACTGATTGTCAAAGGGAGGAATTAGCTCCGTTGCAGTTGATGCACCAAGGTCAAAATAGGGCCAACATGGATATTGCAGGTGTAATCTATATAGCAACAATAGTAAGGGACATAAACCAATTCGCAGTAGGTTATGACCAACACCTTTCTCAAACAAAGAGATCATGGAGACCTCCTAGTCAATAGTTTATCAAGATAAACTATAATGCGGGTACAAATATGTCTAATAATATAGGGGGTTTAGGTGTTGTTTGTAAGGACTATACAAGAGCATTATTTTGTTACAGCCTGAAGCAGTAGAGTAGTAACAGTCCCGCCGTGTAAACCATTCTAAGATAGAAGTTGACTGTATAGCCATTATCTTAGACTTGATTTACATAAGGTGTCCATAACTAATCCGATTTAAAGAAAATAGTTTACAAATTGAATATGTCATTAGTATGTAGAAGTATTAAAAACATATACTAGGATTCTAATATTCCAAGTAATGTTACATGATTTAATAACCTAACCTCACTTAAGTAGTACATACTTTAATAATAGAAGATTCAAAATATAAGGACTAAACGTTAAAAATGTAATTGATCATTAGTTTTATTTCCTCACTCCCTAAGGTCCAATGGTAACTAGCTTCAAGGTAATTATGATGCCGCTTCCAAGCTAGTACCTATAATAATATCTATAAAGATGTGAGCAACCAACCGTTCAGTAAGTTAGGACGGAGACATAAGACTATACATTAGACACAAGTAAGGTTATCAGTCAGTTATTTAAATACAATGCAACAAACAAATGTCATCGTAAGATATTATTTAGTTCGTTGTGAAATTAGAGAAATTACATCTACTTTAATCCAGGTTGAAGAGTTTAGTGTACATTTCAATAGGTTACGAAAAAACCTAGCCTTATATAATGGAGATACCGCTTCTCTCGTGACTATCTTTGAACCACTGTTTTCACCTTTATTGTAACATTTTTTCTTATTACTCAGTTTAACTAAGAATGAAGAAGGGACTATTATGCTCTAACGCCATCCCCTTCGATGGTATTAATATTTGATCGGAGAATCTTAAACGCCTCCTTTAATGGGTTGCAATGCATGTCCAATTTAGACTACAAGTCATATATTTAATTAAGTTCACTTTAAGGTGTTTAATCATTTTACACGAAACAAACAGTTATAATCTAGTGCATTAATGTACACACACATACGGGCATACACACAATCAAGCTATCTAATAAACACAACCAAGTATAATCTTAAGTCTTTGAGTAATAGAATAGTACTCTGAAATATAGTAATATATTGATCCTAAACTTATTTAGATATCTCGTTTACTTACTTAAGGTACGACTTGCGATAGAATAGTCCTTACAATACAGAGGTCGTTTTAGTATTCATATAACTACTTTATATAGACTTTATTCTGTAACTCTTGTTACTATCTTCAGTTTAGGATTTTATTATATCTAACTATTTCGGTTTTAAGTCTCTTATAATTATTTCTGTTTTGAGTTAGGTTCTAATTCAGCTTTTGATTTCATTTGTTCATAAATCTAAAAAATTCTTGCTAATCTATTTCATAGAGTTTATCTAACTTTAATTCGAGTGAAAAAGGGTATTCAATTCAATTTCTAATCAATTCTCTAGTATACTAATACACAAGGTATACCCCTTGTTTCTGATTTTGCTTCTAAATTAGCCTATAAATCAGCTTTTCGTTACAGTTTTTAGTCATAAACTTTAAGAACTCTTTCTGATCTAATATATGAAATTCATCTAACCACATTTGGGTATTCTAAATCTTTCTATTTAACTCTTGATTAGTATTCCGGTCTGTACTATATACTTTATTCTTGATTTAATTTTCAAATTTGCTCTCGATTTGAGAATATCCTATATTTTTCCATATATTTTCCTAAATTTACAATCCTAATTAGATTTATATTATTCTCCTAATATTATAATATTATTAATTTAACCTAGTATATCCCACTCATTTAATTTTTCAACTTCACATATTACCCATTCTTAAATAATTACACATAATACACGTATTTAACATCCCCAACACTACAACTATTATCTCTCATTATTAACTATTATTTCAAGATACCTAAATATATCTTAAAGCAGAATTTTTCAGCAATTTAACATTAAATCACAAAATAAGCCTAAAAATTAACTTTTATTTATGATTTTAAGGTCTAAAAATTAAGTAAAAATTTGGAAAATTGATTTTAAGAAAAACTCTTTGTAGCACTATGAAATATACCTTAGATAGTTTATATGAAAATTTTGGGTTAAAGACTATATCATTAAGATTATTTCAAACAAAAGTGAAAATTAACTTGAGTTTAGTAGTTTCTTAAGGGTAATATATTCCGGAACCTAATTTTATCAAATTGATATTTCTTTTTTCTAAATTTACATACAAAAATAACACAAAATACCAATTTTCATAATTTTACGCCTTAATTTGATATTTTTAACAATTTACATAAAATCAAGTGGAAAAATGAACTTACTAGTCTAATTGCCTCTAGCCACCAATGGTGGCTCCCAGTATGTTGGCAGCCCCTAGCGATACTTCTACTATTAAATGGTGGTGGCCGTTTTGTTCTAGGTATTTGTTGAGTATGGGTTCTCCTCTAAAGGCTTATTTATACTATATTTTGTATAATTTTTGTAAATTAGTTCTCTCTTCTCTTCTCATCTCTTCCTATTTTTCTAGACATTAAATTGACCAAAATGAGTTTTGAAGAGGGTATTCTAAATTTATAGAGGTGTTTGGCTATTTTCCTTAAATTTTATGTTGCTAAGTGTCCTTTTTCATTTTCCTTTTCACTTTCTAAATGGCATATTTCTATTTACTAATTTTCTTTCTTTTATTCTTAGCTTGTTATGCCTATTTCCAAACATTCCTACAATTTCCACAATTATTTATTTATTTTACTAATTTTATTAATTATTTTAATATATTTTAGGTATTTTAAGTAATTTTACGTATTTTAACATATTTCAGGTAAAATTGAGTATTTTTACCTACATATAAATATATATATATAGCACACATAAATTGTTTAAATATTATTTAAGTTATTTTGTGATTTTTAATATGCATATAATTTATTTTTATTGATTCGTTAATTATCAAAACTTATTTTATATGTTTTTAATAAATAACGAGTAATATACATATAATATAATATTTAATTATTTATTTTTTAAAATCTAAATTTACGAGATTACTTTTATTAATATTTCTAATTACATCATAAAACTAGAGCTCAATTAGATAACTTATTGACATATGGAATCTCAAACACCTGACTACGGACCATACATATTTCATGCGAAAGCTTATGCTGTTCAATCAAGTGATGTTGAAATCAATGAAGCATGTAAAATTAGGGAAGTACTAATCGTTGCATTTGGAAAAGTATAGAATGACATTCACGTTGAATCATACTCATTTCAAATAGTGAAGGCAATTCCTGCTCCTCATACTGCATAATGGAAATGTGTGGGTGTTATTCCGGATATTTTATAATTAAAGTAATCTTTTCGGTTTTGTTTTATCTCTTTTATTTATAGATAATCCAATATATGTGCTCATTAGGTAGCGTACCAAACTAAAAATGGGATAAGCCAAATAGATCCTCGTTCTGTTTTTCTATTTTGTTTTATGTGGACTTTACCTCGTAGCTACCAAATGCGTAACTCATTTTTCTAGTAGCTGAATGGATTTATCTTATGACCGGAAAAAAAAAAAACAAAAGATAGTGCACTAATTTTGAAAATTTGAATTAATTATTAAGAGGGGGGAGTTGTGGTGGCGGGCTGTGGTGTGTTGGGGGTGGGGGATGAAGAAAAGTCGACTGCAAATGTAAAATATTTCCCAGTGGGAGCATTGTTCGAGTATCTTAATTATCCCTCGAATAAACTTGCAATTTCAAGAGTATTCTTGTAAAATCTCTCTTATCCCTAAAATACACTCTCAACCTTTTTTTTGTTTCCCCCGAAATAAACTACCCTCTATGGAAAACTAAACCTCTATATTCTTTTCTTTTTACTCTCCATCTACCGCACTCTCTCTCTTTGTAGTACGTCGTCTCTTTCTATATTTCTTCGCATTTCTGCAATTATAATCTGGGGTTTTTAAGGGTTTCTGTTCATCAACCTGAGGGGGCTTACCTTGTCGCTTAGTGGCCTCAAGGTACTATCTGAAATATATTCGACCTTTTTTTTTTTTCATGGTTTCTACAGTTTATTATGAAAGTTTATTGAAGAAACTTATCTACGAGTCATGCGTGGCTTTACATTGATTATTTAAGTTATGCCTGTGTTAGGATGTGATTTACTCGTAAACGAAGATGATATTTATCGATTTGGGTCGAAATCATTGTGGTTTAATTTTGTACGCCGTGTTTGATGAAATGTCTGTTAGAGTTAGTTAACTGAATCCCATAGTTTTTACGTTTTCAGTGTTAGATTTTGTTTTTGTTTTTGTTTTTCTTTCCTCTTATATTGCGAGTAGTTTGCTACCTTTGTTGGGTGTTCTTACTAATCTTGACACCGCTGTCACTTTGAGTTTTGTGATTATTTGTTTTATATTAGGTGAAGTATTGTTTGTTTTAGTTTTTTCCTCCTCCATTAGTTGAACTGGAATATTGTTTCCTAAACTTTGAGCTGGAGTTTTTTCCTTTTGATAGATTTTAGATATTTTTGTCATTGTATTTTCATGCCTTTTGGGTTTTTATATTGATTGTTGGATTTTATGGAATTTGCAGGAAATGAAGCTGGTAACTGCTCTGATGTAGTCAAGAAAATAAAGACCTTCTAAGATTTGGAGCTACATTCTAGTATTAGGTATCTTTTCCGATGATTATTCGAAGACTTTGCTTTTCCACTGGTAGGTTTTATCCACATTCATCAATTTTTGCTAAGAAGTTTGCAAACCAACTTTCTGTTAGTCCTAATATTCTCACGCAACGTTGCCCTAAATCAAAGTGTCAGAAGTTCTTTGTGTCCCCTCGATTTATTTCGTCAAATTTTGAAATGAGTGATTCCCAAAGACCTCATTCTGTTCCCATACCAGATCTTGACAAAGCAGATAAAGTTGAATTGCTGAGGGCCCTTGAAGCATCACTGGGTTCTTCATTCAGCAGAGAACCATCACGCCCCACTCCAAGTCCTTTGATAATTGTCATAAGTGGACCAAGTGGGGTAGGAAAAGATGCAGTTATTAAGAGATTGCGGGAAGTCAGGGAGGGTCTTCATTTTGTTGTTACGGCGACCAGCCGACCCATGCGGCCTGGTGAAGTACACGGGAAAGATTATTTCTTTGTTTCAAAGGAAGAGTTTCTTGAAATGGTTGCAAAGGATGAATTATTGGAGTATGCATTGGTTTACGGGGATTATAAAGGAATTCCAAAGCAACAGATTCGTGAATACATGGCTAAGGGGAATGATATCATATTGAGGGTGGACATTCAGGGGGCGAGAACCCTGAGGAGGATACTTGGACAATCTGCTGTTTTCATATTTCTTATTGCTGAGACGGAGATGGAACTTGTTCAGCGGTTGATTAATCGGAAGACGGAGACTAAGGAGGAACTTCTTGTAAGGATTGCAACGGCAAAGGAGGAGGTGAGACATGTTAAGAGTTTTGACTATGTTGTGGTGAATGAAGAAGGAAAGCTTGAGAATGCCGTGAAAATGATAGAATCTATCATAGAAGCTGAGAAAGCCAAAGTTCAACAAAGGACAGTAGTTATTTAGAGTAGGGTTCTTCACTTGAAGATTGTTGTGGTCGTATTCAGTTGAACCATTGATTTTTGGTTGAAATTTTCTTCTGCTTTTTTGCGTGTTTGTTTGAGATACATAAGAAGCATATACACTTTCCTGAATCTAAACTTTACATGTTATGTAATTTTATTGTTGTAAACTCGTCATTCATTTTCTCTCTTCTTGGTTAAGCAGGATGATTCACAAGTTGGGCATAAGTCCAGCAGATGAATTAATCAGTGTTTTTTCCTCTTCTATTAGCAAATGCAATGAATATAATCCTAACTAGTGTTGAGCAATGAATGGATCATAATGGTTTAAGACCTATTTGTATAGAAAAATCCAAACAATGGAAAGGGTTAGAGTGTCCGCGAAAAGTAATGGATTTTTTTTCCCCCTTTTAATTATACAAATGCAATGAATGTAATCCTAACTGTTCTTGAGCAGTGAAAATAAAAGGTGGATCTAAATGGCTTGAGACCTCTTTGTATACAAAAATCTGAACCATGGAAAGGCTCAAATGTGGGTATCTTGATATTGTTGCTTTGTGAGTCTATCGCACAAGATAACATCATTGGTTACTAGAGCCTCTTTAATCATTATCAATCTAATTTTTCTTTATATTAGTATGCATCATTTAGATGGCATGGCCATGAGTGTGAGGTGGGATGGGTTGCTTTTCTTGGTTCTTGCTTGTGCATCGGTGCTAGAAGCTGTTGTTTGGTGTTGTTCAGATGAGGTACAGGAAGCTCTTGGTTATCCTATATTATTGATTGATTGCATTGGAGTATGCACTTCATCTATTATTGATCAATTTGTTGAATATACAATCAAGAAGCATTACAACTGCATTTTAATATGGGGCCTCAGTACAATGCCTTTGGTACTTGTTGGATTAGTAAACCTTCTTCTGTTTGTACAACCCAATGGAATATATATTCGGCATTCTGAGGCTTTGGTAAGTTATTAAGACACATATGATGGATTGTGGCACACTTACTAGGTGGTAGTTTTATGCACATGGAAAGATGCGTTTCACTTTTGGTAATTGGAACAATGTGTTTTATTAGTGGCTTCTCAATTCAAAATCTATTAGTGGCTAAGGATTGATGATCATATCAGAAAATCAGTTTACCATTTCGCAATATAAATATAGCTGATTGAGTCATGTGAAATATGTTCTCTGTTCCTTTCTTTCCCATCTTTCCTGATTTCAACTGATGAAAGTATAATCGGCAACCTGTGAGTTGGTTCCAGTGGCCTCTCGGTTTAGCTAAGAACTCTTGTTATGTGGAAGCAATTATACTGAGGCTGCATTTTCAGTTTCTTGTAGAAGTAAATAGTTTCCTACATATATGAAGTTAAAGGTTAGAGTCAATTAGCTTTTTGGTCAGGTTAGAGTCAATTAGCTTTTTGGTCTAGAGTAGGGTCTCAATACCCTTTGTCATAAATATCGGGTTTTAACCATTTCAGTTAAATTACATATAGACTTAAGTTATAAGTTGATTCTTGGTGATGTTTATTAAGAGGTCTGCGATTGTTGCTGAGTCTACATTAGCATCTTGTACCGTTTCTCTGCTTCTTGCAGGATGCAGGGTCTCGATACCCTTTGTCATAAATATTGGGTTTTAACTATATCAGTCAAATTACATATAGACTTAAGTTATAAGTTGATTCTTGGTGATGTTTATTGAGAAGTCTGTGATTGTTGCTGAGTCTACATTAGCATTTTGTACTGTTTCTCTGCTTCTTGCAGGATGCATTGTGGTTTTGCTAGATACCGTTATTTAAGAAACTTTTCCCCTCCTCATTTTCAGGTTTGATATAGGAGAAGATAGAAGGATCTATTAAAACTTAAACAATTTGATATATCCATACTCTTACTACCTTTTGATTCCTTCCATGGAAGTTTTTGGGGGGTCAATTCTGTTATTTGCTTGTGGTAGGGTCTATATATGGGTCTATTCACTTTGAAGTCTATATCTAATTTTGCCTCTAATTGTTTTAGTGTTTGGATGCTTCCTATGAGAACATATGATTTAAGTACTTTGAAGCCTTAAGTGAGAGAAACTTCTGATCTCACCAACATAAAGATCAAAAGCCCTTGTATTCATTCCTTGTGCTAAGCTTTATTTATATAGGCTTAGAGGCACTAATTCTGAAAATGAATGGTAGTGCTTCCGAAGATAAAAGACCAATCATGGAAATTTATATTACATTGACAAAAGAAGTCTTCAAATATAAAAATCCTTGAAAGGAAAACATATCATTGACCTTCCTCCAGTAATTCAGGCTTGTCCTCAGGCTCATACAATGAGTCGGAAATTTTTAGAAGTCTCTATGTCATCTTTGCAGATAACATTACCCTCATTGTGAAAGCCACTAAAGAAAATGCTAGTTCGATTCGTAAGACCCTCCTTCCTCGGGGACCTCTCCAAAGAGGGAGTCAATGTTGGCAAATCTCAATGCACTTCTCCAAAAATGTGCTAGTAAAATGTTAAGGAAGAGATTGCATATTAAACTTTAGGATTACCATAGATTTTGGGAGATACTTGGGATATGCTCGAGAAAGGGGAAATAGATGTAAAAGCTCTCACCTAAATCTTATTATCGAAAAAGCACAGAAAAAGCTAAGTGGTTGGAAGTTTAGGAATCTGAGTGTGGTTTGCCAAATCTCTTTAGCCAAATTTGTGCTTTGCGAAGTCACTATATGCAAGTAGGCAAGTTACCTCATCCAATTATAGACAGATTCACTCAGATGGCTGACAACTTTATTTGCAGTTGAACAAGTGAGGGAAGGAAGACTCACACTCACTAGGTAAACTGGAATCGAGTACTCAAATCCAAAAGCAAAGGTGGCCTAGGGCTGCTCAACTTTGGCGAGAGGAATGAAGGGTGTGCTCTAAAATGAAATTGAAAAATAGGAAAGTGATCGGGGTCTCTTTGATCAAAGCAAAATATATGAAATGCTTTAAAGGAAAAGAGGATAATTGCCCAAGAAAAGCTTCCTTACTAGCAAAGGGATTAATAATGAGCGGGCAAACTTGCTAAGAAGTGCTATTTAATTTTGGGAAATGTAACAAAAAAAAAAAAAAAAAAGAAAACCCAAGTTTTGGTTTGATAAATGGGCAATGAATTTCACTAACTAACAATTATTCCATGGCTCCTCATACAAAAATGTGAAAACTCTTAACAGTTTAAGATTATTGGCAATTTGAAACAAATTGAAGAGATAACAAAATGGGTTTTTAGCTAGCTCCCATCCTATGTGAGACATTATCCCTATTTACTTAAGAAGTAACAACAAAGATAGTAAGGCCTCTAGTCAATTTGCAAGATCTTTGCCATCTCTAGTAGATATATATATATTCCCAAATGGTTGCTAGTGAACCAAAAGATATATAGTAATGGAAGTGGAACCTTTCCCTCAAGATACTGTGATGGAAACCATAGTACAAGAGCCTCCCCATAGCTCTATTGATAGTGCATTTCGTGCGTAGGCCTTAAGGCCCATTATGATTGAACCTTGGTTACAAAACCGAATGAGCTAAGATGTATAGGGTACAAACACTTCGTCTTCCCTACTTAGTGATCAACCCTTAAGGTGCTTGGCTGTAAAGCTGAGCCCCACAAGTAAGAGGCCACATGCTTAAGTAGTACAACACTTATAAGCCATTAACGCAAAGGGATAGCTATGCACCCAAACCATATAGTGCTCGTAATTCATTAAATATGAAGGGATGATTGCATGCCCAGACAATATGGTGCTTGCTATTTGGAAGGATAAGCGCATCGCCTAAGGTAATCATATCTCTGTTCTATAGGAAGATCTTACCAACCTTGGGCCCCTGATGCCTTCGACAAGACGTCTTATTCTCAACTATTTTATTCTATACCATCTACGGTTGACCTAAACATCAAAGTCGTTACGCCAGAAAAAACTTCATTACCTAACCTAGTCATGTGTTATTGTTGTAGGTGATTGGAGGCCCAATTTTAAGCTTGATGGAAAGACATTGCCAACTTTAGCACCTACTGTATAAGTGGCACATTGAAACAATTTTTAAAAATCTTTGAAAAACCCTCACCATACTCTCTAAACACTTAAACATCACTTTCAAGCATCATCTTCAGGTTCCACCAACAAACATGTCTAGAAATACTCAGCTTCCTAAGACCAAAACCGCAAATGAAAACCCTTAGCCTCCAATAACTTACAATAATCCTTAGCAACTCCTTCACTAACCATTCTACTCCCAATCCTACTAGGGTTACAAGGTGACGATGATTAGCTCACCAAAACGAAGAATTTGCCACATCAAATCATAAATGAAAATTAGCTCATTAATATGCGCACAGATAACCTTAAAAGAGCATGAGCACAAATCATCACTCCTGTTGCACAATAAGTAGAGTAACATGGCTCTATCATGTCATAACTTCCATTGCCCCAATGCAACAACCATCATAACGATGGCTACTCCATTATATATTCATAGCTTGACTGCCTCCAGGCCGGTTGTTGCATGATAACTTTGATTTTAAACATATTTCACATGGTGATTTTATAGTATTTCCCTCACATTTTTGGTTTTCTTTAAAGAAATTGATACTTAATTGAGTAAAATTTTGATTTCAAGGTTTGAATGCGTTCTAGGATCGAAAACGAAGAAAATGAATCAAGTTTCACTCAAATCGGAGTTTAAATGAAGAAGTTATGAAGTTTTGAAGTTACACAGTTTGGGACATGGCTATGTCCTCAGGCTATGTCTATCCAGAAAAATTTGCTAAGGTCAGAAAGTTACACGACCTGAGAATACGGTCATGTCTCGGGCCGTGTCTGGTGACGAAAACAGAATCCTTATAATACATATATAAAAGGACATATGAAGGTTTAGACGAGAAGAGAGATATTAGAGAAAACGAACAAGACATGAGAGAAGAGAAGAGACTTGAGGAGAAAGAGAAGAAAAAGGCGAAAGCAACACCAACTTCAAGATTGGAGAGATTGTTCATCAATCAAAGGGGTTTTTTTTCATGTTTTATTTTATGTTTTTGATGGAACTCGTTTTTAGATTTATTATGATAGCTTAGAATTCGTGTATTTAGGATTATGGAACATAGGGTTTCATGTGACTCTTGGGTTGATTTATAAATTTCAATAAAGTTTCTATCTTTTCTTAATTCAATTATGTTGTTTAATTGTTGATTGATAATTTTAGAGTATCAATATATAATATTATGCATGATGATTGAGAAATTGCATGTGTAATTAGATCTTGGCATAATTGGAGAGAATTAAATGTATGCTTAGAGATAAGATATATGTTTCTTCCGGAAAATTAATTATTTGTGTGGGAATTCATTATACATTAATACAATTTTAAGTTATATTACTAAGTGAAGAGATTCCGATAAATAATTTAGGATTAGGGTTAATATGCTTGAGAAAGGTATTAACTTTAATTGTGAATCCCTCCGGTTAAGAATAATAGAAACTGAATTGAATATATTTTAAGCGATCACATGTTAAACACTAGGGGAAATAATTCCTAAATACGTTATTGCATACTTGAATTCATTCTTAGTTTTATTGCTTTCTAAATTGCTTAATTAAGTCTCATAATTAGTTTAGTTTATTAATTTCATTATTTTTAATTCATTCAACCCATTACAATTTTCCGATTAGATAATAGAGTTAAGGTTAATATTAGTACTTGAAATCTTTGAGGGATCGACTCGGACTCACATTCGCTATATTAAAACTGATAGGTGCACTTGCCAGATATCATTGCACTTTTGTTAAGTCCTAATCTTGTTCGAGTTGAATAGACCCCTACTGTATTAGGTCTTGATCTCTCTTAAAATATGTAGACTCTTGATGATATTAAGCCCCGATCTCCCTTGACATATATGGACTCTTGATAACATTAAGCCTAACCTCTTTTGAGGTATTTGGGCTCTTGATGACATCACGTCCTAATCTCTTTCTCGATACATGGATTCTTCATAGCATTAAGTCTCGACCTCTTCTAAGGTATGCAAACTCTTGATGACATTGGTTCCTACTCTTTGCAAAGACTAACAAATTTTTTACCATTTTTAGTTTAAGCCTTTAGAAAGGTTAATGGATAGCCAACTTCTTTAGGTCATGTTAGATGGTATTCCCAATTTGGCTTACTAGGGTAACCTTATAGACAGAGACCTATGTCTAAGCATTTAAGGAACTCCTAAGGCAAAGTACGTTGCCCCTTCTTTAGTTTACATATTTGACTACAATGGATATGGCCTCCTCATGACACTTGATCATCCTCTATCCTAGCCTTTAGAAAGGCTAATGGACAGTTGACTTCTTTAAGTCATGTTAGATGGTGTCCCAAATTTGGCCTAATAGAGTAACCTCATAGATAAAGACCTTAGTTTGAATGTTTGGAGAACTCCTAAGGTAAAGTACATCACCCCTTCCTCTAGCCCATATGTCTAACTACGAGAGACATAGCCTCCTCTTGATGATTCTCATACCTAACCTTTAGAAAGGGTAGTGAACAACGAACCTGTTCATGTCATGCTAGATTGTATCCTTAATGTAGCTTACAAGGATAATGTAATGCTTTAGGTCAAAAGCAGTTAATAGTTAAGCCAACAAACACTGATGGGCTCATTTTAATCACTTGGCCTAAAAGTTTTAGGCTTGTATTGATAAGGTATTTACAACCATGGCTTTATAAATTAATACCATGACTTTCCATAATCCATTTGGGATACTTAACCATGGAGTCTCACAATTTCCCTCTTAAACATGCGACGTTTTCGTTGTGAGACCTTACAATTGGGCTTGGATCTTCCCCCCTTTTCGGTATACGATTTGGGCCATCCACTACTTATAAGTCATCTTAGAAGCATGTAAGGAGTTACACCCTGGTGACACTCTTTACCTTCCTTAGACCTCTTCTCTAAACTGAAGCCAGATCCGAATCATCCACTTATTGGCAAGGGGTCATCTTTGATACTATTTGTAACGCTTTAGGTAAAAAATAGTGAATAGCTAAGCCAACAAATATTGATGGGCCCATTTTAACCACTTGGCCCAAAAGGTAAGCTTGTTGACAAGATATTTATAACTATGGTTTTAGAAACTACTACCATAATCTCCTACAATCCATATAGGATACTTAAGAATAGGTTCTCATAGATAACTTCAATAATAGAAACCTAGGTTTAAATGTTCGAGGAACTCTCAAGGCAAAATATGTTGCCTCCCCCTACTCCCCCCTTCTCTCCTCCCCCTTTGATAAAATCAAATATTGACCTCTTGCAAAAGGTATGCGGATTGTTGATGACATCAAGTTCTGTTCTTTATAAAGACTATTGAATTTTTTATCATTCTTAGTTTGAGCCTTCAGAAAGGTTAATTAACAGTTAACCTCTTTAGGTCATGTCGAATGGTATCCCCTAATTCAACCTGCTAAGTTAACCTCGTAGATAGAGACTTAGGTTTAGACGTTTGAGGAACTCCTTGGGAAAAGTACATGGCCCCTTCCTTAGGCCTACATGTCCAATTGTAATGGACATGGCCTCCTTAGGACTCTTGATCATTCTTAGTCCTAGCCTTTAGAAAGGTCAGTGGATAACTGACTTCTTCAAGTCATGCTGAATGGTATCCCCAATCTAGCTTATTGAGGTAACCTTGTAGATAGAGACGTAGGTTTGAACATCTAAGGGACTCTTAGGGCAAAGTACATCGCCCTTTCCTCAAGCTTACATGTCCAACTATGACGGACATGGCCTCCTCAAGACTTGATCATTCTCGGTCCCAGCCTTTAGAGAGGCTAATGGATAGCCAATCTCTTCAAGTCAAATAAGATGGTATCCCCAATTAAGCCTACTTGGGCTACTTTGTAGATAGACACCTAAGTTTAAATGTTCGAAGAACTTCTAAGGTAAAGCACATAGCACTTTTACCCCTTCCCATACCCCCCTTGTACCCCTCTTTTCCTTAAGCCTATATGTTAAAGAGAAATGGCCTCTTCAAACCAACATGTCTAAACCATCAAGAATTGACCTCTTCAACGGATTTGCCTCCCTCAGGTCTATAAGTCTAACCAAAGACTTCGCTTCCTTAGGTTAATGAGTCCAACATCTTAAAGGCTTGCCTTCTTAAGCTTATAAGCCCTATAAAAAACCTTACCTTAAAGGTTAAATAGATGACATGAAGGGCTTCCCTTCTTCAATTTATAAGTCTAACCTTGGGATTTGGCCCATTGCGGCTTGTAAGTGTCCTACCAAGAGAGGGTTGGAAGACTTACTCTAGCATTAAGACTAGGCCTACAGGCATCCTACCTAACCTAAACGGCAACAACACACAATCCAAGAGAGCCTACTAAGTCTTAAAGGCATCTGAACAAGCTTGCCTTGGTCCTTAGATCCTTATCATTTAATCAAATCTTGCTTAGATTCAAGCCATGAAAAATAAAGAAGCAATATAAGTAGAAATAATGACGATATTTCATTACCAAAATCAGTCTTTATAAATAAGTTTAAGGGTCAGCTCCCTAATCCTAAGCTAGTAAACTCTCAAACCAATGATTACAAGTTAAAGCAGACAATATATTGAAGACTAAAAATAGAATCAAGAGGCTTGCACGTCTATAGGATTCTATACATTAGGAAGGCTCTATTTATCCTGAGGGACCTACCTAATAAGAGGATCAACTGCTTTTTCGTTCCCCAACCTCACCCCACTACCCCACTACCCTTAGGTCATCTTCATTAATGTCCTCATCACCATCCTCTTTAGCCTCTTAAGCAGAATAACCAACATACTCGTTGAAAGCAAAGAGGTTATACTTAAGATGGATGTTTAACACAAACTCTTTTGCCTTCTTGATTCCCTCTAACAAGAAATTAGTGTGGTATTCTTTCTTCTCCTACTACCTTTGAAGCCCTCCACAACCTTCCTTTAGTGGGATTGAATTAAGTAGCAGCCCTTCTTCCCTTGTTGAATAACCTCAAGGGTTTGATTGGTGACCAAGAGATCGGCCTTCATCTTGGTAAACTATTATCGATTAAGGGAACTAAGAGGATTAGCCCTTCCCCCATATTGAAATTCTTAAGGAAAGAAATAGTGTAAGGTATGGCTATATGGCAAACTCGAAGCCCCTCTCTATAAAAGAATGCATCAGAAAAAATAAATTGCATTTTAATCCACTTAAACCTCATTAGCGAAAAAGCATCAACAATCTCAAACTACGATGCAATTCCTGAGATTCAAGCTCCTAACCAATCATACACATGGTCGTCACATCCGATAGTCGTTGATTACTGTAGTACGTACCCTTATAGCATTACATCAATCCATACAACAAGCCCCCTTGGAAGCATAAAAGATATGCTCAAGGAGTATAGAACTTAGTTAAGTTTACCAAATTACTGATTAAGAAATGTTACAATCCTTAAAGAGGCCTTTTTGACTATGACTAACCTTTCACATGATCCATGCTCAAGAAGTATTAATAATGACGAAATGACATTTCCCTAATACTTCCCCAATCAAGATGGCCTTAGAGCTACCTTTAATATCGGTACGCATGCATGGTAAGCCACTTATACTAGGCCACACCAGTCTAAAATGTCAGAGTCGTAAGAGACCTTACCTACTAAGTTGGAGCACCTTTGCTGTCTAGCTTAGATAACTTACTCTCTATTAGCCAGTTGTTAAACAGATTTTTTTTTTTGGGTTTTGTAGGGGGGGGGGGGGGTGTACCTAAGCAATATTGGGCCCATAAGCCATTAAATGCGAAGGGATAACCATGTACCTAAGCCATACAATGCCTACAATTCATTAAATACGAAGGAATGATTGCATGCCCATGCAATATAATATTTGCAATTCGAAGCAACGGGCATAAGGCTTGGGATAAACATACCTTAGCTTTGTGAAAAGATCTCACTAACCTCGAGCCCTTAAAGCCATGGATAAGGCATCCTAGATCGTAGGATATTGACCAATTAAGGGTCTAAAGTCCCACATATAAATGCTCTAATTCCTCCCTTTAGGGGGTGTGAATCTCACATATACATAAATTCTTATATTCTTGTTTTGTTTTATTCTCTACCATATGTGATTGGCTTAAGCGTCATAATTGTCATGCCTGAGGAACCTTTGGCACCTGTCTTAGTTATGCATTGTTGTTATAGGTGATTAGAGGCACAATGTCAAGCTTGATGAGAAAAAAACATCATCAACAAGCTGAAAATTTAAGGAGAAGAAAGATAAAATTAGAGGCATGATGCCCAAATTGTAGTGACCTAAGTGAACATTTGAAGCATGCTTCCTTTCTTTGCAATGGCATACAAGACCTTGCAAAGGAATGGGAAACTATTCCTTTTGATAGCTAGGAAGTAAAAGGAACAATCTAGGCATCATGCAAAGTCACATTAGAATGATAACCCATGAATTTTGGGTCTACTCTAAAAGAAATTGTAACTCCAAAAAAATAATGAATAGTCAAGCTAATAAATACTTACTAGCCCTTTTCAACTATTCAGCCCAAAAGTTACTAATTAGTGTTGACCAAATATTTACCCTAATAGCCACATAAGCCAATATTAATTCTCTATAACAATCTAGTGAGACTTTAGTTAACATGGGGTATCACATTCCTTCCAACCTTTAACCCTACCCCCCTTCCCACCCCCTACCCCCAATACCCCAACCTATCCCCCCAAATTACCAAAAACATGCAATATACTCATCATGAGACCATACAATTAGGTCCAATTCTTTTCTCTTTTCGCTCTACAATTTGGTTCATTTTTGTTATCCTCAACTTATAGATAATCATGAAAGCATACCAAGAGTTACATCCTGATGACATTCCCTGCTCTTCTTGGATTTCTTCTCTAAACTAGGTTAAAACAGTCGCTTAATTGTCTACCTATTGGTAAGAAGTTAGCTCTAATACCATTTGTAACCCCTTGGGTTAGAAGTAGTGAATAATTAAGTCAATAAATACTAATGGGTGTTTTTCAACTACTTATCTAAAAAAATTTTAATTATTATTGACAAGATATTTATCATTATGGCCTTATAAACTAATATCAATTTTCTATCACAATTTATGTGAAACTTCATTGACATGGGGTATCATATGTAAATAAGAATGTTTGTATAGTTGAAACTTTAATCCTCTTACAAAGTTGATCAGGGAAGGACGAGTTGGACATAAGGATTAGTGCTTTTGAGTAGGCAAGCTTAGATAGGAAGAATAGGGGAATGATCATGGTAAGGGGATTTTTAGGTTTCATGGAAGGTTAGGCAAGTTGGATATTTTTGTAGCAAAGATATAGGTTAACTATTAGGGTATCTTTTTTTTTTTTTAAATCTTTAAAACATGGAAATAAATAGAGATTCATAAATCGTTGCCTTTTATTGTGTAATGGTGACCCAAGATTGAAATATCATATTGCAATTATGGCATGCAAGAAAAGATTCTCTAAGCTGAAGATAGTAGCGATTGAAGCTATTCTGAAGGAGCTAAATGCTATCGTAGTAGCTTAGCTAATAAAATTCAGAATGAAAAGCATGATGAATGTTTCTTTTTCTGAAGTTCCTCTTGTGAAAATTTTAGAACGTTTGTATAAAAACTATATTAATATCTATTTCAGCAAAGAGAAGAGAACCCGTAGGATTATAAAGGAGCACATAACTCTAACTCTATAGAGTTAAGGCTTGTTTTTGTATTTTACGTAAATGACATTGCAATATTCCCTCCAAAATAAAAAAAAAACTACTATTGGCACTACCTCCAACATCATGTCTCATTATTGGGTGGTTGATCTTGGTGTTCTACTCCTTAATCAAATACACAAGCTACCATTGATCTTTGAAAGATGTCATACCCATTCCACCAATCAACATGATAAAGCTTTCCTTTTCTCTATCTTTCACAACTTAGTATTCTATTTGACCATCTATATATCATGGGTGAGAAAAAAATCAACCAACTAAAGTCAAATCGTAAATGAAATCAAATAGAAAGAAATTAAAAATGTGGTTTTTTCTCTATTTCAATTTGGAAAATTTCCAAATTACTAAATTGATTTATGATTGGTCCAAAGGAATAAACCAATCAAAAAAAAAAAAAAAATCAAATTGAACTATTTTAAGAAACAATGTGTTTTTCTTTTTGTGATTAGTTTTCCTTTTTGTAACATAGTACTAAAAAGAAATTCTAATTTATACTTGACGAATTTGATTTTCATGACTAGAGATTAGATATATAAATTGACTCATAATTTATACCATATGTGGACTTTACAAATAAAAATAATTGTCAAAACACACTTGAAATTCATTAATTTCATATGTAAATTCATCTATCTTTTATATGTTAATAATGCATGCTATCATTAAACAAATTTAGTACTTATGTTATAAGTTTACATGTCAAATATGTAAATTTTCTTAGATAGTGAATTATGGTTCAATCTATGGGATGATGTTCGAAAGAATTCTAATTAAAAAATGGGTCACATATTAATAGATGATATATATTTAGGTGCGTAATGAGTTGCTACTCTAATCAACATATTGGAATTAGACTTATTGTTTCATGTCCTTTCAAACACAACCAATATTTAAATGAATCCCCTTACTTGTTGGAGTATGCTATACTTCAAATGGTAGAGTTGTAACAATTTCACTGTGTAAATTGTTATAGGATGGAAATTGACCTTACAATCGGTACCATAGATCTAGTTCACCCAAGGCGAACTTCACTATACAGTTTCAAAGCATCTAGCTCAAAACTTGTATTTTTGTAAAACTTACATAATAATATATTAATTCTTTTGAAAAAGCCTATAAAGTAGTTTCTCTATACATTAGCTTGATATAAAACTTTATATACATACAAAGAAAGCTTATAAATTCAAATGCTCATATATTCCATATTATCTTTATAGACCAGCTATGGAAACTACTGAGTCATTTGCAGTGGCCCAATTAGCTTTCTTAAAAAGAAATAAGACTTTAGAAAGAACAAGAGAGTGGTTGCATTTTCGTTAATTCCTCACTCCCCATCCTTGTTAGCTTCTAAGTTAGGTTTTGATATGAGCTATGTGTCTACTCTTGACTTGCAAAAGAGAGTCTATGGGAGAGTGAGTAACCACCACTCAGTAAGTATGATAGAGATAGAAGTGTTCATACATTACAAAGCAAGCAAAGTTTTCAATTGAGTTAGTTATATGTAATGCATGATCAAGCAAATTCCAATGCATAACGTTATTCGGTTCATCATAAGATTAGAGAAATTATGCCTACTTTAATTTAAGTTTGAAGAGTTGCGTGGCTATAACACTCTTATGACTAAAACCAAGCTTGTGTAATGGAAACATCTCTCTTCCCATGATTACATTCGAACTAGTATCCTCAACCTTACTACAACCTCCTCACTTATCACTTAGTGTAATTAAGGGTGAAGAAGGGACCATTTTAACTATTCTTTCAAAGGGGTCGATATTTGGTCGGGGAATACTAACTATCCCCTATGGGTTACGATGCATATCTGATTAAAATCTTAGGTTAAGTATAGATTAGTTCATTTTTCAATGTGATCAACCGGGTTCAATCAATCAAATGAAGCATTATATGCAACAATAAGCATAAATCGAGTTTAACTATTATAGCAATAGATCAATAACAATCACACATATTACATGTGCACATCTAACTAATTACGGATAGAAACAAATATACAATCAAGCCTCTAACTACCCTAAAATGGTACTAAAAAAAGCAATAAAGCATTAATCCTAACTTATCTGGATTCTTTGTCTCTCACTTTGGTGAAATTATGATGCGTCTCTTTGCCACAAGTCCCTTTAATATAAATGATATTTGAGTATTTTTAGAAGTATAATATATATTATTATCATGTATTTAAGTTCATTAATCTAAGTTTAGAATGTTGACACCTTAAGGCATCTAGGTTCTTAGGTCACTTGCCATTAATTTGTCTTTGGCTATCCTCTAATTCATCCTCTAAATGAAGTTTATTCAAGAGCCCTTAAAATTTCCTTTAACCTATCTTTTGAATTCAATCAAGCTATTATTCACACATGCTTAGTTTTTTATTTAGTTCCTGAATAAATTTCTAGTATAACACTTACTTAAATGCTTTTAATTTATCCTTTGATTTCTTAAGCATGCCATATTTTCACAAAATCGCCACCACTTCAACTCACTCCTGATTAAGACCAGTAACCAAAACATTATACTCAACCTCTAACTCCCTTCTATTCTACATAAAGCCTACTCATCATATAATCGAAATAACTTCTAAATTACATATTTTAGGCATCCTACTACTATTCATTTCACACTCCAAATCTAATATTTCTAGCACTCTAGATTTATCCCCATAGTACCATTCAACATTAGAGCATGATAGAACTAATCTAAAATCAAATTTTATGTAAAATCCTTGAAAATTTATCAATTGAACTTTTTCAGAATAGTAATTTAATTAGATTTATAATGTAAATCTTGTGAGTATAGCTAATTGTGAGTAGAATTGAACTTTAGTACTATAGATAATTTTATAAGACGATTAACCGAAATAAGATAAAAATTCTATTAAATTATAAATCGAATATAGTATCGGTAATAAAAATCTTAAGAATTTGATCGAAATCTAAATCGCGTATGAAAAACCTAAATCCTATGTACGCGTAAATATCTGAAATCGAACTTGAACTTGACAAAAAAAAAAAAAAAAACCCCTAAAATTATGACTTTAAGCTTATAAAATAAATAAATATGACTTAATAATAATAAAACCTTAATCGATTATAATTACTGATTAATACGCGTAATCGCGTAAAATTTTTAATGAACACGTTAAAATAACTCATAAATATTATAAACGTAACGGGTATTAATTAAATTAATAAATTTTTATAAAAAGTCAATATTAATTTATAAATACTAAATTTATAATTTTTGCATTTGGAAAAACCTAATATTTCTATTTTTTCTTTTTTTTTTTCCTTCTTTTCCCTTTCTTTTCTTTTCCCTTTTCCTTTCTCCTCTAGATTTTTTTTTATTTCTCCTTGCTGGCTGTGTCCTACAAGCTCTAGACATTTCTATGGATAAGTGTTGCTCTAATTTTTTTACCATGTGATATTTATGTGAAACAAAATAAAAGGATAAAGCCCTTGTCTTATCACCTTAAAGACTTCATCATGCCTTAACTTTATTTTTTCCTTTCTTGGTTTCATTTACAGCAATTGTACCTTTGTTATATATTCATCCAACATGTTTGGAAAGAAACAAAAAGTAAAGCACACAATTTCCTCCTCTTTCAAACGTAAAACATTCTTCTCTTTTCTGATTTTTTTTTTAATTCAAAAGGCAAGCAAATTAAGAAGAAGAAGGAAAGCTTGGGATTACTCAATCAAGCTACTTCAAAGAGAAGTATTTAGTATGTATACTATGTTTATTTTGTATTAAATAATTTTATGTGTTCGTATACATATGTAACATAAGGTTATGTATTAGAAATAAATATAAGATTTGTATTTCTTTATGTATGAATATTCATAAGTGTATTCACATGTATATTATACATGTTATAATAATTTCTACAAATAATTAGTGTAAGGAATTATGTTTATGTACATATTTACATATGTATGCATGTATAGTATATATATATTAATATATACTTGGTATTTTATTATATGGTATATATGTTGGTATAAACAATAATATATATATGTAAACAAAATATGTATATATAATTATAAAAAACAAAATACTATCATAGTATACTATAAGTATAATAAAGTGTATATATATTTGATATGTATATGTATATGCCATAGTGTATACATATTGTATTTTTATTATATAGATTATATATATATACCTAGGGACGTGATGTATATGCATATGTATTTATGTATAATACTAGGCATATTGAGTATTTTAGTATATGTATATATATATGTAAATATAATCTTATATGGATGTATAGGTATAAAATACAAAAATACAATTACATGTATATATATAACCATACGTATTGTATATATATAATATATTTAGAGTTATGTTATTATAGTACATAAGTATATTATACGTATAAGAATACATATATGAATAGTATGGTATAGGTAGAAATATAGGTATATTTTAATAGTACATACATAATATATTATAATATTAATTTAATAAATAAAGTAACTTAGTAAATATGAATATATATATATTTATATATAATGTAAAAATACAAAAATAAGAAAATGTGGAAAAAGTACAAAAATTCAAAAGTGATATGTGACACGTGACACGTGACATTCCCTTATGTTACCACATCATCACTTAGCTAAATTTAATTAAATTTGTAATTAAAAATAATAATTAATTAATTAGAAAATTAATAAAGTGGTAAAAATGAATTTAATAAGTCTTAAACCTCAAAATTAGCAAAAAAAGTAATTATGGTAAAATAGGCTTAAAAATAAGAAAATTTCAAAATATAAGGTTTAAATATTTATTAAACCGTAATTATACAAGGAAAAGTTTAAAATAATATTTTATAATTATTTAAATCAAAATAATGAATTTCGTAATATTTTTACATTATAGTTGAAACTGTGAGTTACAACATTCAAAACAGACCTCGTTATGAGAAAATATATTAAAAAATAATCAAAATGGACTATAAGTTCATATGGATCAGAGTTAAATAAAAAAATTTATTTGCAATTAACGAAAAAGCTCGAATTGAGCATTTCATAGGAATAGATAACTAATTTAAATAATTAGTACCAAATATATGAATAGCTTAGTTATTCTACTTAGATAGTCATTGCCTTTTATATTCCATAAATATTAGGTGATCCCGATATGGATATCGACTTATCTAGTAGAATATTACAATTGTTGATAGACTCAATGACCAAGTGAGTACTCTCGATGACTCTATATTTGTTTTGTGCTTTTAATTAGTGTACCTAAAGTAAATATTAATAATTTGATGCATAAGGGTTCGGGTTATGCATGTGCTTGAATATTGGTTGTGTGTTGTGTGTTGTGTAAAATGTTGTAAAACATAATAACTGAATAATTGATTGCTTGATTTATTACTGCATAATTGAATGGTTTGTTGATATTGGTTGATCACCTCCTAAATTAACTTAATTATATTCAACTTACCTAAAATTAAATGGATCATGCATAAGTACGAATATTGCATATAATGTTTAGGTTGTCATCTCACGTGATTTGTAATGAAGGGACTTAGAGGGATGAATTCCTACATGATTTGATTAATATAGTGTAGGAGTATTAGTACAACAAGACCCTACCCTTGGTTCATGGGTTTACTTAGCACTAGAGATGTTAACTATCGGTGAATGAGGGTCGAATTTAGAAACTATCGCTATAGGGTGTAAGTATGGATTACTGGGGCCACCTCATTACTAGACTTGGAATTTTGTGTATTACTAGATTTCTTTGAAATGAAAACGTATTTTGTAAAATATAGAATTTAAATTTATGGTTAAAAAAACCTTATGTGTTAGAGTTTGGTTGTGATTGGCATCGATATATCTTCAACTCTTGTTTCGGAGGGAGTTAAATTTAATGTTGTATGCAGTACCGGTTAACTACATATATATTGTTTGGCATACTACTAGTTTATGCATTTATATGTTTGGTAATAAATTGTTTGATAACTTGCTTATTGGTATAATATGAGAGACATTTCACTAAGCTCGTGTAGCTTACTCTCTAACAGTTTTCTCTTATAGATTGTTAGATAATTGGGCATGGGTTAAGAGCTGAGTATTGTACTAATGTTGAGGTGCTTAAAAGTTAGAATTTGAGGATAGACTATATAGTTGGTTTGAATTATTACATAATATTGGATAATCCATAATTATTTATATTTTACAATATATTAATTATTTAAAATCAGAAATCCTAATGATAAAGTGTTTAGAGTCTTACAATCTTTAACTCGCAAAACGGTTTTCGTATTATGGGTGTACACATAAAATAAAAATTTTAGACAATCATATTAAGTTGCCTTTAGGGTTATGACATATAGGTTTAAAAAGTTATAAAAATTTAGGAAATACTTTTCATGAAAATCTCTTTACTGTAATTATATATATTATAAGTAGTTTTTAGAAAAATTTCAAAGTAGAAACAATGTCATTAGGGTTTTTGAAAATAAGATTGAAAACTGCTCAATTTAAATAATATCTTAAGAGTGGTACATTTATACACTTAGTTTCAACAAAATAATATTTTCCCTAGAATCTACATGTAAAAATATCATGAAATACAATTTTTCATAATTTTTTAAGAAAATGAAATATTTTTACTAACTTTCATAAAATTGAAGCAAAAGTTTGACTCATTGATGATCAATGCTCTAATCACCGTTTGCCACCACCACTATGTCAGCCAAGCAAGGAATTACTTCCTCTCTCTAATGGTGGTGCCCATTTGCTTCTAGGCTTTGCTTGACCCTTCGAACCTCAAATCACTCAATTTTGCACAAATTTTTCTATAAATTTTCTAAAAACCTTCCTAAGCTTTTGTAGAAGGTTTCTTATATTTTCTAAATCCTAAAGTTACTAAAATGAATCATAGAATGTGGATTTAGCTTACATAAACATGGCTGGGTCAATTAATAGCTTCTAAGTGTTCAAAATTAGCCTTATTTAGGTATCCCATATCTCCTAATTCTATCCTATACACTCATTAACTGTATTACTAAGCTGTCATGCCTCTTATTAGTGTCCATGCTAGTTGCCCTTTTTACTTAATTTATTTATTAATTTTCTATAATTATTTAGCATTTTTATCATATTTTGGGTATATGGAGTATTTATGTTATATATTTATATACATAAATTACATTTAATATAAATAAACACTCTCAAATATTATTTCATGTCATTTCACAATTTTTAATATCTATATAATTTATTTTTAGAAACTCGATAATTAACAAGTAATATATTTATGTCCAACAAATTTGCTATTTTATTACTTTATTGTTTTATTTTCTTAAATCTAAACATACAAGGTCACTTCTATTAATTTTTCTAACTTTATTATAAAATTTGAACTTAATTGGATAACTTTCATAATTGTCCTAAATTTTACATACCAATTTTGAATTGTCCAATTTCTATGACTTAGAATAATTGGAAGATAACCTTTCCTCCATGAACTTTCATTTTCCAAGGTGTCTTTACTTTAAATCTTTTGAATTATCCTCTAATTGAGCTTCTGAATTATCTATTTATCTATCTTTCTATTTTTCTTCCCCTATCTTTTGTATTCCATATTTGATACCATTCATATACAGAGTCCATTATCGAAGTCTTCCACTCACATTATACTATCCATCTGACAACTCATCATAGTCATTCAAGTTTTCTTCGTAATCTATCTTCTATTATATCCTTTGTATTACCCAATCTTAAATTTTAATTAAGATCAACCAATAGTATTGGTCCACCATATTCTATACATACTTAATCCTTTTCCTCCCATCCACACCTTACTTCTTACAGTAGCTACATTATTACTATAGTTATTGATTTCTTTCTTTATATATCTTAGTATGGGTGTCAACAAAAATGAGTTTGGCAAATTTGAACTATTCTCTATGTTGAAGTTGAATGAGATGGATAAAAATTTGAATCAACTTCATTTGACTTGCCTTGATAGAAACTAACATGACTCCTCATTAATAGACTTACATTAGACTCATTACTTGATATGATATGACATGACATACCTTAAGAATTAATGAAAACAAGAGAATTGTTGTTGATTTGTCATTCTCTTCTTGATTACCATTGCTAATGTACATATGAAGCATATTGTTCCCTAATATCATAGTTATACCCTTAATTACTTCTACTAATTTCATTTCCTAGTAATAATTATTAGTTAGGCTTGTAGCTTATCCTCTAGTTTCTTTACTTTTAGGTTAGATACTTATGTAAGAGGTAAAGTAAGCTATGTGACTAGTCCGTAGTATCTATTGATTTAACTTATTGAGGTCATTAACATATTCTTATGATTCCTCCATAGTGTTATTGTGCCATATATTTGTTGTTTTAAAGGAGTGGTTATATAGTACTTTGGGTTTAATTCTTTGTGGTAGTCTAAGACCATCATTTACTTGCATTTCTAATGGAATACCTTAGGGTCATGTAAAATTTTTCTTGTTAACATGGTAGAGGATGCTATTTTCTAAAGTAACTTCCAACATTGATCACCCAGTACATCTTTCTTTAACGCCAAAGCATTATGGGATTAATCCTAATGCATATTGTGGTAGAGGTTTGCTTGATTGATAAGGAATTATAACTTCTAATAGGTTAAAGAAGGAATATTTTGCTTCATTAGCTTTATAGGTAATAGAGACAGTATCTTGCATTCAGGTTTTAGGTTATTTCTAATTGAACTCTTGTTTATTCATATAGACAAAGTGTTGGTCAGTCTCACATGTGATTTGTAGTCATCTCACAAAACAATAATTTCACTATACATACGTTCTAACCAATAACACCTTCTTGCTTATAAGTGTAATAAGCAATTTTATTTATACATCTCTCATGATACAAAATATAACGGCTCTATAAGCATTAAAAACTTAGCTAATCACATTCACATGGAATGCAGTTTAATAATCACAACGAATTATATTCATGAAATAGAAAACTTACAATCAAAGTTGCAATATTGCATTCACATGAATATTTTGTGATCCCTCATATTTCAAAAATGATTTATTAGGTATTAGCTCCTATAACATACACAAAATCACATCTATGCATATGATAACTTTTATAGTTAAGCAATGTACTTGTACAAATCAAATTTATTAGTAAGTAATTCTTATTTTATTTACAGGTATCTTATAGTCAAGTCTCAATTTTATAGGATCACCTAATTATATATACCTTGTAATTGCTTGACATCTATTCATCATTATACTGTTTAACTTTATAACTCAAATTTATTAGTAAGTAATTCTTATTTTATTTATAGGTATCTTATAGTCAAGTCTCAATTTTATAGGATCACCTAATTATATATACCTTGTAATTGCTTGACATCCATTCATCATTATATAGTTTAACTTTATAACTCAAGACAATAGCATTTGAAGTAAATGAGAAAATATAAGTCCTAAACTTTCCATACAAAGTACTTAATTAACATTCTCATGTTCCTCTTATAGTACTATATATGAGGATCCTTATGATTGCCAGACTATCGACAAATTTTCACTAATAGAATCCTATTTATAATTGTGACAGAATGCATTTAAGAGATATAAGGAGTGTAAGTCTAAATTAAACTATTACATTTATAATAGGTACTTTCAGTTTATATTTATTAAGTTTCGTCTATCTTGTTTAACTCCAAAAACTTTTATAGAACACCTATATATATAATAGCATTATTATTTAATAGATATCACATATTCAAATCTAATTTATTTACTTTACATTCAAGCATTTTGGTACTTCCATTTAAGTTATAGGATTACTCTAGTAAAATTGCATGTTCTTGAGGTACAGTATCTGTTAACCATTTACTATGTTATGTTTCATAGCTAAAACACTTATATTCAAATGAGATGGAAAATATAAGAGCTAAGTCCCCAATGTTGCCTATTCATTATTCTCATACTCATGCACACATTATCCCATATAAAATTCATTTCAGACTTTACCTATATGAGTGCATATCTTATTAATAACATGGCTATATTATCAATAGATAATACATACTTATTTTAATTTGACTAATAACTAGTTTATACCAATCCAATATTTCTTTTAGTTGCACATCATAGTTCACAAGGTTACAGATGTAGAAACATGAATTTAGCTCATCATATAACTCAAATATTATTAGAATTTAGTTGAGTTAGTTTTAGTAATGATCATGTCCTATTATTGAAGGAGACTAAGTGCAAGCACTAATATCATACTTTAACTATGTGTAAGTTTTTATTGAGCTAGTATTAATATAAAGATACATTACCAATCTATCATCTCTTTCATTCTTGTCAACTAGTAGAAGTTAGCTCCTTATATCCTTATTTCTTTTTTTAACCATCACCATTTATAATCATCACTTAAATATCAATGTTATTGTTTTCAACAAATTTAATATTCTATATTCCCTTTAAAATTTTTGCTTAATCTTCTAAATCAGGTTATACTCTATTCACTATCTCAAGTTCATTTAACTTCATATCCTATAATTCAGCTATGATTGTGTTCGGTACTTTACTTACATTCTCAAATCATCTCCAAGGTTTACCTTGAAATCCTCCTTATCAACTTCTACTAGACTTCTCTAAACTTTCTAAGTTATAATTCCTTACATTTTACTAGGTGATGCAATAAGTGCAATGGGAGGGATTTTTTTTTTTTTTAAATCCTAATGGTATACCCTTATAAAAGCATGGTAATCAATTAAGGAATTTAAATAGCACTTTTGAGAGATATATATAATTTTACTCATGAATGAGAACTTTACAACTATTGGATTGGGGTCCTAGCAAATCAAGACAATTTATCCTAATCCACTCATCTTTTGAACTATTGGTAGTAGCTATTTGTTCAAAAGGAACCCACTCCATGTGCCCATTAATTACATCATTATTCCCACCTGTAGATTTGGAACTTAATTTTATCATCCTAGGGAAATCTGGTATATCAACTACTACATAAACTCTATCATTATCCAACTTCTTGACATCATTAATAGCTACTACCTTAGGAGTAACTATTTTATTTTTTATAGGATGATCCTCTAAATTATACTCTAATACAAGTCTTGATTGATTCTCTGAATTAGCCCCTGATTGGCCCTCCATGCCATGTCTTACCATCTCATTCACCTCAACTGTTACTATAGCCTGTATCATCAAAGCATTCAAATCCTTATTGGGATCCTCCTCTTCGACTTTACGGATGGATTTAAGACCATAGTTAACATACGTCATAATTCAGTACTATAATTTATTTATATTATAACATCCTAATACAGTCTTATTACTACTCACTCTTACCATCTTCTTATGCTATCTACTTTCTTTTATCTATGATGCTTTAAAGCACGTCTACAAGATTCATGCTTCATAACGGGTTCTTAAAAACCATGCTTCAATATGAACTCAAAACTATCATGCCCCAAGCTATGGAGTTGTAATAGTCCTGCCATGCGAACCATTTTAAGATAGAAGCTAACGAACTTGACTACGTAGCTTCAAAGTATCCATCTCAAAACTTGTATTTTCATAGAACTCACATAATAATATATTAGTTCTTTTGAAAAACCTTATAAAGTAGTATCTAAATATATTAGCTCGACATAAAACTCTTTATAAATACAAAGAAAGCTTATAAGTTAAAATGCTTATATATTTCATATTATCTTTACAGACCAACTACGGAAACTATTGGGTCATTTGTAGCGGCCAATTAGCTTCCTTAAAAAGAAATAAACCTTCAAAAAGAACAAGCGTTCGATTGCATTTTCATTAATTGCTTACTCCCCAATCCTTGTTAGCTTCCAAGTTGGGTTTTGATATAAATTGTGTCTCTACTCCTGACTTACAAAAGAGAGTCTATAGGAGAGTGAGCAATCACCGCTCAATAAGAGGAATGGAGGTAAAAGTGCGTGTACATTAGAAATTAAGTAGAGTTGTTAATTAAGTTAGTTATATGCAATGAATGATCAAGCAAATTTCATCCCATGACATCATTTGGTTCATTGTGAGATTAGAGAAACTATGTCCACTTTAATCTGGGTTTAAGGAGGTACATGGCCACGATGACCTCACGACTAAATCTAGACTTATGTAATGGAGACATCCTTCCCTCCATAACTATCTTCAAAACAACATCCTCAAACTTATCGTGATTTCTTCTCTTGTCACTTAGTTTAATTAAAGGTAAGGAATGGACCATTTCAATTATCCTCTTCCAAGGGGTTGGTATTTGGTCAGGAATACTAACTGTCCCCTAATGAGTTGTAATGCATGTTGGATTAAAATCATAAGTTGATTATAGATTAGTTCATTTTTCCAAGTGATTAGCCAGTTCCATCAATTAGACAAAGCATTATATGCAGTAGTAAGCACAAATGGAGCTCAACTCTTACAACAAAAATCAACAACAATCACACACACTACATACGTGCATTCACCTAGTTATAAATACACAATCAAGCCTCAAAGTACCCTAAAATGGTACTCTAAAATATGGTAAAGGATTGATCTCAACTTACATGAACTCCTTATCACTCACTTAGGTGCAATAATGATGCACCTTTTTGCTATAGGTTCTTATAATATAAATGACATTTGAGTATTTTTACAAGTATAATATACATTATTCTGTATTTAAGTTCATTAATCTAAGTTTAGAGTGTTCACATCCTTAAGCATCTAAGTTCTTAGATAACTTGTCATTGATCCGTCTTCGGCAATCCTTTGAGTATGATTCATCATTGGAATTGTCCTCTGAATAGGGCTTATTCAAGAGCCCTTAAAACATCCTTTAACCTATCTTCTAAATTCAACCTAGCTTTATTCAATCATGCTCAATCTTTGATTTAGCTTGTGAATACATTTCTAGTATAACACTCACTTAGAAGCTTTTAATTTATCCTTTGATTTTGCAAGCACGCCGTATTTTCACAAAATCCCCACCAGTTCAACTTACTCCTATTTAAGATTAGTAACCAAAACACTATACCTAACCTTCAACTCCCTTCCATTCCACATAAATCCCACTTATCATATCATTTAAATAACTTCTTAATAGGAATCAACTCCCTTGATTGATTACATACAGCTAAGTTAAGGAACTCTAAGGACTCAGGTGGAGAATATTAGCTCGTAGCCCCATCTAAGATAAAAATTCCTATTCTAACCTTTACGTTTTACTATCTGGCCAACTTGAATACTAAGCTCTCACGTACATAAGCATAGTTTCTAAAGTTGTTGAGCCAACGTACTGAGTAGCATTGCCATGACACAAACAGCATTCGAGCCGATCAACCTTAAGCGACTATTCGAGCCAAACTCTTGAGCTGGCCACCAACACTTGACCCTAATCTCAACTGAATATCCTCTAGTGATTGATTGACTGAACTTTGACCTAATTTAGATCAGGTCGGCCTTGACTACGGACTATCTTTTCTTCATTTTGTTTGAATTGTACTATATTTCAGAATGCTAGCTACCATACAACACGTGTCTTTTAGCACAACATTTCAGAAGATTTGTTTACTTTTCCATATTGAATATTCTTTATCTTTTTTACTCTTTTTAGTATATTTTATGTATGCTATTTGTAAATTAGCCCTTTTGTCTTTTCTTAATGTGTTGTAACCTTAGTGGGGGCTAGTATAAAAACTCCCATTTGTTGTATATAGGAATGAATCAATCATAAGAATTAATATAAGTTTTCTTTATGAGCAACCTTAGTGTTACCTTAAACTCTTATCTATTCCCTTTAGTAAGGAGTAATGGTAAGTGACCTGATAGTTCAGATCGATAAGTTATATCCGACGGATTGTAGGCCAAGTGAGATCGATTGGTATGTCATATTTAGTTGGTAGCCGCTTAAACTTTGCTAGCTTTTCTTTATTTCCTTTTAATTCTCTTCATTGTAGTGCTCCTTTATGTATTCAACCCCAGAGACGCATCACTTCTGAATTATATATTTTTAGCGTTCCACCACTATTCATCTCACACTTTAAATCTAACACTTCTAACACTCCTAATTTATCCTTACAGCACCATTCAACACTAGAGTATGATAGAAATCATCTAAAATCAGATTCCATGTGAAATCCTTGATCCATTGAACTTTTTGAAAATAGCAATTTAGTAGGATTTATAGGCCTAAAAATTTATAAAAATTTAGGAAATAGTTTTTATGAAAACCTCTTCATAGTAATTATATATATATATATATATATATATATTATAAGTAGTTTCTAGAAAAATTTCAAAGTAGAAACAATGTTATTATGATTTTTGAAAATAAGATAAAAAACTGTTTGATTTTTAGTCACTTAGTTTCAACAAAATGATATTTAACCCTAGAATCTACATATAAAAATACCACGAAATATAATTTTTCATAATTTTAGTAAAATCAAAGCAAAAGTTGGACTCACTAGCAATCAATGATTTGACCACTGTTTGCCACCACCACTATGTTAGGCAAGCAAGGCATTGCTTCCTCTCTTTAATGGTGGTGATGGTTTGCTTTTAGGCTTTGCTTTACGTTTTGAATCTCAAATCACACAATTTTGCACAAATTTTTTTATAAATTTTCCTAAAACTTTCCTAAGCTTTTGTAAAGGGTTTCTTATTTTTCTTAAATCCTAAATATCTAAAATAAATAATACAAGTGGGTTTAGCTTAAATAAACATGGCTGGGTCGGTTAGATTCATTTTAGCTTCTAAGTGTCGAAAATTAACCTTACTTAAGTGTCCTATATGTCCTAATTCTATCCTACACACTCACTAGTTGGATTACTAAGTTGCCATGCCTCTTATTAGTGTCCCTTAGTTGCCCCATATTTTTACTTAGTTAATTTATTAATTTTATAGACTTATTTAGCGTTTTTAACATGTTTTGGATATTTTGAGTATTTACAAGTATATATTTATAAATTTAAAATACCTTTAATATAAATAAACACTCCTAAACATTTATTTCATGTCACTTTATAATTTTTAACATTTATATAATTTAGCTTTAAAAACTCGTTAATTATTGAAACTCATTTCGCGTATTTTCAATAAATAATGAATAATATATATATTTAAAAAAATCTACTATTTTATTTTATTATTTTATTTTCTTAAATCTAAGCTCATAGGGTCACTTTTACTAATTTTTCTAGTTTTCTTGTAAAGTTTGAGCTTAATTAAACAATTTTTATAATTGCTCTGAATTTTATGTATTGATTCTAAACAATCCAATTTTGAGCATATAGGCATTTTTTTTTTAGGTTTCATAGGGTACATCATAGATTTCTCGATTTTGTTGTTTGAGAAATCTTACTTTATGGTAACTTGATTGAATTAAGAGACTGTAGGTAGTATTGCTGGTCAATCTATTAGAGAACCAAGGACTTAACTAACGTTGAGAACTTTTTACATCGGTACATACAATTTAAAGTTTAAGGAAAAGGTTTTAATACATATTTATTTGGGCATAGAAGGATAATTGCACTATTGATATGTACCATGCACTTGAATTTACATATGCTAATGTCCATCTTTTACCAAAAACAAGTCATCTATGAATACTATTAGTGGTTTTGTGCATTTTCAATAGAATCCCTTTTCTACTCCGAAAGGATCAAGAGCCCATGAATCTTCATTCTACTTATCTCGAACAAAGATCTCTTTTGAGTCTCTTAGTGAATAATGATAAAATCAAATACAAATTATTTAGTTCTAAATTTTTGAGGTAAAAAAAGAGATAAGATTCCTAGTTATTCAAAATTGAAGGGAATCATACGTACTAGGCATTGGAATCTCATATATCTTGCTCTCTACATAAGAATTCTAATTTATTGGCAAAATGGAGAAGAAATAGATTTCTTATTCCATTTCAATCAATTCAAGAATGAGAGAAAGCATTAATACCTAATTTAGGTATCTCCTTTGAACTACCTATAAATGGTATTTTCCATGGAAATTTTATTCTTACTTATTTTGATGATCCTTAATGTAGAAGAAACACCTCGAGAATTACTAAATGCGGAACCATAAAGGTGCACTCAATCATTAAAACAAGGTTTTGATTGAGTATCGAGAAATTAAAAAATTTAATACAAAATATCTAATGAATATAGATTGACTTTTTTTAATTCCCAAAGAAGTATATATATTACCTAAATCTTCTTCCATAATGGCGTACAATAATAGTCTCATTAGAGTAGATAAACGAATCACTTTGAATACAAGAAGATGAGTCAACAAATTAGTTTAAGTAGAGAGAAAAAAAAAATGAAGGATTGAACTCACAATCTTTCGAAAGGTATCCATATTCCTAGAGAAACCAAGAAGATATCCCAACATGATGGTATCTTAATACCATTAGGAACAGAGAAACAAATTCTAGAATTAAACAAATTGAAACATCAAATCTATGTTCAATGGATAACACCTATTGAATAAATATTTCGTGTTAGTCACATAAGAAATGTCTAATGATATAAATTTAACAACACTCTTCCCCCATATCTATTATAAGAAAGGAATAGTATGCAACTTCGAGTTATCAATTATACTTTTGCAAAAAAAAAAAAAAAGTTATCAATTATATTGTTTATGAAAATGGAAAATTGTTTTAGGGAATTTATGCCACAAGTATTTAATTATTGTGAACTTTTTAAATTTTGAATGCGGACCAAGACAAAAAAAAAAAAAAAGGTTCTTATTTCAAAGAAGCCTACACTTTTTTTGACACATAAATGGCTTGATTCAAGATTTTTCATAAAATTAACTTAATGAATCCCATATTTCATATTTAATAAAAGAAATTATTCGTTATCCTTAAGATTAAGCTCTGATAATGTGTTAGATCACCTAATATTAGTCCCTTTTATTTCATTTATTCTAAGACAAAGATTCAAAAATCACTTAGCCAAGGAAATTTTCGCATGTTATTAAATTCCAATGAAGAGTGCCCCCTTTTGATAATTTATCATCATTCAATCATTTTCAAATGGGGTCCATTTAATGATGTCAAATATCATTGTATAATAAAAGAATCAATTAAAAAAGTCTAATAATTAAAATTAATAATTTCATTGGCCCTTTAGGAATAATCCTTTAAAACTTAACACTTTTTCACTTTACTAATTAGTTACTCATAATGTAGTCTTGATAACTAAATTTTTGCAACTTGAAAATTTTAAAAAGACGTTACAAATAGTTAATATTACTCAATGGATAAAAATGGGGGGATTTATAATCTTGATACAAGAAATAACATCCTTTTGAATTCATTCAATTTGAATTGGTATTTTCTCTAAAATAATTATTATTATAACAATTTTGGATGGTTTATTTGTGAAAATATATGTGCAACCAAATATAAACCACAACTAAAATTAGGTTAAGTTTTGATGGTTCAAGTCAATTCTATAGTAATAAGATCAACTACACTTTATTTGCTCACTTTAGGAGCAATTGTTCATGGTTGTTACAAAGAACTCCTTTATGAAGGAGATGCATTAGCTATGTTTATTTGTAAAATGTCAACATCTGGTAATATAATGCAAGGTCTTCCAAAAATGGAATAAGTGTTAGAATTGCATTCAATTGATTTAATACCAATGAAACTAGAAAAATAATTGAGGGTTGGAATGAGCATATAACAAGAAGTCCTGGAATTCCTTTGAGATTTTTTATTAGTGTTGAGCTAAAATAATGTAAGGTCTTCCCAAAGTGGAATAAGCTTTAGAAGTGCGTTCAATTGATTTAATATTGTGGAACCTAAAAGAAAGAGTTGAGGGTTGGAACGAACATATAAAAAGAATTCTTAGAATTACTTTGTATTTTTCATTAGTGTTGAGCTAGCTAACAATACTGCGAAGCCATATCTCTTTGGTTATTAAGATGTAAAAGGTTTATAGATCCCAAGCAATACAAGGGCATGAAAATTATTATATGCCAATAACATCAAAAGTGTTGGTCTTAGAGGGTAGAATATCAAATGCTTTTTACTTAAAGAAATAATTAGATTGTTACGAGTAAAGCGAATAGAGCTTACTTTGGAAGAATCAATTTATTACTGATGAGCCATCCGATTAGGAATAACAAAAGCATCTTTGAATGGTTAAAGTTTCATATCCAAAGTGAGTATTTAAGAAACTGCTTGATTTTTAACTAAAGTTACTCTTAGGGGCAATATCGATTAGTTGCAAGGCCTAAAAGAGAACGTTGTGATAAGAGAGACGGCACGTGTTAGTATTGAGTATAAAGGATTACTACACAATTTAAGTCAAGATAAGAACATTCCTTTGAAAACTAAAAAGAAAATTTTTTTCAAGAGGAAACTAGAGATATTTTATTTCACTGTAGAGAATTATTTGATTTTTGCATAATGCGTGATAACAATTATTTAAAGGAATTAATAATTCCCTAAGGTAAACTTATAGGCTTTTCATTATTAATGAAAATTCTTTGTGGTAAGCTAATCAAGCCAAAATTTTGTAGTTTTGGAAATGTTAGTGCCATTAAGTAATCGAAAGTAAGGTTGAATCGTTTTTTTTTTTCTTTTTTTTTTTTTTTTTTTTTTGAATCAAAGATTGAATTGATTGCTTTTAAAAATTTAAATTTTTTTGAAATTCCCCTCTTAAGTGCTTTTTGATGATTATGGCAATAGTATAAAATAATGCATGCAAAAGAAGATAAACATGCAACAAAATAAAGAGAGTAAGGATAAAAAAACCATACAACTGTTTATGATAGTTTTTCTTTATGAATTAATCTACTTTTTTTTGCTTAATCGTTAGGATCGCTCATCTACACAAATCATTCCATAATATACAACCACTAGTTATGGTCAAGTTATAACTATATCTTCCTACTTTTACCCCTTGTAAAAGTATCACAAAAAAATACAATAACACTTATCAAAACTAAAGAAAGCATCCAAAGAAAAATTGAGGAATACAAAATGAAATCGTCACGAAATTTTTCTCAAAATGAAGCTTATATGTAATCGTTCTTAGGCTTTATCTCAATAATAGCATCGAGAAAGTAATTAGCTTTAGTGCTGAAAAGTAATAAGATGATCTTTTCCTTATACAACTATTATTGTTGTTATTTTCCATAGGTTACTATGTATATTTCAAACTTGATCTTCAATCGATATTTATCTCCAAGTTCATGAGAATGAAGTTGTCTTTGAAAATCTAGGAGAAATAACCATTGGTTGCCATGAAGCAGTTTTCGAAAGTTGAAACTGTGAAATATAATCTCAATTTGATATTTGAGCTTCCCTTATTAGAAAATTAGTTTATATTTCTCCCAATAATTTGCTTCACTTGATTTTGAGTAATCCAATTTGATTATGAATTTGAAATTGAAATTGTGTTAAGTGACCTATAGATTTTTACAAATATATTATGATCATATTCCAAATAAGTACAATTCATATCTAATTTTAATTCTACTAACACCTAAACATATAAAACATCAAACAACAATCAAAATTAAATGAACAAATAAACTCAAAATCATACCCTAAATCTACTAGTGAGCTCACAACAAGTATATATGTATACGTATACGTATATGTATGTATATATATAACCAGATCAAATACCTACCATACATAAGGATGGTGCTATCCTTTAAAATGGATTTAGATCCTTTAAAGTTATCTTTTTAAGGTACAAACACGTGTAATTAATAGTTGATGTTGTAAGAAAAAAGATGAAGTTATAATGATATGATTGGATAATTCAAAAATTGAGATACTCTTAATAATTGAATTTATAATTTTACTTAAAATACTTTAGAGGATCAATTTCCCTTTAAAATACATAGTCTATGTCCATCATAGGACTTCAATCCTCATTTAATCTTAGCTCCTAAATACATTCTAAGCATAGATCTATACAAATTGAATATTTAAAACACTAAATTAAACAAGACATTAATGGTACCTACCTTGATTAGTAGCTTGAACTTCTTAAAGCATAAATAAGTTACCATTCACTTGATGTATACTTCTCCAATCAATTCTTGTCAATAAGTAGGATTAATTCTAGATCTACATTATACTTTAATAAATTTATGGAAACTAATAACTATACTTCAAATCTAGCATGGTAGTTCAAAGGAATTAGATTAAGCTCACATATATCCAAACTTGTCTCTACATGAATCTCAATATATATGTATTATGTAAATACTAATAAAATATTAACATATATATATATATATATAGTGTATAAATGATACATGGTAATTGATTTAGAAATTATTAATACCATTAATATTTATACTAATAATTTATTGATATTTACATGCTATTTATATATAATATATAGCATGTAATATTGAATCTTTTTTTCAATATGCACCAGAGCACCTCTTAATTTTCCTCAACTCTTATGAATTCCTTGAGATCACAAAAGTAACACTTACCATAATTATGAATTGAGCTAAAATTAAAATCAAGATCGACAAGATTGGAGGATGTGTAGCAAGCAATGATGGAGTGTGGTGTAAAATCTCAACCACAACACTTTAACAAGTCCCCTCATCCTCCATGCCTTCATCCATACATTCCTCATCAGAATCAACCGAGGGATCCTGAAGAGTTAAATCTATTTCTTCATCAATTGAATTTTCATCATCACAGAAGTGTCTTGCAGTCCTCAGATATAGGCAGTGGAACACATGTACGATGCATAGGCAAATTGACCATCATGTGTTTCCCTTGTGATGTTGCACGAATAAAAGTATTTGCTTAAAATATGTGTTTTTTTAGGGTGAATACTTAATTCTTCATAAATCTTATAAAAAAATTATAATATGTAATCTTCCCTATTAGCTTCAGTCATTTGAATAAGACATCTATTAACACATATATTGCATCATCTTAATATCTCAACCCAAACTATACTGGGATCAAGTCTAATGCTGTTACATATATGACTTAAGAACTCCTTATTGTTGACATCAATTTTTTCTTTTTTCTTTTTTAATTTTTAACTTGTTAATTGGATCCTCATCTACGATGGCCCCCTATATTGCCATAATCAATATTTCCAAGTGCAACATGAAGTAAATTAGTCATATCCCACAACCAGGCACGCATATGTTTTAACATTATCAAAAACATGAAAAGTTAATCTTCTAAAAGAAATGAGATAAAAATTACTTTGCTGTAGTATTTTTAAGTAGAAGGACGAACTGAGTATTATCACAATAAATGCCTATAATCAAATAATCCAGGACTAAATAAAAATTTGTTAATGTTTGTAGAGAGAGAAATTACAACAGAAAAAGAAACAAGGGTTTAGAAAGATAACAACAGAAAAAAAAAAAAAAAATTAAATAAAAAAGAATGTTAACATAAAATGAACATACACTTATTCTAAATCGAATGTGAAGTCTGAATTTTAAGGGGCAACAACGGAGAAGGTTGTTTACTGATAACGATTGGTTCTTTTCTTTTTATTCTCTTTTTTCTTTTTCCCGAGCTGACAAGTGAGAAGAGTGACTGAAGTAGATTACGATGAAGAAGATATCTTAATATGCACTATGCATGGCTTCAATTAGACGAGTTTTGCTAAGGCATATTACAGCAATATGTCATTTAATATAAGTGGGAGTTGCAGTGCCCAAGCTACGGATACCAAAGAGTTCAACACATACAATGGATGCATTAGTACTTTTCTATTCTATTAATTTTTATTTTTCCAACCACCTGTTTTTAAGATTTTTATTAAAAAAAAAAAAGTCTAACAAAGAGTAGAAGACTCGTATTTACGTCACCTCGTAGTTAACCATATAACAAAGTGGATTTTTCAAAGACAGTAAAAGAGGGAGAGAGAGGGGTCAAATAATATAGTAGCCAAAAGTTATTTTATTTTTAAAAAACTATATAGGAACTGGCCCCACCCTCGTTTGTTTCTGCATTTCATTAAATGATTTGCATTTGATTAAGGTGGCAAAATTCTATAAAATCTCTTGCGATAATATTTTTCGCTATCTTTTTTTGAGAAACTCCAAAAGTTTTAACTAAAAAGATGAAATGATATTTCATTATATCAATTGAAGTAACAAGTCTCCCAATTGTCTCACAAAAATCAATTCGTGCTGCATACAAAATATCATATTTTATATTTTTATACACATGAATTAGATTTATATAATTAAAATCGTTGTAATCTAGTTATATGAATAATAATCTTCTAGTGGAATAGATAAGATTCAAATTCCTTTTTCTGAAATTGTAATATAATTGGGAAAAAAAAGAAAAAAAAAAAGAATTAGACCCCTATAACTTACACATAATACATTATATATTTCCGTTATAAAGTTAGGTTGAGCGATACATTATTTTTAGTTTGTCTGACGGTATCATCTCAATAACATATAGATATAACTACGTTGACATGAGTTATGTACAATAAATTAACTATGTAGCAATTTTGTAGCATCCATAATTATTATAGAGTATATCAAACCGATTTCTGCTCTAATACTTATATACAGTATATCAAACTACATATACAACACTTACATATGTTTTATTTCATTTTGTGTACACATAATATAAGTCACACAAAATTGTTGTGTATTGAATAATTAAATCACTTGTTACATATATGTATATATTTATGTATAATGTAAATAGGCATTGCATTTTTTATTTTTTATTTTTTCCAATAAATAAGCATTATATGTTTAATTTATATATTTACCTATGTATATATGTATATTTATAATGTTAGTAGTCATACCGTTTCCAACCAATTTTAAAATATTAGTCGTGCAGCACGCAAGCCCTTGACAAGTTGTCTACGAAACGATACTCAACGGAGGAAAGGAGTGGGGTCGGGGGGCGCCGTGGGGGTGGTGTACGGTGGTGGTGGTGATGTTGGGGAAGAACAAAAGAAAAAGAAAAAACAGTAGAGCGGCTAAACGCGGGTCTGCCAAGTGATTGCAAATGGACTACATGTTTCAAAACCTTTTGGGTAGAACTTCTAGAATTTTCATAATAATATAGTACTATTTCATTTATTTATTTGTTTTTTCAAAATCATAATGAAAACTGTCAACTGTGTCAATAATAAATGCAATTCTACTGGTGAAATTTTCTTATGCTCTTATCCGTTTATCCATAAATTACAAAAAAAAAAAAAAAGAATAAAGAAAAAAGAAATAAAGAAAAATATAAAGTGATTTTTGTATCGAATATTCCACGTTTACTAGGGGCCACGATAATTATTTAGATACAGATAGATACACCGTTTGAATACGGAGAATTTTTATCCGACCCAAAGACAATAGTTAGATTACTCTTCCTTAAGTAATGTAGGCTTAATAAATAGTCGATTTTTCTTTATATCCATATTTTCCTTTCCTACGTTGTCGACAAACAATTGTTACATGCACGGGGCAAAACCATGAAGATCGTTAATGCTATTTCTATTCATATAACGTAGTAGTTAAGGATATAAGGTGGAATATCATGGCGCGCTTGGTTCATTGTACAGCAGCTTAAAATAAGCAGGCAAAGGAGGACGCTTCAAGCAACGTGACATAAAAGCTAGAGATAATATGCTACACGTTAAAGCCACACGTATGTGAATATTATTGATTCTTTCCTACATGGGGATGGGAGAGTAAATGAGTAACCTTTAAAAAGGAAAAAAAAAAAAAAAACACTTTAAGAGATATTTAAATCTCGAAACAAAAACACTTCATATTTTAAAGAATTAATCTCCTTGTACTCACTTTATGTACCCTTAATCTCCCCCTTTTTTTTTTTTTTTTTGTTTTTTTCAAAGTTGATGTTTAAACCCAGAAGAAAATGTATTTTTAGACTCTAATTTACTATCTTCTCTAATTAGGGACAAATGGTCATAAGAATCTAAACGCGCCTTTTATAAAAATTTTGAAGGTTATGAACAATCAATTCAAATATTAGAGTTAAGCACACGTGAAGGATATATAAAAATGATATAATTGCAGTTTACCCTACTCGTTCCTTATCTCTTATTCATATTTTTTTCCTTGATTTCCTTTTTGCAAATAATCCTTTTTCACCCCTCTTAATTAAATTTTTCCACGGTTCCAGAAGAAAGGATAAGTTTGGGCATCAAAGCAAAACAAATATACCGGAACTTTTTTTTTTTTTTTTTTTATAACAACCATGATAGTGGAATAACTTATTTGTCCCTTTCTTGAAAAGTAAAAAACTTCCAAATTTAAAAAAAAAAAAAAAAAAAAAAAAGCTTTTGCACATATTGAGATACACTTATCCTGATAAAAAGAAAAGATTCATTACTACTAACACATTAAATGTTTTGATGAATAGTATGTAGGTATTAATGACATTTATACAAGTATCAATGAGATTTTATTAATATTTGCTCTAATCTATTAAAACATGTAACGTGTATATATTATATTTGTTCACCAAGTCGAATCGGTTTGAAACCGCCGATTCAACGGCCGGATGAGACTTAAATAGTGACTTGCCCAGTTAGTTACGGTTTCAAGCTAGATTGTCGACTATTGAACCAATTTTTTTTTAATATTTAATTTTTTAATTAATTTCATGAATTTCTATTTTTTCTTATTAATTTTAATAATTTTTAATTTTTTATTAATTTCTAACTTGATGTGGTTCTAATTTTTGTGTATTTTTTTTCTAAACATGGCCTCATTTCTCTTTGTATTTTAAATTGTATTAATTTATTAATAATTTCTAATTTTTTTTATTAATTTCTGACTTAAAATGGTTCCAACTTTTTTTATTATTTTTCTCCTCGAATTTTATCTTTGCGCTATATTCAAGTCTTTAATATTTCATAAGTTTTACAAAAAGGATTTACATTAATTTAAATTAAATTTTCTATCCATCCTAAATACGTAATCAACTTATGATTAGTCTTCTATCATTAATTTGATAATATTATTTTTAGAAATTTATCATTCACCATCGCAAAGAAGGTAACTTTAATTTGTCATGACCTAATGGATATTATCCAATTATATTTTCTGACTTAATAGTCTCCATTTTCTTTCTCTCTCTCTTTCTTTTTTTTTAAGAGGGTAAACCTTTCGAGTTGACCCACTAGTTTAATGGTAAGTCGGCTTGCTGATTCATGGCCTCCTAGTTCGAGCAGTTCTTACCCCTTCAGATTGGTTTATAGTTTGAAACAAACCTTTACACAGATTTATATATACTATTAGAGCCTTCTTTGATGGTGTAACTTTAAAAATTGAATGAATAAGCACATGAATCGAATGAAACTTCATATGCATGCTGTTCCCATCCAATAATGTACCAACATATATTCCTATGAAAGGTTTTATATACTACCTGGATGCATACATGAGCTATTTTTAATTTTCATGTATGCCTGTGTTACAGGTTGAGAGGTTCAACTCCCATAAAGTGCCCGTGTAGCGCTTGACACTTCTTTGCCTCGTATATTTTCTTTGATTAGGAAGGGCGAGTCAATCTTTCCCTTCCCAAGACTATTCCAAGCTCTTGTTGCTTTAGGATTGTTGATTGGTACTATCACCATCTCTCCTATGATAAAAGATGTTTAACTTTCCAACTAGTTTCGACTTACCATGGCCATCATTAGGATAGTAGCATCAGCTCCCGGCCAATTTGCTTACAGGAGACTAACCTTGCCTTAAGAAACTACCTAACCCTACGAGCAAATTGCTAGCTGATGCCACTTGCTTCACATTAAGTTTCAAATTGAATACCCCAATTCCCCTTCAAAACATAGACCATGACACCTGTACTATCTCTTACCTGTAGAAAATGCCTACTATGATGAAAAGATAGTGAAGTTAGATGCTAATGTGAGAAATTTAGCTTTTAATGAGTGTAAAATGCACCATGCTAAGTAATTAGTTATTGCAACAAGAGAAAACGGTGAGGGATTTATTCCCAACACAAATGGTGGGGTAGTTTTGAAGGAAAAACTTTTCAATTAGGCAAATGCAAAAACATTGAGATTCTTTGGTAAGAAGGATTTTGGTTCTTAGCTGTAAGATTAGCAATCAAAATTACTTATGATTTATCATGATGTCAAGACTTGAATCATTGTGTAGGATATAGCTTAATATTTAAACTATATTAAAAAATAACTGGATTTTTTTTATGGTCTAATATGTGTTTTTTAGCGATTAGTTTATCCTTTTGATCCTATCTGTAATTTTATGTTAATTATTTTTAAACCATTAAACTAATTATATTTTTAATGGTTCATATTTAATTAATAAAAATTAAAAATGGAATAAAAAATTATATTAATCCTATCAAAATAAGGGACAAGACCATAAAAGCTCTATAAAATCAAACTATGATGTCAAGACATGAATCATTACACATAGCTTAATATTAGAACTATACTATAATAACTAGATTTTTCTACAATCTCGTCTGTTTAACTACTTTTTTATGGAACATTAAATATAATTGAATTTTTTTTTTTTTGTCGAATCGCAAGACAACTCTGTGCACTAAAATTAATATTGCATTACCATACAAATCCATCCGTCCATTTCCAAGACAATTTTTCCCACTTAAAGCACCAATTTTCTAAAGTAAAAAATTCAGACCTTCCTAATAATAAATTTATTCAATCGCATTCCTCATATTCTTTTTATCAATATCATTAAACCTAACACGGCGCGATTGATATATAATTACCAGATACGTATCCCTAATAAGGAGTTAGTCTATTTTACAATTTGGGAACTTATCCAAATACGTAAATTGTACTTTAGTTGCCGAGATGCTCCTCCTTTGCAATTTACGTACAATTAATAATAGTAAAATGAAATAATTTTCACATAATCATTCGAAATTATATCTTATAACTAGATTGAGTCCTTCAAATGAAATCCCTAAGGCGGGTGAATGAACAAATATATCTATATAATTATATCTGTAGCTAGCTAGATACATAGAAGTATATCCACAAACGAAAATGTGTAAAATCATTTAACATACCATATCTTCGATATAGCAGATTATAGAAAAACCATTCACTAAATCATAATTTTCATCGAAACTATATTTTGAAATGTGTGCAGTTGAATAGCCAGACTTTAGCTTAATTGTATAGATTACGAATTACACCCAGGAAATGAAGAAGCAAATCTTTGAAAGGAAAAAAAAAAAAAAAACCAGGAAATCTGAAGGTCTAATATTTATTACTTGTCCCTAAAGTAAGTGGGAATTATTTGGTTCAATTTTGGCGGAATGTTAGAAAGGCAAATAATGTAAATGTAGGGTCCCCTTTGAAACTTTAGCTTGACACAAGAAAACTCAATAAATGCACTATGGATTTCATTCCTTTCAGCAATGTACAACCTACGACCAACCAAATTGCCATAATTATACACTAAATGACAGTTCCTTTTAATATTGAGGGAAAAGCAACATCACAATTGGTTGTTTCGGGATAAAAGGATAAGAACTTCTTCCAATCAGAGGACTTTTAACTAATTGATTATGGGTGTTAACGACGAGAGTGGCTCCACTTATCTGTAGAATTTTGAGATATGACAACTCTTGTAGAATATAAATAATAGTTTTTTTTTTTAAAAGCTACTATATAGTAAAATATTCTCAATTACTTATCTATTATTTATCTGTATCTTTAGTATGTTAGTACCAATGATTTTCTTTTTATTCATAATGAGTTGCTTATAATATAATGACCCTTCAAAATTCGAACCATCTTATTAATTAGTGAGTTCCTAGCTGGCAAAAATCTGGGTTCAGTTTCTATGCAGACTTCAAGAAATTGTGGAATTTGACAAAGAGCAACTTGGGAATGTTTGGTTTTGAAGTCAAATAGAAGAATAATTGCATGAGAAGATACTTCAATTAGAATTATGGCGAATTATTAGAAAATTTCTTGTAAAAACCGAGTCTTTATAATTTAGATCATAAATTATATGATATGTGATATGTAAATAATAAGTAATAAAATACTAACAATAGATGCAATCCGTGCATCAAGCTCTTTGTTGGGGGCAATTATACACATAGCCATTTCCAATCACCCCAATTAAACATTCAATTTTTAGATAACCATTATCTTTATTGCATATTTCTATCAGTATCTTGCTTCCATAAGTTATACTAATTAATTGATATCCATTTCATTTTAAGACGCTATTTCATGTCAATTTTTACCAGATTTGTAACATTTTATCAGCATGATTTTACCAAGTTGAGTAAGAAACCAGTTGCAAGAGGACCAATTTACTTCCACTTGTTAAGTTTCCATACATTTTTGTTCTATATCCCGTACAATTTTATCTATATCACATTGAACCTTCAGATGATTTTACCAAGTGAAGATGTAAAAGGAAAGCGATATTTACCAAACCTAGAAAAAAAACAGATATATCAAGCAACGTCCTGTGAATTACTAATTCTACATACTTGTTGAGAGTTTAAATGGAAAACATTTTAGATTTTTCAAGCAATGCATGAAAAGATGAATGATTTCTTCACGGGGTCTCTTAACAAGTGTATAAAGGGTATCCGTTGTTATTTTTTTTTGGAACATTTAGCTCAAATACGGAGAAAGGATAAGAGCAGTCGGATACCAACTTTTCTTCAGTTAAAGCTTACGGCAAAACAAGCCAAAAGGAGAGGACCATAACTGGAATGCTTTCCCACTTTCAGTCATGCAAAAAGAAGCCTCTAGGAATCTTTGCTTGATTCACCAAGAAACCCACCAGTGGCCGACATGTGACATAAAACCACAAAAATGATAGAGAGACACAGAGATAAATGTTGCCCAAGTTTTAGGTTGCAAGCAACACCACTAATAACTTCATAGGAAAATTGACAGAAATAGAAGTGACTTAACCTTACTCTTTCCTCTACATTTCCACAACATAAACGTGCCCCCAAAGCTCATTTTACTCTTCTTGTAAGCACCGTTTTGCTCACCCTTATAAAGAACCTCTAAAACATCATCTTCAACAACAATTATTTAAGTACCCATTTATCTTAAAATAATAAGTCGGAGACACAAACATCAATCAATATCCTCAAATAATTTTTTACATAACTAGAAAGATTTCTAGTTTGACGATTTAGCATGGATACAAGAACTTCTGCCGATAGTGATGGAAGCATCCATTTACAGATTTCTGAGCTCCGGAAGCTTGGCGAAACTATCAGCTCGACCACCACCATTTTTGCACCACACAGCAACAGCATTGAGAAAAGAGATAGCAGCAATACGAATTCTGTTTCATCAACTATGATTCCTAATCGTGCCCCCGAAAAGAAGCTCACCCTTTTTGCCCTTCAGCTTGCGGTCTTTGAGAAAGCTGCCACTGGTTTAGGAACTCTAGGATTTATTTGGGCAACTGTTGTTCTCCTTGGTGGTTTTGCCATCACTTTGGATAAGACAGACTTTTGGTTCATAACAATCATTTTGTTGGTTGAGGGGACTAGGATATTCAGCAGGAGTCATGAGCTAGAGTGGCAACATCAGGTGACATGGTCGATTACTGACACAGGAATCAACAGCTTTCGGGCCCTGAAATCAAGCACACGCTTCCTGGCTGATGCATTTAGGGCGGCTTTAGGACCCTGTTTTGAGGCTCGGAAGCAAAGCCAGCATGATGGAGATGCAAAGGAGACTTCTGATGCAGCAACTAGTCCAGGAAGTAGGAATCCTGACAGGAGGCAATCCCGGGTTTGGAAATCTTCGGATGTTCCTCTCCTGCCATATGCTAGATGGGTTTTCATTTCCCGAAATATTAGCAAGCTTCTTTATTGGCTTCAAGTTTTATCTGCAACAGCTTGTGTTGTTCTTTCATTAATGAAGCTTGTAAGGCATGATTATGGTGAAGTTGCAAAAGGTGACACTGACAAGAGAAACAGGAAAGCTGCATTGAATATTTTCTATGCCTTGGCTTTGGCAGAAGCTTTGTTGTTTCTGATGGAAAAAGCATATTGGGAGTGGAAGGCGAATTACTGCAAGCTCCTGGAGGAGGTGAACAAAGAATGTGAATTGGGGCCTTCAGGAATGATTTCCATTAGGAGATTCTTTTATGATTCATACTCGCGGTGTATCAATGGAAGCATATTTGATGGATTGGGAATGGATATGATTAGTTTTGCAATGGAGCTCTTGGCTTCAAATTCTCCGGATGAACAGCTCATTGGTGTTAGGATTCTTCGCCAATTCACAATGAACGAGCGATATTCTGATGACACTTTGAGGAAAGTCGGGACAACGATATTGGTGATAGAAAGACTAGTTGAGATGCTGAATTGGAAAGACCCTCAAGAAGAAGAAATTAGGCGATCGGCTGCTGAAATTTTGGCAAAGTTAGCTGGCAAGAAGCAGAATTCCCTTCGCGTTGCAGGAATTCCTGGTGCAATGGAATCAATCTCGTCTCTATTGCAAACGAATAGAAGTTCCACAGGGGCTTCAGCTGATGAAATTGAGGAAAAGAAAATCATATTTGATCATGCTAACTATGGATTCTGGACATTTAATCATTTGGGACTTCTCATCCTAAAGAAGCTAGCCCGAGATCATGATAACTGTGGGAAAATTGGAAACACAAGAGGCCTTCTACCAAAAATAATCGATTTTTCACATGCCGGTGAGAGGCTATTGAAGGATGAAAATGTCACGACATCACAGATTATGACGGTGAAAAGATCTCTTCAAGTTCTAAAGATGCTGGCAAGCACAACGGGCACTACAGGCAATCATTTACGACGAGAGATTTCGGAAGTAGTCTTCACAATCAGCAATATGAGAGATATTTTAAGGTATGGAGACAGACACCCAGTGCTGCAAAAGCTGGGAATCGAAATCCTAACAAGCTTGGCTCTGGAAGAGGATGCTAGAGAGCGGATAGGGGGCACAGGTGGCGTCCTGAAAGAATTGTTGAACATTTTCTTTAAGCATGGTGTCCCAGAGAGTCAAAATCATGTAAAGATTGCCGCTGGAGAAGCATTGGCGATGCTAGCATTTGAAAGCAAGAATAACTGTCACCGCATCCTGAAGTTGTATGTGCTGAAAAAGCTCATAGGAGCACTAGAAGTTCCATTGCTCCGCATTAATGCTGCAAGAATTTTGAGCAACTTGTGCACATACAGTGGACAAGATTACTTCAACCAGTTGAAAGGAGTCACAGCCGCTGCTCCAACAGTAAGCACTCTGTCTCATCTTGTTAGCTGCAGAAAACAGAGTACTAGTTATTTAATGGAAAAAACAAATGAAATGCTTAAGACTACCATGTCTTATTATGGCTGCTCTGGCTTGAATATAAAATTGAAATCGCAAGAGGAATTTTCTATAGTCTACATCTACAGAACAGTATAAATATTCGAAAATTTACTTTTGCCATAAGCCTATCTAAACTTTGATAAAAGTCCCTCATCAGTGCTTGGCATTTGCATGCATTGAATGGGGAGCTAAAATTTAACAAGACTCCATGAGTGAATTCTCTTAGAATTTTCAAGAATCCATTGGTTTTGTGCAGTCTGAAAGGTACCATCGTTGTTGCTTATGGCTCATTTCAGGTTCTCCAGGCGATTGTGACAGAGGAAAACAAGCTACAAGAAGTTATGGTCGGACTAGCAGCCTATATTTTCAAGTACATGACAGCACATGAATCAAACATCATGTTTGAGAAAGCTCGTATTCAGGAGGCTGAAGTGGTGGCTCAAGTAGTCCACATCCTGAGGAAGTATCGGTATCCGCCAATAAAGGTTCCAAGAATAAGGCGGTTTGCAATAGAATTGGCAATTTGGATGATGAGAGAAAAACCATCAAACATAGAGTTTTTCAGGTACCTTGGATTGGAGAAGGAATTAGAAGATATCTTAGAGACGACATCAGAGGTTGAGAACTTCAACATTTTCTCTGGAACTGTCGGATTGAGCCGACATAGCACAACAATCCACTCATTGGTCGAGACTGCATTGAAGTTGCTTGAAGAAAACTAACATAAATGCAATAAAAACCCACCAATATTGTCCATTCATTTAAGAGAAAACCTTGTAAATATCTATCGTACAATATGTTTACAAGATCCTTTTCTCCAAGGAAGAATGAGCATATCCATAAAATTTTTAGCTGATAAATCGATCATATTGTACCTAATAATTTATATGTCCTGCCCTTTTTGCGGAATCAATAATATTTTTAGAAATACAGCCGTGCTTCACAGTTATCTTTGTTGCGCTTCCTTGTTTCAAATAAGCTAGAACTTACATGAAAAAATGCGAGTGATAACTAATGAATGAAACAGATGATGTGAACTCTACTGTAATTTCGCTGCGGCATGAGCCCAATTTGAGTCATGAATCTGCTTGATGTTTCATCCTTGCATATGCATTTGAAGATCTGATTGCACCTCACAAGGAAAACCTTGCATCTCTCTGATCCAAGTCATTTAAATGAATCAGAACCACGAAAAAGGAAATTGCATTTGCCAAGCTGATTTCATGCTTGATATCCTAATTCAAGAACAAGAAAAAGAAGAACTATAATTTTCTACGAGAGGTCTTATGTGAATATTTTCCAGTATTCTTAATGGTAGTAACTTGGCAAAGCCAATCATGCCCGAGCCATGTCAACCATATCCTGAACTCTTACAAAAATCGATGGACAACACAATATCATGAATTGTCTTGGGGAACTCGAAGGATTCTTTAAATTGGTTCCTCCAGCGTAGACTAAGATACCTACAGAACCGTCACAGGGTCAAAAGTTAAATGGAATTTTACTGATTGGGCAACTGAATCTTGTTGTGTTAAGCGTTGAATGAAATGGCTACGGTAGAGATCATTTGCTCGCCAACACAGGTCGAGTATGCTCATATCGGAGTATTCCAGATTCAACAGCGTGTTCATCGGTGAGGCAGACACTTCTGTGTTGTTTTTACAGTAAAACTTGACTGCCTCTATTTGCGACATAGTGCATGTTCATATTTCTGGCGCTTTTGTTTAATGACAACCCAATCCAACTTTCCCCCTTCTTTTTCTTCCAATTATATTGTAATCACAATATAATTCAGAAGCATTCCATTTGGAGTCCGATATTTATAATATTTATACCATTAAACTATAATCTTTTTATTCAAAATAATCGACAATCAATTGATATAAAGCTGAACTGGCAAAACTCAAGCATGGAAAAGAATTTATCGTAGCCTCTGAGATCTGTCACCTAAAATGTGTGTTTCATATGTAAGGAACACTGATATTCATACGGCTTAATTTTATTTTTCGATAATAAGCATAAATCCTAAAGAGGAGAAAAGAGATCGGAACAAATAAAACATTAATGGAGAAGAGTGAAGATCAAAACAGGTGTTCAACCCAGTACGCTGAAAGAGTATTATAATTATTCTTTCACTGTTTGTAGGATAAGCCTCTCAATTACATCGAGTTTCAGCGATGAAACAATGCTTCTTCACCATATTAAACTAAACTATATGAAGAACGTCAAGTTTCATCTTTCAGTCCTTCAACAATTGACATGCAAATCTACACAAGATAAACTGCCAATAAGAGCATTAAGAAAGGAGAGATCAAAACTTTGTTATTACAAACATTAGTATGATATCAAGTGCTGGATCCTCAACTTGGAGTGCTTCCGCCTTTACCCTGGTATACGGCTTCTAGACATTCCTTCGCCCTGTGAACCTTTGACTGAAGATAAAAACTTCCATTCTTGGCATTTCTCTCAAACAGAACATCATATTTCTTCATTGTGGAAAAGCAATGTAAGAGGAAGTCAGCATCAAGAAAATAATATGCAAGGGTGTAATACTAATGGAAAACATAAAATAAGAAATTCTCAATGCTGGTTTACCTTCAATATCTCCTCCCAAGGTGTCTGCTCAGAAGCTCCAAGAATCTGCCTAGCTTCTTGCTCTGTCATGGCCTTACTTGCTCTTCGGATTGCTTCCTGAGCAACACCACTTTTTGAAGCATCTGTAATGAATTCACCAAAAAACTTTCAACTTAATGGATTAACATTTCCTCTAAAAAGAATATCACTCAACGCATGATCAGTCTTAAATAACAAGCGAGAAGCTTAGGCACAGACTCTATCAACTTGATACTACCAATTGTGCAGTAAGAGAGGGGCAGCAATGGGTCAAATGAACCATAGGATTGGAAGAAAACAGTACTCTGTTAGATTCAGATTAGCAAAACTTGTATTCATACAGCAGTTTAGCAAAAGGAGAGAAAGAACCTAGAGTTTAACCTACTAAACCAAACGAAAAGCTAGATTCGCTCACTATCATATCATATTCATTGTAAGTAAGGAGAATCTTTCCTCAACTAAAGCTAACATTTTATTCAGCATATTCGTGTATAAAGTCAATCACATATGCAAATCAAATTAATTTCCTTCCTAGAAATGAGTGTTTTGGTGAAACATCACCATTACCTAAGCTGACCTAGCTAATTAAGCAAAGAACACCAATTTTTTTTTTTTTCCTGCCTCAGCCAGAAACAGCCAAACACTATTTCTAAAAATCAGATATTAAAACCTATATATCCATTCCACTATAAACCTTATCATATTCGCATATTCAACTCTCATTGCACTACTCTTTCCAACTTTTTTTTTTTTGGGTCAAGGCAAAGTATAACCATATTTTGATAGGCTACCTCCAGACATAGGAACAACCTCACAAGACCCATCCACCAGCCAAATTATAGCTTGGGGCATGTTAGTTAACCCCAAAAAGAGTCCTTGGTGAGAGTGAATGAGAGTTCTTGTACCTTATCCACTAGGCCAACTTATTGGGGTTACTCCTTCCAACTTTGACCAGCAAGTATTTGTAGAAATGCTGCAACTCTAGGTAAACTGACCTTGCTACCCAAGTACAAGATGTAATGCTGATACTCACAAAGTCCAGCAATAATTGTAACATCAGGGGAAAAGGACTAGAGACACATCATGAGCACAACTGCCCTTATAGCCCCATACGTAAAAGGAGGATCTTCAGCAAGATCTAAGCAGCAGAACAGCATGAGCTAACAAAAGATGCCATACAAACCTTAATATGGTCTTTTGTTCTTAAAATATATATATATATATACATATATATATTAAAAAAAAACCACCCTAAGATTTTGGGTAAGTAAAATAGTAAGCACCATTGTTGGGTCTAAATAACCAAATCATAAAGTTGATCCATACAAAGTAAGATAGAACTCAAAAGATATTACCATGCCAATATCACATTACTGAAGCTCTCAATCCAATATGAGAGAAGGATGTATAAAGTTTAACGAGGAAACACTTTTTGGGCTTTTCATCTATATTACTTGAATTTGTAAGTGCTCTCATCATTACATTTTCTAGCTTTTATTTTGAGCTATCCTATTGTTTAAAGCAAATGACTAGATTATCCCACTAAATGGAAAACAAAGTAATCAAAGAGAAGTATCACACTATGCAGACTCTTCAGCTTGAAAGATGTGAAAGACTTGATGGAATGAAAAGTACCACAGTCCGAGACACCAAAAAAGAAAAAAAAAAAAAAACCCTTTTTATGGGGATGATGTCAAAAAAGTAAGAATGAATTTATTGTCTTTCTCCTACTGCACAGCTCATCCATTTAAATAATAATATAATATCTAGGAAATCTCATGATTGAGACTGCTTAATCTTCATCCCACAATAATTCATTTTCGTAAGGACAAATGCTTATGATTATTTGTAAATCCAGACAAAGATCTAGAAATCTCATAAACAAACAAACCAAAAGTTTAGCATGCAAAGCCAAGGTGTTCCAAGATAAAACATTTCATTAGGATAGAAACCTCCTTTACAAAGATGGAATTCAAATTAATTCAGAAAAGTTGAAGGTCTTTTCAACCAGTACTATTCAGGCCATTTCAACAAACAAGCACCTACACAAGAGTCTAGAAAGAAGACTCAAAAAATTATTCAAGAATAGATGGCCGCACTTGTCAGTTAAATCAGTAATGTAATAAACAGAACTATAGAGATATCCACTAGATAACCAAAAGCTTACTGGCAAGTGCTTGTCTGTAAGCCTGGACAAAGGCCCGAGCTAAAATACCTCCGCCCATCACAATCAAATTGGCAAGAATTTTTGCTGCCTGAAGAACATAAACAAAGCAACTCAATCTTTTGAATCATAATAATACAGCTGCACAAAACTACCACCAGAAACACATATATTGCTTCAAAAACATTGATACACTACTCTGACATTTGGTAGAGGAATCAATGAAACAAGATTCTGCAGAACCCGAGTAGTATGAGCTTCCTATATACCATCAACATAGGACGTGTTTTGGGTTATGGTAGGGGAAAAAATGAATTATGATACATGAGAACAAATTAACATTCACCATGAAGAAATTAATTAACTTTATTATATGAAATTCGCATCTAAACATGACAAAAATATATCAATAAAATGGAAATTAATAATCTTCATCGAACAAAAGAAAAATCAAATCATGTTATAATCAAATTCAACAAATAAACAACGCCAAACGTGAAAAACGAAAGCAAAACATATGATACGGAAACGTACCATTAGATATGATATGGAATTGACACAAGAAAAATACAGAGAGTATTGAAAGAGATTATTCTTGTTGTGCTGGAACCAAATTCGGAGTGATTTGAATGAGTTTCAAAAGCGCAGATGCAAAATGGGGTTTATGCCGAGATTAGGGTATGCTTTTCCCGCAAGTACTTCTCTTTCTTTTTTTTCTTTTTGTTTTTTTTTTTTTCCACCTCTTATTGACGGTGAAGAGTGTAGCTTTTGTAAATGTTTTCCGATTTTTGAGTTAGGAAGTCTGATCAGTAGAGAACACCTAGATCGGGGTAAGGATGGCTAGATTTGGGGCCGGGCTTGATCGGCCCACCTAAGGTTGGTACGAGCCGGTTCATCAATTTCGGCAGTTCATGAGTAAATTTTTAGACCTATGAACCGAATTATNGCTCAATTTAATGTAAAACCATTTTTTACCTTTATAGATTCTATGCATGATTTGAGGTTTTTTGATGACATGTATATTATGTAGATTTAAATAAATATGTTCTCAGATTGTTCAAATGAAAAAAAAAAAAAAACAAAACAAAACGTGTTGTTAAATAAAAAAATTAAGATACTGGCTATGTTTTTTCGATTTCTTTTAAAATCAATGATCTTGTATGCCACATATCCTATTTATAATTTTATGTCATTTGTTTTTCTACATATTTATTTAATGAATCTTCTACGAGTAAAGTCAAATAAAAAACATTTTAAAGAAAAAAACAATTCTAAATAGGATTGGCTAAATCTTCTTACTATTCATAAACTTAGGGAATGAATCAGTATTGAACCGGCTTGTTAATAGTAAGCCTGAACTAGTTGAAAACCCGTCAGTCAGTATATGAGCATGTTTTAGCCTTCCTACCGTACGTTAATATATGTAATAAATATAAAATATATTATATTTTATTATACATGTTAATATGTATACATAAATAAAAAAAAATTCTGGTACAAGCTCATCAGTTTAGGTAGGTTGGAGGGCTCAAACTGGCTCTTATACTGACTGACGGGTTTTCAACTAGTTCAGGCTTACTATTAACAAGCCGGTTCAATACTGATTCATTCCCTAAGTTTATGAATAGTAAGAAGATTTAGCCAATCCTATTTAGAATTGTTTTTTTCTTTAAAATGTTTTTTATTTGACTTTACTCGTAGAAGATTCATTAAATAAATATGTAGAAAAACAAATGACATAAAATTATAAATAGGATATGTGGCATACAAGATCATTGATTTTAAAAGAAATCGAAAAAACATAGCCAGTATCTTAATTTTTTTATTTAACAACACGTTTTGTTTTGTTTTTTTTTTTTTTCATTTGAACAATCTGAGAACATATTTATTTAAATCTACATAATATACATGTCATCAAAAAACCTCAAATCATGCATAGAATCTATAAAGGTAAAAAATGGTTTTACATTAAATTGAGCCAGAGCTAATGGTTAACTAAATCGATTATTTGTGCAACATCTGTTTCTTTTTTTTTTTTTTTAGCAAATATTGCTTCTTCTTTTTTTTCCCTAATTTTGAGTGTTCTTTTATTAACGGTGAAGAGGTTAGGTTTCACGATCTTTAATTTGGAAATCAGTATTTTAATTGGTTTAGATTGAAATGTTTTTCGATTTTCAGGTTAAATAAGTCCAGTTCAGTTAGAAAATACACTAGAAACATAGCAGGGATAATCGGTCCTTCCAAAACCGTCCTTCTCTTTTGTTTAAAATGGTTTCTTCTTTGATTTTATACCAAAACCCATTCATTGAATAAACGTATAAAAAAGCAAATGAGATAAAAACACAAAATAGGATACAAAACATACATAATCATATATTTAAAAAGAAATTGGAAAAATATAAAAAATATGAACCTCATTTCAACATTATTCTATCAACCAAAATGTGTTTTTTTCTTTTGCACAAACCAATGACTTGTCGAAATCCTACATAATACACATATGACACTTCAAATCATAGGGGGGTAAAATGGTTTTACATTAAATTGGGCTAGGCTTAATGAATAAATAGATTGATCATTTGGGTAGCACTACATTTTTTGCAAGTATTCTTCTTTTCTCTTTCCCACTTCCTCCGCCACCCCCAAAAAAAAACCCAAGTTGACTTCCGTGACTTTAGATTTGGAATTCAGTAATTTGATTGGTTTGAAATAAAATATTTTCCAATTTTCAAAATTCATAAGTCCGGTTCAATCAGAAAATACCTTAGAAGTACAGTAGGGACAACAAACTTCGAGCCCAACCAATCCATAACCATCTTTTACTTTTGCTTAAAATGGGTTTTTCTTTGATTTTATTTGTGGACTATTCATTAGAAAATATATATATACATATATATATATATATATATATAATGAAAAAAAAAAAACCTTGTATGTGACATATAACAAAAGGGGTTGATGCTATATGATTTAGTACGATTCGCTCCCTCCATCGAACCAAACTTATGATTTTTTTTTTAAATCGAATTTAAACGCATGGTTTAGTACGTAAATTTTTTTAACCTAAAAATAAACCGCACTGTTAATGGATTGAACCATTTTTTAAAAATAAAATATTGTAAAATTTTTTTTGGCCCGGAAAGAACTTTATTCATAAACTCAAGTCTGGAAGCAATGCTCCTGATCAAACTGCAATAAAGAAAGCGAAGGCGATGAGGCTGAATCCAGCTTAGTTAAGCGCATCCCCTTTTTTCTTGGGTTGATCATGAAACAATCCCTTGGAACATTCTCTTTTTTCCTTAAGTCAGTTTTCAAGCCTATAACATCTCTAGCATTAATACATAGGTATGAAAGCATTTCCTAAAGAGAACCAAAGTCATAATTTACATATTCCCCATTTAGTTCAATAGAGACAAAAATTCTGTCTTGCAAAATTCCTTATCTATGTATCAATAACCCATCTTTCACATTTCACCCAACCTACTTCAATCAAACATCAAAGATTCTAATTTTTTACGAATATATACATCCAACGCCCCTGTGCCTAGCAACCCGCACAATTCACTTGACAATTTTGTTTTCGTTAAAAGCAGAGAACCTAGTGCCCCCAAGCATTCAGTTAAAGAAGTAAGTACATTTAATTAACCAAATCAAAAAATCATGACAACCTTACCATGCGCAGAATCAGCAGATTAAGTCATGTGTCCCTTCTCTCTCTCTCTTTTAAGAAACTAGTGTGATTCGCAATACCAAATCCAACTATAAATCAAAAAATAATATCAAACCACACTAAAAAAAATAGATATTTAGCTAGAGTTATGATGTGATTTATGGTTTATAGTTCTTTTTTTTAGCCCTACATAATCATTAATTTTATAAAAAAAATTAGAAAAATATAAAAACATAACCTGTATTTTCACTTTTTTCTATCAAGCAATTTGTGTTTGTTCTTTTAAATAGAATTTTGACTTGTGTTTATTAAAATCTTATATAATAGGCATATGAGATAAATGACCTCAAATCATGTATGGTCTCTCCAGAGCTAAAATCATTTTACATTAAATTGGACTAGGCCAAATGGTTAACTAGATTGATTATTTGGACACTCGCTGCTTTTCTTTTTTTTGGCAAGTATTTTTTTTTTTCCTAATAATTTTATTAATGGTGAGGAGGTTGTGTTTCATGACTTCTAATTTGAAATTTAATAATTTGTTCGGTTTAGATTAAAATGTTTTTCGATTTTGTCGTTTGATAAGTTTGATTCAATCAGAAAATACTCTAGAATTATAGCATGAATAACAAGGAGCTCCAAGGCCAATTCATCTAAAACCGTCCTTTACTTTTGTTTAAAATGGTTTTTTCTTTTATTTTATTAGTAATCTGTTCATTAAATAAATATACAAAGAAAGAAAATGAGATAAAAATATGATTAGAACACATAACATACATAATCATTAATTTTATAAGAAACTAAAAGAATATAAAAATATAACATGTGTAGAGTGTCATTTTAGTAATAAGACCTTTAACTTAATTTAATACCTTCAACCAAACTCAGGGCAGGTGGATAGATGAGCTTCCAAAAATATTTTAAGGGTATAAGACCATTCACTAGATGTTGATTGGCGAAACTCCATTATGCCTACCCTTTGGTTTATAAGCTGTCGTACTTATAAAGTTGGAGCTCCCCAATGTCAGAACCTAGTCCTTTAATGCGCTTGCGAATGAGTCCAATTTATAAGCCAGCATGGATACAATGGAAGAATTCGAGACCTTACCACAACCCAAGTGGCTACCTAGCAACATAGGGTAGCTAGATATTATGACAAGAAAGTCAAACATAAGAAATTTAAAGTTAGAGACTTAATCTATAGAAGGTTGCAAGCTATAGGCTCTTGCAAAGAACAGGGGAAGTTAGCCCTTAATTGAGAAGAATCGGTCGGGGTAAAGAAGAACTTAAGGAATGGCGCCTATCGACTTGAGAGGCTGGATGGTAAGCTCACTCATGTAGAATGTAGATAATCTCAAATTGTATTTCTATTAACTTTTGTCATTTTTATCTATATATTTATCACCTATTAATAATAAAAGTTTATTCTCTAAGTATTTTATGTTTGTCTTTTATTTAAGCTTGATCTTTAACATGATCTCTTCTATCCAAGCCTATGATGGGTAAATGGACATATGAATGTCAAGTCCTCGAAAGGTCTCTTAATTGTCGTGCCTTTTCATGCTTAGGTAGACTTAAATGTTACCAACCTGACCCTTATTGGGCAACCTTGGTAGTAGGGTAAGTTTCCTCATATAACCAAGGAACTCCCATCATACTTGTTGGAACACCACCAACCAGCCCCCAAGATGACTTATGCCATATACAGCTAAACAGTCCTACTAAAGAGTAACCCCAACTCTTCAACAAAATAACCCTAAGCGGCAATTGGCTCCTAAGCTACAATTGGCTCCTCAAGAAATACGCAAAGTGTTAAAATTATGATGAAAAAAAAAAGAAATAGAGAAAAATGAAGTAAAACTTTCCATTACATCATGAATAAATACAAGAAGCAAAGATCGACATATAGGTTTTAATCGAGTTACTATATAGGCAATTCAACTACACATTGTTCATGCATGAGAAAATAATAAAGCTAAAGTAATGAAAAGAAAGAAGAATTAAAAGCTAAGCTTTCTACTTTGGATAAGCTAACCTTGGTAACTTAGAGAAGTTCAATGCCTTAATCTACTCTAAGGATTGATCCATGGGAACCTGAACTAAAGGAGCATAAGGAGGAAGAAGAGGAGTAGGAAGAGTGTCTCTATGTTCATCTTAGCTAGTAAGGAGCTCAAATTAGCTCTAATCCTCTAACCGGCCACATTTAGGAGTGGCCTCTTAGGAAGCATCCTTAGTTGGAGAAGTTGGGGGAGCATCATCTTGGATGGCCTGAGTAGTTGGGACAGTTGTCTTACCCTTGGCCACCCTAAGTTCCCGATAGGTTAAGTCGTCCAAGAAGCTTAAGAACTTCAAATCTAGGCCAAGATGTGCTTGGACTACTAATACGATTTGTACCAAGGGCAGTTGTATCGAAGATGGGTTCAAGCTTATAAAAAGTGTAAAAACGAAGGTGGAACTGGAAAGCAAAAGAACAAACAAGCAATACCATGATTAGCTTTGAGGATATGACGCACCAAGGAATTATCGAGGACTCAGAAAGCGAACTCAATATGATACATGAGCTAACTTTGTTAGGATACTCACCACCTAGCCTTGCTTAAAGGTTAGGATAAGAGTAAGTTAAGTAAGCAAAGAGAATGCCCATGAAACGAAGTATATTCTATATTGATGAGATATGATGTTTCTTGTAGCTACATTTATAATACTTGAAATATTACAGTAGTTGCTACAAATGGAAAAGACTAAAATGATAATTTTTAAAATAAGTATTGTATAAGGAATGTTTAAAGGGTATAAAGGAAAAATTAGCAAAAACAGGCATTTTGTACATAAGATTCTATCACATGGAATGCTCAAATACATGGCAGATAGCCAGTAGTCATCTGAGGTGAATTCAACTGGGATGTAATCGGAGTAGCTTAAATCAAGTTGGCTTGGTAGAAGGTTAGGTGGGCTAAGCTGTTGTTTGAGTGTATCTCAAGTTGACATTTAGAGACTATTGATAAGTACGGGAAGGTTCAACTCGAGTAAAGTAGCAATGGTAGATTGAAACAGCCCGACTCATCAAGCATAGGTCGGTATAGGAGAACTCGCTTGGCCATACTCTCAAGCTTTGGTCAAAGGCTCAATGCCCTAATTCCTCTCATCTTTGTCGAGTTGATTGGCATTTCCTATCAAATCCGGTTGGTCCTCATCCAAGTCTTCATTCGGTCAGTAGGGGTTAAGGTCAGCAACATTGAATACATCAAACACTCTAAAGCCTTATGGTAGCTCTAATTGGTATGCATTGTCGTTTATCCTCTAGAGTATCTTAAATTGTCTTTCATCTCTAGTAGAAAGCTTGTTTTCTCCTCTTATTAAGAAACCTTTCCTTGCTCAAGTGTAGCCACACTTGGTTACTAGGCTAAAACTACTTGGTTTTCTTGCTCTTGCCTTTCTCCCTTAGCTTCCTAGTAGTTTGGTTAATGTACTAAGCGACTCGTTGGTAGATCTGTTGGGGGGAATGAGCTTTGGTTATTGCATCTAGATCTTCTTAGTCAGTCAAGAGCATCAAGGTGTAATTAAAGGGTAGCTCGGGGTTGAAATTGTAGACAACTTCATATAGGGCATGTCTAAAGGTAGCTTATATAATTTTATAGTAAGCAAACTTTATGACAAGGAGGCAGATATCCCAGTTGGCTAAGTTATTTCCTACTATAGCTCAAAGCAGTGACCTTAAAGTGCAATTTACAACTTCCATTTAACCGTCGGTTTAAGGATGCCAAGAAGTATTAAATAATAGCTTGGTTTCCATTCGATACCAAAGAGTACACCAAAAATGACTTAGGAATTTTGGATCATGGTCTAACACCACACTACTCACCACTTCATGCAAGTAAACAATTTCCTATAGAAACAAAGAAGTAATAGCTGAAGTATCGTTAATTTTGGTGCAAGGCACAAAATGTGCTTTCTTATTGAATCTATCCACAACAACCATAACAAAGTCTTTGCTTCGGGTAGTTCAAGATAAGCTGATGATAAAATCCATGCTTAGGTTAGCCCATGGTTTAGTTAGGACAGGTAGAGGCATCACTTTTCCTTGTTTAATTTAGCTCTTGGCCTTCTTGTAGGTAACGTAACCTTCAATCACACAATGTACATCTTGCTTGATTTTAAGCTAGAAGAACTTGTCATTTAGCAGCTCATACATCCTTCTTTCTCTAAACTGACTTGATTGTCCTTTACCATATGCTTTTCGCATTAGTAGTTCCTTTAATGAACAGGTTGGCACACATAATTTTTCACTATGAAACAAATAGCCATCCTCTACATTGTACTCATTAACTATTCTTCCCTCTTCATATTGCCTGTATACAGGGCTAAAATGATGATCATGTTGGTACTGTTCTTTAATGCTTGTAAAACCCAAGAGTCAAGTTTACAATTTGGTAAGAAGAACACATCTTCTTGACAATGCATTAGCAACTATATTATTTTTGCTTTACTTGTATTTAACGAGGAAATTAAACCCTTCTAGAAATTTAATCCATCAAGCTTAGCGTTTAAAAAGCTTTGATTGGCTCTACATGTACCTCAAGGACTCATGATCCACTTATATGACAAATTCCTTTGGCAGAAGGTAATATTGCCACACGCAAAGAGCTCAGATTAATGCCAATAGCCCTTTATCATACACAGAATAGTTTAGTTGTGCTCCTCTAAGCTTCTCACTATGATAAGTAATATGTCAACCTTCTTGCATTAGCATAGCTCTAATGTTGACACTCGACGTGTCGCATTCAAGCTTAAACACTTTATCAAAGTCTGGTAAAGCTAAGACTAAGGTAGAAGTTAACCTTACATTCACCTTAGCAAAACTCCTCTCTTTTATCTCTCTCCACTTGAACTCTATGTTCTTTTTTGTCAACTTGGTAAGGGATTTAACTAATTAACTAAAGCCTTGAATAAAATGATGGTAAAAGAAAGCCAATCCATGGAAACTCCTCACCTCGATATAGGAAGGTAGGGTCAACCACTTAATAATCGCTTGAACTTTCTCTTCATTAACTCTTAGTCCTCCTCCACTAACCACATAACCTAAGAAGATCACCTCTTCCTAATAGAAACAACACTTCTTCATGTTTTCGAATAATTTCTCTAGTTGGAGGACATAAAAAACAGCATAAAGATGGTCAATATAACTTATTAGATCGACATTATAGATAAGGATGTCATTGAAATAGACTACAACACATCTTCCTATCATGTCTCTCAAAACATGGTTCATCAATCGCATAAAAGTTATTGGGGCATTTGATAACCTAAAGGGCATGACCATCCACTCGTATAGACCATGTTGGATCTTAAAAGTAGTTTCCCATTGATCCCCTTATCTTATTCAAATCTAGTGGTACCTTGACTTTAAGTCGATCTTACTAAACATTCACACACCACTCAATTCGTCTAGTATATCATCTAGCCTCTAAATGAGATACTTGTACTTGATTGTGATCTTATTCATTGCTTTACTATATACACATTTGCTAAGTACCATCCTTCTCGATACAAGTAATGTAGGTACAACATAGGGGTTAAAGCTTTCTCTTACATATCCTTACACCAACAATTCATTGACTTGTCTTTGTAGCTCAACAACTTATTCAGGCTTTATCTGATAGGCTAGCTTGTTTAGCAGAGTAGCATCAGGTATCAAGTCAATGTAATGTTCAATGCCTCAAAAAGGGAGTCATCCCTTAAGCAATTCAAGAAACAAGTCTACATACTCATTCAATAACTCCTTGATCTATAAGGATAGCTCCATCTGCTCCTTGGGCTCTAGTAGTCATCTGACTAATAGAAAGGTTGGTATGTCAGCTTCAATAGCTTCTTGGAGCTCGGCTCTACTTAGAATCAAAGCTTTCTTAGATCTTCGAGCAAGTTTAGTTTGTAGCTTACTAACTTGATTCGGTGTCATAAGGTTTAAGGTAATCTTTTTACCATCTTTCTCGAACACATTTGTGTTCCTAAAACCATCATGAATAACCTTCTGATAAAAAAGGTAAGGTTAACTTAGCAACACATAAGATGTATACATAGGTAGTATGTTGCAAAGAATTTCATCAGAATAGTTCTCAATAGACATTGGCAATAACACTTACTAAGTGACATGTAGTGCTCCCTTCTCATTCAGCTAGTGTAAATTATATGACCTTAGGTGTGAGATATTTGGCAATTTAAGCTTCTTAACCAGCTCAGTAAATGCTATATTAGTGCAGCTACTACTGTCTACTATGAATGCATAAACATACTCATTCACTTTACAAGTGATGTAGAATAAGTTGTCTCTCTATTCCTCCTCAGTAAAAGGTCCTAAACTCATCACACATCGAATAACTGGGGTCAGCTTGTCTAAGTCTTTAGCAAATACATCCTCTTCAACAAGATCATTTTCTTGGGTGGTATTTTCTTTGAGAGCAACCTCCTCATCGGGCTCCTCATTAGTACTATCCACATTAAGCTTTAGGACATCTCCCTTGATAATTATAGTTCTCCTATTGGGACATTGGCCAGCCATATGCCTAAATCCTTGGCACTTAAGGCACTTAATTGGACTCATCTTCCTCCTAGATCCTTGTCCCTTCTCATAAATTCTTAACTATACTTCACCATTAGCTGGTTGGCTTTTCTCTTTAGTTTTAACATCTATTCTTCTGCTTAGCTAGGTATTTTCTTAAGCTCAGTAACTTCCCTAAGTTGGTTGGCTTAATTGGACTCATCAGCTTATTAGAGGTCGACTCAGTCTATTCCTCTTTTGTCTTTCCACTTGAAGTTCTACAACATCTCAAATGTCACTTCTTAATCCAGTAAGAAACCTAGATACTATTTGGGCTGATGGTTCATCTACTTTACATCATATCATAAGCATTTGGAATTCTCAAATATGCTCATAAATAGTTTGGCTTCCTTGTCACAGTTCTTGAAATCTAGAAAGAGTATCTTATAAGTAGGTATCTAATATGAATCTATTTCTAAGGATCCTTTTCATTTTAGGCTAGGTGTTGACTTCTCTATATCATTCTCAACTCTTCATGGTTTGGAAGTTCTTCCACCATAATGTGATGTATGTTGAACTAAAGGTTTACTAATTGATTTTGATAAGAACAAAACAAAAGTGGATGATTAAACTAAGTTTCATCGATCTTATTCAATTGTTATTGTATTTAATTGGAAATTTAGAAAGAATTGCAATTCATCCTAGAACTCAATTCACCGCCCCCTATCCCCTCCCCCCCCTCCCCCCCGAGTTTAGCCTAGTGTTCTTCAACATATCCTGAGAATTTTACAATAGTAACTTTTACCTTCTCCTGGTCCTCACATTGATAATAGTGAAAAATATACTTTACCTTTAGTCATTGACATCCTCGAAACTATTGAAGCTTGAGATCTAAAGCTTCATATGGTCGGTAGTTTGGGGTGTTGGAGCTTGCTCTTCCTCCTTAATATACCCTTCTTCTTCATCCTCCTCTTCTACTTCACCCAAGTCAATTCTCATGCACATTTGTCCTCCTATTTCTCTACTTTGATCTTGTTGAGCTAGGATTTGTCCTCTCACAAGTCAGGTAACTTGGTAAGTATTCTACATAACTTAAGTAGGTCAAAAGGCCAATGCATGAACAGCTCTAGTCAGATTAGCTATAAGGTTAGCCATCTCATCAGTTTGTTCATCTATACTTCTAGGGATGTTATGGGGTTGTCATCTATTGTCGACAACATCGCTATTATCATCTCCAATATTAGCGTTAACACTTGAATCCGTCATTCTCTCAACAAAGCTCAATGACAAACTCAGAATCCAAGAAACAATAGACACTGCCATTTAAGCTAAACAACTCACACATATACTTCTCCATATGAAAGTTTAAACTAGCTGAGAATACAACAACTACTCTGAAGAACAATAAATCCAATTGAAACTTTCTCTATTTTTATATGCTCGAAAAGGGTAAATGGAGTACATTACAACAAGGGTCTCACAGTAACAACAAACTTCAAATAATCTCCAAAATGTTTAAACTAATTCCTATCGTAGTAACAATACACTTTGATAGCAGTATTATACACTATACAATAACAATTACAACTAAACAACCTCAATCGAACCTTTACTCTGATAGTAAGATGATACAATCCGCACTAAAGGCAAACAAGGGCGGTCGTATCTAAGATGGGTCTAAGCATGTAAAAAGTGTTAAAACGAGGGTAGAATTGGAAAACAAAAAAAAAAAAAAACAAATAAGCAAAATCACGATCAGCTCTAAGGATATGATGCACAAAAAGAACTACATAAGACTTGATATGAAGCACGAGCTAACACTATTAGGGTATTTGCCACCTAATCTTGCTTAAAGGTTAAGATAAGAGTGAGTTAAGTAAGCAAATAGAATGCCTACGAAATGAAGTATATTATATATTGACGAGATATGATGATTCTTACAGTTACATTTACAATAGGTATTTATACTAAAAATATTAGGGTAACTGCTACAAATGGAAAAGATAAAGGGTAATTTCTAAAATAAGTATTGTACATGAAATGTTAAAGGGTATTAAGGAAAAATCAACAAAAGTAGGAATTTTGTATAGAAGATTCTATTACGTGGGATGCTTAGATACGTGGCAGATAGCTAATGCTTATGCTTCTAGCAAAATAAACAATTTGTATGTTTAGCATAGCTATTACTGAGTAGTGATGTTGAGCTGAGATGATTGTTTCACATTGCTAAGCTAAACTTATTGCTCCTTTGAGGTAAATTCAACTTGGATGTAATTGGAGCAGCTTGGATTTAAGTTAGCTAAGCAGAAGGTTAGGTAGGTAAAGCTGTTGTTTGAGTGTATCTTAAGTCGGCAGTTAGAGACTATTAATGAGTATCGGAAGGTTTAGCTTTGGTAAGGCAACAAATTGGTAGATTGAAACGGCTTAGACTCATTAGACACAGGTTGATACAAAAGAACTTGCTCGGCCATACTCTTAAGCTCTTAAGCTCAGGCTTTGGTCAAAGGTCTAGTGACTTGATTCCTATTAAGTACCCTAACTTGAATGGCCCAAACTGTCTCGATTGTAATATCCTTACACTTATCCTTCTACTACTCAGACTTAGACAAGGATAAGCAAATCTTCTCTTCATCGACGACATGCATAATGTCCCCCTTCTCAAGGCTGGTGATAAGTTCCTTCATCTCACTAACCTCCTTTTGAAGCTCCCTCACCCGCCTTTCCAACTCCCCCTTTTTGGTTAGCCAAGCTTATTGAAAGATTCTTGATTGAGATACATCCTTGATCCTTTAAGGTCAACTTAGCCTTTATCTTGGAGATTGATGCACTAAACTCTTAGTTGCACTAGTCGAGTTTAGTTCGGGCCGATTGTTCCTTTTCTAGCTGTTTTATCAACTTGGTCATAGACTTTTACTCCCCTTTAAGTTGCCATTGTAGCTTGGCATTCTCTTTAGTGAACTTCTTCAAGGCTTCTCCTACCTCTTACTCTTTCCTCTTTAGCTCAGCCTCTAGCTCCTTCGCTTACTATGAAATATGAGAAAACTTTTTGTTAGCTTTTCGGTGCTTTTGATGATACTGTGAACACTTGAAAAAGAGTTCAATGCGCTTGTCTCTTTAATCCTTTAACTCTACCTCAACACATCTTACCTTTTGACAATCATCCTTAAAATACTCAAGCCATTTGTGCATTAGCCCATTATACTGCATAAGTTAGGACATTGATGATAACTAAAAAACTACAAATGTAAGATAGAACGTAAGACGAAATGCTCTAAGAGAATGTGGCTTACCTTACATGACGAGCAACACAAATGCCCTTGAATGTCTAAAACATTGTTAAACTTTGTCTCCAAGTCCTTCTTCAGAACTGCCCAATTCGCTAGAGTGTAGGACCCTAGAAAAGCTTAGTAATTGAGATCTTAATGGGACATGGTCAGGTTGCTTGCCTGATTAACCCATTATACTGCACAAGTTAGGATGTTGATGATAGCTAGAAAACTAGGAAAGCAAGAAAATATGCTCTAAGAGAATGTGGCATACCTCACGTGACAAGACATATAAATGCCCTTGAACGTTTGGAACGTTGTCGAACTTCATCTCTAAGTCTTTGTTCAAAATTTCCCAGTTCGCTAGAGTGTAAGACCCCAGCAAAGCTTAATAACTAAGATCTTAGTGGGATAAGGTCAAGTCACTCGCCCAAGTGGACTATTATGGGCATAGGATCTTCTCCCAAACTCACCTAGTAGAGACCTTGTTTGCCTCATAAAGTTTACCTTCCTAAGACATATACGTAACCTTCTTAAATGCTTCAAGAATTTCCTTAGACGATGGCACTCCTCCAGCTTGGCCTGGAGGTTCATGCCCATTTGATTGGTGGCTTAGTAGGGATGGGCTTAAGGGAGTTGTCCACCTTAACCCTTTGTACCTCATTGGTACTTTTCAATACCTCTAGCAATGTGAACTCGCTAACCTTCTTTTGGGGCCGCCTACTTACCTTAGCCACATTGGGGCCTTTCACTTCTCATTAGCCTGAGCTTCCTTAATGGCTATGATAATCTCCATACCAATATCGATTAAAGGAGAAGACAGCATTGTTACCTCCAATTATATCATGGATGGAGTTTGCTCGTCTTCGACGATCAGGGAAGATAGCATTAGAACCACTATGGATGCTGGAGCTATCGTCGCTAACTCCATAACAGGGGTAACTAAGGGAATCACCTCCAAAATCAGTTACCCCACTCAACTCGTCTCTTTAATGCTTAACTTTAGCTTCAAGGGCTTAGTCTTCGATGTGACGACCTGCCTCTTTAGCTTCATCCTAGCCTCCTGCCACTTTAAGAGGTCTAATCCCCTAAGTTAAGGCAACTCCATTGAACTTGCTAACTTCTCACCTGCAAAAGAACATGAGTAAATTAGTGCAATCGTAAACTATGGTGAATACTTGCAAACCCTACCATGTCTAGCATAAGTATAGAGAAATTCTCATTCCTTAAGTGACGATGGTTAAAGAGCAGCTTCCAACAAGACTATATTGGCATGATACAGGAGCCAAACATCTCAAATTTCTAGCCCATAACTCCTAACCACTTCGTCATCACAGCCTTCTCTATACTGGGAAATAGTTGTGAGATTAATTTAGAGAAGTACTTATCTACTATTTCTTTTGGAGTTGATAAGTTCCCTATGCCTCAAGGCCATAAAGGCATTGGTCTCCATCATAGCCTCAGAATCACTTCCATTGAGCTTCTCAATGGCATTAGTATGAATTAGTGAAGTTTAATGAGTTTAAAAGTTGGCCTCCTCCAACAATTCCACCACTCATTCTTCCAGTACTTAACGGAAGAGTTTAGCCCACCGAATAACTTCCTTTTAGGGTGATTCTGGATATACATCCACCCATCACTGCTCTTCCATAAATAATAAAATCTAAATAGTTACAAAGTCGCCTGTACCACCAAGTACTCACAAAGGGCTTGAAATGCCCTTAAAATCCTCTATCCATTGAAGTGATTTAAGTAGGATAGACCCGATGATAATTGAAAAGTTTCTTCTTGAACTCATTGAAAGAGAGGTGTATCCCAAATTCAAAGCATTTTTCGTAGACCTTAAAGCATCTTTAAATAAGACAATAGCGTTTTTGTAAGTATTTGGCATTCGAAGTGCCATACTAGTCGAGCTCCTAAAAAAAAAATTTTTTTTTCAAACAATTATTTATGCTAGACGACTTATGGTTACTGATGTGGCCATTCGACCCCAAGCCAACCTCCGAACCCTCAAATAAGTTTTGTAGCTCTTTCGAGTTGGCTTCATCACATGGATATATGTTACAGGGAATGGTGTTAATAAGTGCCATCTTATTTATCTCCACATTTACATTCCTTGAAGACCCCTCCTTCCTATACGCTAGCACCATTAAAGACTCTCCTGCCATCATTGTAGGGGGAATGGCTTCCTTAGTTGCCTCTGATTTAGAAGAAGTTGATTCATAGTTAGTCAAACTTGAACGACTAAAGTTTGCAATAGTTGCACTTAAAGAAAAGACTAAGGAGAGAGTGAAAATTGTAGAAAGGGAGTAGCTAGTAAGTAAGAATTGGGAACGTAAGGTGTGTAAAGTGTGCAAAATGTTAGCCTTAAGGGTGTTTATAAGCTTTGAGCATTAGAAAAACCACCCCGACGGTTCTTAGGATTCGAGGTATAATTGCCTTATGTCATTATGACCTTTTTATATGGCTACAGTTTGAATTAAATGATTGTGATTCATGGACGAAACAACTTTAGCTGCATAAATAACTACACAGACATGATAGTTATCAAATGTCATTAATTACACTTTGGGGATGCGCACCAAGTTCAGAATTCCAAAGGGTTTGGCTTCTTCAACAAGCTTCACTGATGACTTTCTACCTCCTATACCTGCTATAGCATCTTGCCTATTAAATAGCTTAGATAGTATGTTAACCTAGCTCAAGGAATTTAAAGTTGCTTAATCTTGGGGGATGGCCTTTGCTAGAGCATACATAGATGCATGTCATTAGCAATTGACAACTCAACAGCTTAGCACCCCACTATACTTGATGAGCTTGGTGCCTCACCTTATGAGTTGGATACGTAACTTGCTAAAACTTTAGGAAGGGTAAAATGTAAATAGCTCGGTTAACTTGAGATAACATTTTACCTAGGACTGTTTTTAAGCCAAACACAACGGCTTTCTCCCCAATCGTCATTAGCCGGATCAAATCGGTCGTTCAATACGACGAGTATCTCCAGCCATCCTTCCAATAGGGTATAGAGCTCTAGAACATAAGATCAGCTCAATTGTGTACCTAAGGAACCCATCCAATTACCTACTCTCCTTGCTACCTTTACGGTAGTGAGATTACGGTGGGGTAGAGGTATTAACATGATATTTTGGATATGGGTCCCTTAAGCTTATGTCAATTTGCTTAGGTCTTAGGCTAACCTGATTAAGCCCAAGACTGACATGATGTACTGGTGTCTGACCTGATCTACTTTGTGATTGACCTATTTGAAGAACCTATAGACAAGGACTTGATATCCTCTATGATCGGCTTGACATTAGGATGGTCATAACGATCACAAAACAAGTGGATAAGGCTCTAAGACCCAATTAACAACTACATTCCTATAATCTCAAAACATACTTGCTTACATGATCCTACTACATAGATCTTATGGATGTGCCATCATGTTAATATGCTCCTAGATTTGTAGCAGCTCTCTACTATAAATAGCTTAAGCACCTAAATGGTAACTCACCTTGACTTCTTTGTGCACTAAGCTTACTTTAAGCTCTAAAAATTCTCTTACTTACTCTTTTATGATTAAATACTGACTTAAATATCAAAGTTTCCATGTCAAACAATACATCGGTATCTCTCATTATATTCTCTTTTACAAGCCCACTATACACTTGTGTAAAGCCTAATCTTATTACTTGCTATTAATAGAATTCTACTAACAACATACTGTAAAAAAGTATTTTACTGTCATAGCTTAAATTTCTTATAGTAGTAGACAATTAAAATGATTTTGCATTAAATTGGGTAAGATCCAATATCTAACTAGATTGATTATTAGGGCATCAATCACTTTTTCCATAACTATTTATTGTTCCTTTATTAATAGTGAGGAGGTTAGTTTTTGTAGGCTATAATTCAGAACTAAACAATTTGATTAGTTTGAATTAAAATGTTTTCTAATCTTTAGGCTAATAAGTCCCATCATCTTCCAAAACAAAAACTTCCTTCACATGCTTAAGTTAGGTCAATGGCTTCGATATATATATGTATAGATGTAGGGTTCAACTAAGGTAGTCACGTGTATGCTATGTGAGTAATGCGTTACACATAACTTTAAAAGTCAAGTGAGAAAGACACTTGATGGGATGGTTAGGTGAGAACAAGGTAGGAAGGAGGAACGGACAATCTCAGTATATTAAATACACAAGTGACAGACAAGATAGTTTTAGGAGACCTTAAAAGTTCACTTGTAGTTTGAGTGAGTGAGATGAATTTTTTGCTTAAATTGTTTGTTTGATCTTAGAGAGCTAAGACCTTACAAAGCAATGTTTTTTCTCTATTCTCTTTAAGAGTTCTAAATGAAGAGAAAATGTTAGATATATATAGGCTCTTGGGCATGATGGCATTCATCGAATCATCTATGTGATTAATGGACAAGATGAACCCTGCTCAATTCATGGTTATCCTAAATGAGCTAGTTGATGGGCCTAAGGCTAGTAGCTTTTCTCATAAATGCATGAGCCTACTTGGGAAAGATTTGTGGATTGATCGATCAAACGATTCTTGTTTTGTGTCCACTAAGCCAAATCTCCTTGAATTATCCCAAATATAGATCGAAGTCCATGGGCCTTGCCATTTAGCCCAATGGGTCAAGTCCAAATAAATAATAGGTTTAGCAAAATATATTAATATAACAATTTTAGCCCTGTACATTTTACCCCCTAAATAAAATTCTTGGATAGAGTATGAGTATTTTGGGTGTTAATTACTGCTTTTAGATAGCTATGTCGCTACTCGGTGCACATGTATTATGAAGAATCATATTACTATTAAGTGTACTCACATAGTTAAGAACTTCATTTAATTGATAGATCAAAGCATATGGGCCTACCACTACAAATTTATTTGTTGTAATTCAATTGCGCAAGCTTGTGGTATTGTTAAGTTACACTCATCGCTTTATGATTGTCAAAATGATGTTGCCTCCATGTAGCAACATATATAGCTTTCCTTTATACGGGCCAATTCGCCTTCTTTACTCAATTCATGCAATCTGTTTCATTGAATCAACTTCCATGTACTAGTTCCATGTTATTGACTTTGGCTAATTTTTTTTTTTCTCATTTTCAACTTGAACTGATAAGCTATATGCCATGCATATATTCATTGGTGAAGTGGCAACAAAGCTAATTTGTTCTCATGTTCAACTCTTGGGATTGCAAATGGGAGCCCCGTTATTTACTACCTCCCAATTCTTTTATTAAATGTAAATAGTGGATTCAATCTACTTTCCTTCCAAAGCGATCATTCTTTACAAGTTGGCATCATCGAAACAACTCAAAATCTTTGCATGGCCATGTTCTCCTCATGGCAAAAAATTAACTCCATACTTTTTTTTATTTGCTCATGTATCTCATAAATATTTAAATAAAATCTTTTTCATTCGCATGAAAGATTCACCGGTGAAGGCAAAACTCCAAAGTCTTAAATTTTTCTCATTTCTTCAGCTTGCTACATTTCTTTAACGTATTTCTTCCAAATATTTTGAATTACAAATTTAATTACCGAACCTTTTACCATGCCACAAACAGTTTCAAATCTTTTAAATTCCCTCATCAAATATTGACTTTCCCAAAACACTTCAACCATAATATTTTCATTTTCCCAAAATAAATCTGATCAATATCATATCTCATTCCAAATATCAACATATCTTCCAAATCTATCAACTTTTATGATTTAATCATCTCAATATCTTTTAGTTGCATTCCTATAGCTATATATATATAAAAGTAGCTTCTCAATTCTTTTCTATTCTAATTTCATGTTGTCCATGTCAAGCCCTATTTCTGTTTTCCTTAATTTAATCTATATTGAGTTCAGTCCACTTAATAAAAATTACTCAACATAAAATTAAGAAAACATTTTTTTAAAAAAAAATATTTTGAAAAAAAATACTTTTAAAAATTTGGAGTCATCAACCAGTTTAATTGGTAAAAAGTGAAACTAAGGTTTTCCGACTAATTTGCGTATTTTCTAAAAAGTAATTTAAAAAAAAAAAACTAGAAAAATTGAGTTCGAGAGGCTAACTTATTAAGACTAAATTACTATGTAAAAGTAAAAAAAATCAATTAATGAGCTTTATTTTTATATTTTTCTAAAAAAACATTAAGAATACATCTAAATATACAAAATATAACTAAAATGGATTTTTATTATGAATTTCAAGAAAAAGAATTTTTTTTTTTTTTACTTTTTAGACGGTTGCTCTGAAGGTGCTTTCGTACTCGCTAATTAGGATCAAACTAACGTAGTTCTTTTTTTTCATATATATATAAAATATTTAGTAGGTGGAATTTTTTTATTTTAAAAATAGAGTTAGATTTACATTTATTTAACAATTTATTTATATTTAAAAAAACCTAAAAAATTTAATTTCACGATTTCAAGAAAACCCTAGCTAACTAAATCGTTTAAAAAACTCTGGTTATGACTTTTTATTTATTTAAAAAATCACTACTTGTCAAAAGATATCTTTTTTAAATCCTACATGTAAAATCCACCAAGATACAATTTAGATATATATCTTCATATGTATCTTTTTTAAATCTCAATTATAAGATATATTAAGATGCATGTCTAGACACATATCTTTTCTGAATCCTAAATACAAAATATGTATCTCAATACTTACCATTTTCAAAGATACAGATATCGTAGAGGAGATATGCTTATTTTTCAAAAAATGCAATTTTACCAAAAATGTAATTAACCTAAATTTATTAAAAATTGAGATTATCTTAAAAAATAAGCAATATGAAAATAATAATAATAATAAACCTGCACTTAAAAAATAAATTAATAAAAATAATTGAATTAACTAATAAAGTAAATAATAATAATAATAATAATAATAATAATAATTTTTACCTAAACGAGTCAAGTTGCGTGTGATTGATGTGTTCGTGTATGACATGCGACTTGCATCATGCTCATATGCAGTGGTGTATGTAATAGTGGACGATGTAGCTGTATGGATCGTGATCATGTGCAATTGAGTGATGGTATGGGTGTGCTCAGTAAGTCGACTGTGTAACGAGTGTCAAGTGAATGGATTGTAATGTGTGCAAATGTATGTAAGTTGTATCTATGCATGTTAGGGAGTAAACTTTAGAATGCATGGCATATTGACTATGGAAGTAGTGTGCAAGTTGAGTGCTCAACATGTGTGTTGGTGTTGGTGCAATTGGATATGTTAGGCAAATGAATGGGTTTTAAAAAAGTTATTACAAAGTCTATTAGTGGAGAAGGTGAAGTCTAGGTTGTCGAGCTGGTCGGGCAAGCTTCTCAACCTGGCAGGAAGAGTTTTTTGTTTTCTTTTGTCTTAATAGTACGGCCTATCCATTCCTTTACAATTTATTGTTATTGGGCAGACATCAATGAAATGGGAGAGATGGGGTTTGGATCGCAGTCGAGTGAGTTTGTGTGCGGGTAAACTCCATACATGCGGTCGAGTGCTAACGTGTTGATAATGCAAGTGTTGTCGGTCAGTTTGCAGGCTGAGTGCTTCATGCGTGAGCATGTACGGACAAGTGTGAGGGATCGGCTTCGTGAAGTAGTTCGTATAGTGATGTGTTCAAGGCATCGATGAGGGACGGCATCGATGAGGGACGGCTTCATGAAGGAGTTTGTGTAAGTGTATGTTCAAGGCGAGTGAATTAACGTGTCAATGCTGTGATGAATTGTGTGCACGGGCTGTAAGTGTTGGCGTGTAGTTGTCAATAAGTCATGTCATGTTGTGTTTGGATACGGCATAGGATGGTACAATGGAGTGAAGCAATGTAGGTATATCAGGTGTGTGATCGGGGAATTATAGATATGTGTGGATTTTGTATGTGGATATGGACTTATGACTATGGGGGTTGTGTAAATTGTAAAAACGTCCTTAAGTCCACCGTCAAGTTCCTATTTATAATACTCACAATTGAATTTTTCGTATCTTTTTTTATCTTAACAAACTCTAAATACGATAATGGATCCTAGATACAAAAAATATAATTTAGATTTTTTGAAGATTTGATGTAGTTTCTTGGAACCCTATCTCAATTTAGGATTTCTATTTTTTGGGCCCAATTTAGTTCAATTTGATTTAACCCAATAGCCTATTTAATAAATCGTAAGTCTTATTTTAGCCCAATATAAATTAGAAAAAAAAAAATCCACTTTATATCGAAATAGGCTAAAATATTTTCATGAAGCCCGATCCTTTAATGATTTAAGATTTATTAAATTGATTACTACCATTATCTAATTCGATATTGAATGATCTAACTCGACTTGACTCGATACAATTTGACTCAATATGATTAGACTCAATATTTTTTTATTTTTTTTCCTTTTTTCTTTTAAATTTTAGTTTTTTTTTTTATTTCGTATTTATTTTTATTTCTAGCTCAATAAAAATAAAAAAACGAAAATGGAAAAAATAAAATGTTTACAGCTGTCCCTAATCAAACTTCCCTATAAAGACAAAAAAGATATCCATTTTTACTAAACTCTACTTTGGATTGATAGGCTAAGCTGCGTTTTATCTTGACGAAGGATATCGACTAGAAAAGTCAATGTAAAAAATGAACAACTCGTCCTGAAGAGACAGGGCAAAGGAATCAGAAACTTGTAAACTTATTTTAAAAGAATAGGGTAAAGAAACTAAAGTGCCTATCTTAAAAGAATAAGGTAAAGGAATTAGATGCCTATAAGGTTAAAGATTTCTTTTGGGGGGGAGGGGGCTGCTATTTTGACAAGATAGGGCAAAAGTTTTAAGTTAGCCTATTTTGGAAGGATAGAGCAAAGGTTTTAAGGTGACCTATCTTGGAAGAATAGGACAAAAGTTTTAAGGTGCTTATTTTGGAAGGATAAAGCAAAAATTTTAAAGTGCCTATCTTAGAAGGATAAGCCAAAAACCACTGGGGGTTAAATTGACTTGTTTTGGTTTAGTAGATAATTCAAAAGGGATAGATTTCTTTTTTATTTCAAAAAACTTGTCTTCATTTGGTGGATGATCTAAAGAGGATAGATCTTTTCGAGATTTCCAAAAACACTTGTTTTGATTTGGTGGACGATTTGAAGAGGATAGATCTTTTTGAGATTTCAAGAAAACTTGTTTTAGTGGATGATCTAAAAAAGATAGATCTCTTCGAGATTTCAAGAAAACTTGTTTTAATTCTCCTAAATATCTCTTTTAAGGACTTTTAGGATCATTTTACTTGAGAATAGAGAATTCCGTAGATAGCAACCAATAGACATATCTCATGTTGACTCCTAATATTCACTCATTTAGATCGTAGAATGTCACCAAAGTATTGGGCTTGCTTCTTCTCCTTTTTTTTTTTCTTTCCTTTTTTTTTTCTTTTTTCTTTTTTCTTCTTCTTTTTTCAATAAAATCTTTTTCATGATTGAAAACTTTTGTTGATGAATCTTGTACCTATACCATGCCTATACCTTGATTTTGCTTTTCTTGTCCCCAAATTTCAACTTCCACTCTCTATAATTCTTGAAAAATAAATCTCTTTTCAAAAGAAATAAGATTAAATCACTAAGAACATTTGATTTCGATTTATTTGGTGACTCAAATTCCTTGGTAAGTGTTTAAGGCTAAGAAACATAGTATATAAAGGTTTATTGGCAAAGTGTTTATTGGTTAATGATCATTCGAATTCGAGAACATTTGCGGATATCAACTGTACTTATAAATGATGAAAGATTAACCACAAATAATTCTCAAGAAAAATTGGAATCTTTATTAAACTCGATTTTTATGGATAATACAACTTGACTGCATCTGAATTCACAAGTCCCCTTAATTCCAAGCCATCCATATCTATCAACACTAATGCGCTTCTAGATAATATCCTTTTTACCACATAAGGGCCTTCATAATTCAAAGTAAACTTACCCTTAGGATCTTTTGCATTCGGTAATACTTTCTTCAACACCAAGTCTCTTTCCTTAAAGTACCTCAGGTGCACTTTCTTATTAGAGGCTTGGATTATCCGTTGTTGATAGTACTGACCATGACATATTGCTGTGAGTCTTTTCTCATATAAGAGATTAAAATGCTCTATTTGTTTCCTCACTCACTCTACTTCATCGGGTTGAGTTTCTGCTAATAATTAGATGAAGGTATTTCTACTTTCACCGATAGTACTGCTTTAGTTCTATATACCAATGAATAAGGTATTGCACCTATAGAGGTTCTAATCGAAGTTTTTTAAGCCATGAGAGTAAAAGGAAGCATCTCATGCCAATTTCTATAAGTGATAGCCATCTTCTTAATGGTTCTCTTGATGTTCTTATTAGCAGCTTCAACAGCTCCATTCATCTGAGGTCGATATGGAGTTAAATTTTTATGATTGATCTTGAATTGGTTGCATACTTCAGCCATCAGCTTATTGTTCAAATTTGATCCATTGTCTATAATGATAAACTCGAGTGCACCATATCTTGTAATAATATCTCTTTTCAAAATTTTGACTACTACTCTTTTGGTTATCGTAGCATACGGTACTGCTTCTACCTATTTAGTAAAATAATCAATCGCGACTAGAATGAATGTATGCCCGTTTGAAGCTATTGGTGAAATTGGACCAATCAAATCTATCCCTTACATTGAGAAAGGCTAAGGAGCCGACAACACATGCAATTCTTTGGGAGGAGTATTAATTTTATTAACATATACCAGATACAGGTGACAATACCTGATATGCTTGATACAATCTGATTCCATCATTATCCAAAAATATCCCATCCTCATGATTTTCTTAGTTAACATGTACCCATTCATGTAAGGATCGTAGAATTCTTTATGCACTTCTTTCATTAATTTCTTAGCTTCTTCTTCATTTACATGCCTTAGTAATGTTACATTTGATGATCTTTTGTGCAACATAGCTCCACTTAACAGAAAATGAGCAGCCAATCTCTTTAAGGCTTTTCTATCTTTTTTATCCACATATTTAGGGAACTCACCCGTTTGAAGTAACTTTTTGATATCATAATACTAGGGCTTCTTCAGTCCCTTCTCTTCAACTATCAACCAAAAAGTCAGTCTTTCCTTTACCTTGATCTTCAGAGGTTGAATTTCTATCCTATTTGTGACTTTTACCATTGACACTAGCATGGCTAATGAATCAGCAAATTGATTTTGGGTTCTTAAAATGTAAGTGAATGAAATTTTTTGGAATTTTTCAATTAGCTTACTTAAATGCTCATGATAAGGTATCGACTTCTCGTCCTTTGTCATATATTCTCCTAAGATTTGGAGAATTATAAGGGAAGAATCTCCATACACTTCAAGTCTCTATATCCCCATATCTAACGCCATTTTGAACCCCAAAATGCAGGCCTTATATTCCACTATGTTGTTTGTATATGGAAATGATAATCTTGTTGCCAAAGGGAAATGGTTACCCTTAAGTGATTCTAATACTACTCCTATCCCACATCTAAATACATTGGCTACTCCATCAAATTACATTCTCAATTTCGATTTCTCACCACTCAATTCATTTGCCACCATCACATTTTTATTAGGAAATCGAACTTTTGAACCATCATCTTTAACTTCTAATGGGTATTTTGCCAATTGATCGGCTATTGCCAATCCTTTGATTAAACTTTGATTTACATACTAGATATCAAACTCAAAGAGTAGCATCTACCACTTTGATATCCTCTTAATCAATGTCGGCTTTTCTGCTAAATACTTCAATGATTCATGTTTTGTTAACAACCCTATTGAGTAATAGAGAGTATACTGCCTAAGCTTATGCATCACCCACACTAAGGCACAATACGTTCTTTCCACCTCTGAGTATTTCTGCTCGCTTTCTGTAAATTTCTTACTCAAGTAGTATATAAGATGTTCTTTTTTGCTTGTTTCATCTTGCTACCCCAGCATACATCCCATTGATTCAGGAAGGATTGTCAAGTAAAGAATTAATGGCCTTCCTAGCATAGGAGTGACTAGTATTGGCAAATTCATGAGATAATACTTGATTTTAGCAAATGTTTGCTTATATTCTTCATCCCATTCTATTGTTGCATTCTTCCTCAAAAGTTTGAATAACGTCTTGCATTTATTGGTTAATTGCGATACAAACTGAGCAATATAATTCAACCTCCCTAACAATCCTCGTACTTCTTTTATAGTCTTCGATACAGGCATATTTATGATTGCCTTGACTTTATCTAGGTTTACTTCAATTCCTTTTCTATTGACTACAAAACCTAACAATTTGCTTGAGGTTACTCTAAAGGTGCACTTTTATGGGTTTAATTTCAGTTGAAACTTCCTTAATCGCTTAAAGAGCTTACATAAAATATCCACATGAATTTCATTCTCTTTAGATTTGGTGATCATATTATCTACATAAACTTCAATTTCCTAATGCATCATATCATGAAACAAAGCTACCATAGCGCTCTGATAAGTTACCTTAGTGTTCTTCAACTTGAAAGGCATCACATAATAACAAAATGTTCCCCAAGTGGTAACGAAAGTGGTTTTGATTTTATTCTCTTCAACTATCTTGATTTGATTATATCCTGAGAAACCATCCATAAATGAAAAAAGATGATCTTTGGTTGTATTGTCCACTAATACATCAATGTGCAGCAAAGGAAAGTTATCCTTTAGTGTCACGTAGTTTAAATCACGGAAATCCACACATACTCTAAGTTTCCCATTTTTCTTTAATATTGGAACCACATTGGCTACCCATTTGAGGTAATCTGACACTTCTATGAACCCAACTTCTGGTAACTTCTTCACTTCTTCACTTCTTCTTTTATTTAAGGAGTATATCTGGCTTAAACCACCTAAGCTTTTGTCTTTTTGGTTTAATATCTTCAATTGTTGGTAACTTACAAACTACGATAGACAAATCCAAGCTAAGCATATCTTCATAAGACCAAGCGAATATGTCTAGGTACTCCGATAATAAACATAACAACTTTTGTTTCTGATCATTGGCTAAAATACTGCCAATTTTCAAGTTTTTCGGATTCTCTTATGTTCCTAAATTAATCACAACTATTGGCTTGTCAATAATCACTCTACCCTATTCAAATTGACGCTAACTCTTTTGTATTTTGCTTGGAGTCTAAATATCATCTTCGACATCTGACTCAGGAGGGCTGAAAAGTGATATTGGTACTTTCATTGTTTATATGCACAAGATATCTATTACATTCATCATTTTTATCGGATCTAAAGAGTAAAGAAAAAAGGCAAAAGAATAACGAATAAATAACAAGGAAGAATTGATAGAAACAAAGGAACTAATTTTATTGAATGAATTCAAATAATCTAAAAGAAAATGGCTTAACTAATTAAATTAATTATGAAATCAAATGCTCCTAATTAATCTAATATTACTTTTCTAAAGAGATCTATTAACGGGAATGGAAAACCAGTTGCATAAGGAAGATGGGATGCCGATATCTTTCTTCTCGTCTAAATCGATGTTGCATTGCTAAGCCAATGCTTTAGATAAATTGGCTACTTCAGGTTCTTAAACACAAGCTAGTATTGAGAATGTCTAACGGATGTCTGGAAAGTTCATGTAAGCATGGTATAAGTGATCCCTTCTCTTGTATGTGCAGGTAAACTCCGTACGTGCGGCCGAGTGCTAACATGTTGGTAATATAAGTGTTATCGGTCAGTTTGTAGGCCAAGTGCTTCATGCGTAAACGTATGTAGACAAGTGTGAGGGACTAGCTCCATGAAGGAGTTCGTGTAGCGATGTGATCAAGGCATCCATGAGGGACGACTTCATGAAGGAGTTTGTATAAGTGTGTGTTCAAGGCGATTGAATTGATGTATCAATGTTGTGGTGAATTATGTGTGCGGGCTGTAAGTGTTGGCGTACAGTTGTTATTGGGTCGTGTTGTGCTGTGTTTAGATACAACGTGGGATGGTGCAATGGAGTGAAGCAATGAGGTATATCGAGTGTGTGATTGGGGAATTATAGATATGTGTGGATTTCGTGTGTGGATATGGACTTGTGACTATAGGGGTTGTATAAATTATAAAAACGTTCTCAAGTCTACCATCAAGTTTCTATTTATAATACCTACAATTGAATCTTTCGTATCTTTTTTTATCTCAACAAACCTTAGATATAATAATGAATCCTAGATACAAAAAATATAATTTAGATTTTTTTGAAGATTTAACGTAGTTTCTAGAAACCTTGTCTCACTTTGGGCTTTCTATTTTCTAGGCTCGATTAAGTTCAATTTGATTTAACCTAATAACCTATTTAATAAATCCTAAGTCTTATTTTAGTTCAATATAAATTAGATAAAAAAGAATCTACTTTACATTGAAATGGGATAAAATATTTTAATGAAGCCCGATCTTTTAATGACTTAAAATTTATTAAATCGATCATTCATAATTATTCGATTCAACAATAAACGATTCGACTCGGCCCGACTCAATACAATTTGACTCGATATGATTTAACTTGATTGGACTCGATACGACTCGACTTGATATGATTGGACTCGACACTTTTTTTATTTTTTTCTTTTAATTTTTTTATTATTTCATATTTATTTATTTATTTTTATTTCTAACTTAATAAAAAATAATAAAACGAAAATGGCAAAAATGAGATATCTACAGTTTGGACTCTAGTCTTCAAATAATAATTTCAAATGAATCAATATATCATGTGAATTAAGCTCGAACTCTGATACTCTTTTAAAGGAAGTACTAAGCAACTTCAGCATTTATTAAGTCACATCCCCTAAACCAGCGGTAATAGGAACTTCACTCCTCCTTTTCTTTTGTTTGCGAGTTCTCGGAAGATCTTTCATCAAATCCATAGGAGCAAGACATGAATCAGAAGTCTAATTTCTTTCTTCTTCTTTTTTTTTTAATCCTTTTTTCTATTTCTTCTTTTCTTTTTTATTCAAAGCAGTAATTTATAGTGGCTTCAATTTCGTGCAAACTACCATCATTACAAGCCTCGGACATCCAAGATCTAAGCAAGTATGTCACTTCCTTTCTTTTCATTCTATCAATCATCAACTCCATAACAAAGAATAAAGAGTTATTTCGAGCAAGAGTAACCAGTCCTGTGTTCCATTTTCATGACATTAAACAGTCTTCCTCTCTCCCTTAAATGTGTGCTTTCTTTTCTCTTTCTCTCTCTCTCTCTCTCTGTTTTTTTTTTTTTCAATTAATTCTCCTTGTAGTTCGAATGGATTTTTTTTCCACTATAGCTAAGTCATACCACATCCGATCGCGCAATGACAACCATCCATCATGTCATAATTTCTACGCTAATCTAATTATTGGTAATAGTGAAGGAGATAGCCATGCTTGTAAAGTGAAGCTCGTATGTTTTGTTTCCTTGTTACATTTATACTATAGCTAAAGTGACTGTATTATGTATTATCAATGAAGAGATTGATTGTCAAAGTGTTCATTGTCAGAACATGAATAACTATCAAAGCATACTTAACCATAATTTCATTTTTTTTAAATATCTTTTTATTTTTTTATTTTTCCTTGTCTCTTTCTTATGCTTAGTTTCACGCTTTTTTCTTATCTTTAGATCTTCTTGCTTGGTCATAAACTTTTATTGCTTGGATTCCATTTAGAATTGTTGATTCTACTTTATTGTCCTTAATAAAAGCTCCTTCTTTTGTTTCTTTAAGCTTGTGACTTCCCTAACATATAGACTCATGTTGGATTGTGAACTTCATTCATTGAACTCATTGACTTTCTTCAATTGGTGCTTGTAGACATTGCTTTGCTCTAGTCGGTAGGCTTTAGCTTCTTTTTTTCTCAATTGCATTTCAATCTTTGACCGAACTAAATTATATATATGCCCCTATACAATCCATATGAAACATATTTACTTCTCATGATAATGGATAAAAAAAAAAAAAGATATGCTCTTGCATGAATATATATATTTCCTAACCGAAGTGGACATGGCCTTCTGCCCTAGGCACATATACTTAAACCTCATAATTTATATGCTATATCCCTTTACCAACTTCGGATTCCATATAAGATATTTGAGTAGATTACTTCTACGCGGTGTTGAAATATTGCTTGTGCCATTCGAACATAGATAAGCTAATAATAATACTTCCTTGATATACCTATTTATATTACTAATGAAAATTGATAAATAATGAACTTTGTCTTTTTCCTTTGGTTAAGCAATCATGATTGAACTCTTTTTTTTCTTTTTAATTTCCAAAGTTCCTTCTATTTGTGTAAATTTGATGTATTGATACTTTAGCAAAACGTACCATTGAACTTTATAATACTGGTGAGCAAATTCTCTATCATTTTGTAAATTGCTCTTGATGGCCAATATCTAGTTATGTAAGTGTCATATGCTTGATATGGCATTATTTATATAAAGGTGCTCCTATACACAAATACACACACATATACACGTAGATCATGAATCATATGTTGTAGGTGCCTTGATAATTGCAGTTTTAAATTATAATCTTCATGCTTAAGCCCATGCGCTTCTATATTCCAATTGTGCTTGCTTTCATGCTACTTTTCTAAATTCCTTTTAGGCTACTCTTAGACACATATCTTGAATCTCAAGATACCAACCACACCTCTAATGAGAAACTCCTTTTTCTCTCCTAAATCAAATATCCTCATGTGTATCTTGTCTCATTAATCTCTCCTCTCTTTTTTCTTTCTTTCTTTCTTTTTTCTTTTTTTCTTTTTAAATTATAGGGCATAAAGACTACAACATTTATCATTAGAATAGAGGGTCTTCAAATTGTACAAAATCGTCTTATTGCCTATTGGCAAGTTCAACTTGTAGTGGCAATATACTATGAATTTCGATTTATTGGACTCAATTTCTTGATTCATAGAATAGAGTAATACTACACTTTATTGGCAAATGAGATGAAGAACTATCTAAGTCAAAGCACAAAGGTTGTGAAATCGAAAGACTTGTTGGTGCATCAAAATAAATGTTTGCTATCAATCTCATGTTCTCGGGACATGTGGCTAGACAAGACTATTTTTGAAGACATATTTTAGGAGAAGACCATGTATTGAGAAGCCTACACGACACCTTGCTCTGATGGTGAGCTCTAGTTTATTGAGCATAAGCCATATGTTGATTCTAAAGGTACCATCATAAGAGATTTAGTTTTGTGCTTTAAAACGTGAGGAGAGAGTTGCCACTCTCTTTAAACACCCAATTTGCATTTTTGAAGGAGATACCCTTTGAATGAGATTATTGGGCAAAATATATTGAATAGAAGTTGAAATATGCATTTCTTCTGAAGAAGACTAAAATCCTCTATGCTATTACTACTTTTACTCAATTTTGGTTCCTATGTACGAGTGGAATAGAAGCATGGTAGGCCATCATTTTGTGGTAAAGCATCCAAAGTTTCTAGAGACATCATTAGATTCCATATTCAATACCATTACAAGCATGGTAGGACTTCTCTTATTATATGGATGTTTCACTTCAATTGTTCTTTTCTTTTCTTTTTTTTTTTCGAATATTGTCTTGCTAACTTCTTTTATTATTCTTATAGATGCAATATCATGATTAATTGCTCCCGATCAATCTTAATATGCACTTTATGAGGCAAAGTAGGTTGAGTGGTTCCTTAGTAGGGAATTGACTTCTAGCGAGCAAGCTTCAAGCATGGCAAGTCTTAGCAAGCTTCAAGCATGATAGGCCTTAAGTAAGCAAGCCTTAAGCATAATAGACTTTACATAAAGAAGCCTTAAGTGAGAAAGCCTCGAGCATAGTATTCCTTAATAAGCCTCAAGTGTAGCAAGCCTTTTGTATAGCAAGCTTTGAATGTAGAAGACCCCAACAGGCCTTGAGTAGAGTAAGGCTTGCATGTAATGATCCTCTCTTATAATGAGACTTGAAGGTACTCTAGGATCACCATCAAAGAAGAATCAGTAGGCTTTAAGCCTTATAGGCCTTGAGAGAGTAGGCTTGGAACATAGTGACCAGCATGATTTGCGCATAATGAGCTTCGTAAGCGATAGGTCCTAGCTGGCATTAAACATCGAGAGCTTCGTTTGCGGAGAACTTCGAGTAAAGACTTGTTTCACTATTGAAGAAAACTTGTTCCATTCCAAGAATAAGAAGAGGGAGTTACCTCTCAGACATACTTAATTTGCTTTTCTTAAGAAATTACTTTCATCGAGATGGAGCTATTAAGTGGAGTATATTACCATGAAGCCTAAGCGCATGACTCTCTTGAAGAAGGTTAAGATCCTTCATGCCATCACCACTTTTGCTCAACTGCAGTTCCTGTAATAAACTAGACAGAAGTGTAACAAGCACAAGATCCTTCATGTCATCGTTACTTCTGCTCAACGAAGGTTTTCGTACACGAGCGAGAAGGGATTACGCTTAGATTATCATCTCCTAATGGAGTACTCAAACACACATGTTTATTATTTTATGGAGAGTTACTTTAGCATTCAAAGATGTTGTGAAGCTTTTGAACTTGCACAACTGAGGCTAAACTAACATTACTATTGCTTTGGTTTCTAATAGAACACCATGAGAATCTATTGGGCTCTTAAGCAAAGTTCCTTTGTGGTAGATTCCAAGGAGCTTGCTTTCCTTGTTTGACATAGAGGACAGCCAAAATGCCTCTTAAGGCTGACAATGGTGATCTAGACTTACAGGTTATAAGGGATCCACTGGTGTGCTACTTGCTCAAGTGCATATGGAGGTGAGTAGTGCGCTACACCTATTGATATCCCTCCTCCCCTAGTTACTAACATGTCTTGTTGAGACTAAATAGTAACTTGAGTGATTGTTCCTTCATTAGAGGAAACTTTGTGCTCAAATAAACTTGTTATGTTGTCTTGTTTCATGATTCCACCTAAAGTTCTCTTAGTAGTAGAAGTCATTTGAGTATGTGCAAATCATCGTGCACTTAAGAGGCAATGCCTTCACTTAGCAACAATAACGGAGGTCATTGTAATCGGCATTCTCGTAGGTCACTAAGCTCATAGCATTTAAGGCTGCTTAGACTCTATGATCTAAAATGTCACTTGGAGGGTTGCTTGGCTTCAGAAGGTATTCGATCATGCTAAAGTAACAATAATAGCATTCATTATTTGAGATGGATAATTCTCTTTTATTAGTCGAGGGGATATTTCCCATCACTCAGTTACTTAGAATTGTCTTACTTAGCAATGACAACTTATACCATGCTTGGGTGGCAATGTTCTTACTAATCTGCACTATACAAGCTTATCTTTTCATTGCATGCCTGAGAGTCCATGCTCTTACCAGTTAACATTGATGTTTAGGTAAGTGTTGCTTAACCACAGAAGTTACTTTTTAGTGGACTTAATTAAAGACATCCTGAGCTTTAAAAAAGCATTGATGTAAGATGTAAATGTTAGAGCATTGCTTAGTCTTGAGGCATAGAAGCTAATATACTAAGGTATTACCTAGGCTTAAGAGGTGGAAGCCAAGATGCCTGGCATTACTTGGGCTTAAGGCATTGTAAGTAGAGATGCTAAGGTATTACTTGGGCTTGGGGCGTGCAAGTCGATATATTAGGGTATCGCTTAGGCTTGAAACTTAAGAGCTAAGTTGTTGTAGCATTGATGATATGGGAGTTTCAGTTTTGGTACTCTTGTAGATGACTTAGCTTGTATTTTTTTCATATAAATGTTTAAGTCTTCCCTTATTATAAAGGAAGTCTTTGGAGTAGAGGCCATAGATGTGGGTAATAGAGTAGGAGCAGCATTGGGGTAAGAAATAAATTCACCCAAAGTTAGGATGGTAGGATTGAATGGAGGAGTAGGCATGTGTAAGGATGAAGAGCTACCTAATCGGACTCTTACATTCCCTATTGTAGGGTTTGGTTGTTGTGTAAGTTATGGCAAGGGGGTTTCATCACACCCTCCTTGATGAAAACCTTCCTTAATAGCTAAAGGATTAGCCAATTAAGTAGAGACAATGGTGCTTAGCTGTGTTGTTACTACAAGATTTGGCAAAGCCATACCCTATTGTGTAGCAATAATAGTAGCAATTCTAGTAAGGATGGGTTAGAACATAACCATGAACTGGTTTAAAGCTCTTGTGGCTTCCTGCATTGCTTACATTGTTTGCGCGAGATCTAGAAGAGCCTCGAGAACGGAATGATCCTATCTAGCATTCTCAGGTGGTACGAGCAGATTCTACTTGGTAAGCTCAACATTAGTGTCAAACTTTTGGGATATAGTATTAGACATGCCAATTGTTTTCTTCCTAGGAGGTGCCATGTCTCTACAAATACTTTTCCCTAGTGGAGTTATAAAATATGTAGATGTAAGGTTTAATTAGGGTAATCACATGTGTACTACGTGAGTGATACACTATACATAACTTCAAATAAGTGAAGCGAGAAAGACACTTGATGGGATGATTAAATGAGAATAAGGTAGGGAGAAGGAACATGTAATCTCAGCATTTCAAATGCACAAATGATAGACAAATCAGCCTTAGAAGACCTTAAGCGTTCACCTTATAGTTTGAGTTAGTAAGATCAATTCTTTGCTTGAATTGTTTATTTGATATTAGAGATCTGAGTCCTTGTAAAGCAATGTTATTTCTCTATTCTCTTTAAGAGTTTCAAATGAGAAGGAAATGCTGAGTATATATAGACTCTTGGACATGACGGCATCCATCAGATCATTTAGGTGGTTAACGGATAAAATGGAGTCTATTCAATTCCTGGTTATCTTAAATGAGCTAACTGATAGATTCAAGACTAATGGCTTTCCTCATAAATACATAAGCCAACCTAAGAAAAATTAAATGCGGACGGATTAATCCAACGATCTTTATTTCAAATCCATAAACTCAAATCTCTCTAAATTATTCTAAATATAGACTAGATTTTATGGACCCTGTGAGCTAACCCAATAAGTCAAGTCAAAATAAATAATGAGTTTAACTTAATATATTAATACAAACAATTTTAGCCCTATACGATATGTATGTTAAATTTACAATGATTACGGCATAGGGCATTCGGTTTACGACATGGAAAAAAAAATGAATTTATGATGCACGAGAACAAATAAACATCCACCACGAAGAAATTAGTAACTTTATTATAAAAAATTAGCATATAAAGATAAGACTTTTTTTCCTTGGCAAGAAGACATCCATAAACAAGAAACTAATAATCTTAATTGAATGAAAAGGAAAGTCATATTATGTTATAATCAAACCCAATAGATAAACAACTCTCGATATGAGGAAAAAGTATAACATAAGAAGTAAAACATAATATTATTGATGGCAATGAATTTAAAATAGTACACACAGAGTGTTGTCGGAGATGTGCTTTGAGACTAATATTGTTCTCTTGGGAGTATGATCGAAGCGACCTGGAGGAATTTTAATGGGTAGAGGAACTAGAAAGTGATATCTAAGGGTTTGTTCTAAAATTAAGGTACCAGCTGCTTTTTCTGCGAGTATTGCTTTTCTTTTTTTAACTTTTTAATGGTGAGCTGGTTAGGTTCTGTAGCTTCTTTCTCTTTAATTTAGCTTGTGGAATTTGGAATTTAGTACTTCGATGGGTTTGGATTAAAATGTTTACGATTTTAAATTTAGAAAGGTCCAGTTCAATCAGAAGATACCCTAGAACTATTGTGGGGATATCAATGAACTTTGATGCTAGTCCATCTAAAACCGTCATTTTCTTTTGTTTAATTTGTTTTTTTTTTCCCCTTTTGTTTTCTTTGATTTTATTGATGGACTATGCATTAAATAACATAAAATCGAAAGAGTAAAAATATGAATAAGACACATAAAATACACAATCAAAAAATAAATTGTTAAGATTAAGTGGTCATCTACACCGCTATTGATCCTTCATCTAATTAATCTTCATAATTAAATGCCTGTACTATATAATTAATTTTCCTTATGAATGATCTATTACTAGATAATTCATGAGTAGTTCCAAAAGAATGTGAATTGTACAAGTTAGTTTACCAATAATCTTGATTAAATGAAGGTAATCATATCTATAGAGAATACCTTGTTGTTTGTAAAACAATATTAGCAAACACCGTATTCACATTATTGATGCTAAAAAATAATAAACTATTGAGTAAATTAATTTGTTGGGAAAAAAATTAAATAAACTAATCATATATAGAAATGTCTATAAAAATAAAATTTTTCTTTTCTTTCTTTTGAATGAAGAATTGACATGTATATTAATTGATGATTTTGCTATATTTAGCATCAATTATTATGAAAAATTATAAAAAAAATTACAAGTAAATATTTTTTCTTAAATATAATAAATAAATAATAAATAGATAAGGAAGTTTTAAGTAACTATAAATATGTATGATTTTAAATTTGCATGAAAGTTGAAAGTTGTGGATAATTTTTTTTGTATGGTTAGACTCTTTTTTTTTTTTAAAAAAAAGTTTGAGTAATATTTTTCCATTACTAAAAAGAAAAAGAAAATTGAATGAAAGTTGAAAGTTATATTATATGGTGTGAGTGACATTGGAGTTGAAGTCCAAGATGAGAGTGATCATGATTTTTGCTATTATAGAAATATAGAGAGAGAGATGTATGGAGATATCAAAAATGATAAATTTATCCTTATTATAATATATTCATAGTATTTTAGTGTTGGTTTTTTCATTATTTAATTTTCAATTAAATGTCTAAATAGTAATTTTATAGGGTGCGATGATATAAGGCTTTTCTAGCTTTAATAATATAGATGTTAGATGCACTTAATTAAAAATTGTAATACGTAGAAACTGTATATACAAAGGAGCAAAGTTACATTGTCATAAAGTAAACTTTCCATTTTTTTTATGCAAGGTTTCTTTTGATGGAATTTGAGGATTTTATTAATATTATTTATTTATTTTTTTTTTTTTTGGTTTTTGCAGACGTATCTGGAGATTGGAAGGTTTACATATATTTTCATGTGCGCTAAGTACTTTGCAATCACCATAAACACCAAGGACCATGTGGTCAAGCCAGCGATGCAAGATGTAATTGGAAAAAAGGTTTTCTAGATCGAACAATGTTTATTTATTTATTTTTTTCTTTTTTAATCAAAGCCTAGTTTACGCAAAACAATTGCGTATTATGCCATTGTTTATGCCTCACATATCATTCCTCTGTACACGTGGGGATAGATATAGAGTTGCCTTCTTAACATGTCTAATAGGTTAATGATGATCTCATCGAAATGCTAAAATTTAAGATAATCTTGCCCATCTTATTTATTGTTAGAATATAATATATGAGATATTTATTTAAAAAATTATTAGGTTTAGTTATTTTTATTTAATCTGGTTATTGTTAGTTTTTACCATTTTTGCAATATAAGATAATTGATAAATTATGTATTAAGAAGGAATGATTCGAATTCAATCCATTCTACTTAAAAGATTAATATCTATATCAAAAGGCTACACGACCATTAATAACTATGTATTAATATATAGTGTCGTGTAAATGGCCATATTAATGTGATTATTGGCAAGAGGAAGTAAAACCTTGCATACTTTTGAACATACACAGTTGCTTTAGGATCCTCAGAGCCAATAACCTTAGCGTCGGCATGGACTAGTTTAATCCTAAACTTTGCAACTCCCATGGACTCCAACATTGAAAACTAAATAGATCAAGTAAGCCACATCTGGCGTTCTCAAATTTCAATATATGAGTGTTTGATTAGTTATGAGGGTTGTTTGATCATTTATAAAAGATTAGTGATCTAAGGGATACTACATGTTTTAGGATAATTGGTTCATATTTGTACTCAGTTACAAATTAACCGTCATCGTAAGTGTGGTGTCAGGAAGAAAAATTTCGATATTTTCCATGGATAGATGGAAAAGTTTTCACGTGTTTATTCAAAAATATTATTATTGTTATTATTTTTAATTCTTTTGTGTTTACTCAAAATCCTCTTATCTTGTTGGCCTCCAGCTCAGGTACCCATAACGCATAGCGCCAGGCATGTGGCTTTGATCATCTCCATGTAAATTGTTTATCCGAAATGGCAGTGGTCCCTAAAATGCAACAAAAGATGTCTTCATCTTTACCCTCCATTCTCATTAGAATAAAAGGTATTCTTTGTGCTCCAAATTATGAAAATTTCCATGCACCATCTCCTTTTCCAACTTTTGTTTGGAAGTCACGAGATTAGGTCAAACTTCTCGTAGGTTCATTAAGTCCTGTGCTAGTTTTACAAAAATTTTATTATCGAATTAAATAATAAAAAATATTGATATTCCAAAATTTTCTCACAGCTTTTTTATTTTTAAAAAACTCAATCTTTAAAATATCATATCAACACCTTAAAAGGCTCTCCTTTAAAGATCTCTCAGTTGTATCCTAATTAAGGTTCTCGAAGGGAGTTTTTTAATATATATATATATATTTTCTGTGCAGCCCATGTTATAATCTTTTTTTAGAACAATGCCTTCTTGTTTCGTTTTCTTAAGATTATTTTAGCGATAATTGTAGAAGACTAATTCGGATTTACAGTATTTTGGGTTTCAACCTAGTAGCAATTTAGGATTGATTATGTAGGCTAATGAAGAGATCAAATTGTTAGTCCATAAACCTAAGATGTGATATGGAGGTTTGATACAGTGAGTTTAGAATAAAATCTGTTGGCAGTCTGTTCACTTACTCATCTACTCAAATGAGACATTCAATAGGTTTGTATACTAAGGAGAGATTTATTTCAATCGTTAACCATAAACACCATTTAATGAATATCATTAGTGGCCAAACTCTATAAACACTTAGAAACTTCACCTCATTTGACATCACAATTGAGAGATAAGAGAAATGTCATTGTAATGTCAAATTGCTATTTTAAGAGATTAAGTAAAACTTGAAATGAAGAATAAATTATTTTTCTTTGAAAACAGCGAGTTTGATACTTTATAACTTATTACTTTCTTGTTTGAGCTCCTTGAGATTACTCATTCTTTTTCCTGGAAAATTTCATATTACTAATATAAGATTATATAGAGCGCAAGATTCATTCAGCATGTCAATAGAATTAAATCTCCTCTTTTATGATAATAATAAAAAATTAAAATTAATCTTTGGAGTTATTGAAATCAATATGTTTTTGCTTAAAGTTAGAATTGGAGAGATTTTTATGTAAAGAATGGTTTATAATGGAATGAAATAAATATCATTTCGTTTACATATATCCAGAAGAAAAGTGTTAAAACGAGGGAAAAAAATAAAATAGCTGTTGCAAATGGCTACCACGTGGCATTGAAACAAGTTGCTTTGCAGGGAAAGCAAAACTCCAAAATGGCAGCAAATTCGTTTGATGTCACTTTAAGTTAATTAAAAAATAAATAAAATGCAAATAACCAATCTTTGACGGAGAATTGAAACTCATGTAGACCATCCGTTTTAGTCGTGAAATACCCTGTCCCAAATATATATATATATATATATATATTAGTTGATACAATATCCGTACAAATTTAATTTTATATTCAAATATAAATATTGAATTGAACTATGTGCACAATAGGTGATTTGTTGAAAATGTTACTGGAAATAGTTTTAAAAATGCATAAACAGTTGCTCTAATATAAAATAAGTATTTAAATGTATTACATATTGTGTTGGCAATAGTTTGGCATGATACACTTATCAAATGACTTATTTATTTATTTTTTTCATATTTGTAAGAATACGTTATATGAAAACTAAGGAGATAAAAAAAAAAAAAAAAAACAAAAAAGTGTAGGGTTGAAACGAGAGACATGAGATTTAGGCTAAATTTTTAAAATAGATAAAAAGTAACTTAAGTCATCTACAATTACCTATTATTAATGTGTCCTATTTTCTGACTTACAGTCATAAGATATGAAAAACATATAAACTATTAAAACATTAGAGTGTCTTCATGAAAAATTTAATTAAATATTTTTTAGACTAATTAACTAAAAGTCATAAGAAGACTTTTGCTTAAGGCAAAGTAGTATTTTCATAAGAGTGAAGCTTTCAATTTTCATCGTATAGATAGATTATAATTTGTAATATAATTGATGATATGTTAATTCAATGGATAAAATGAAGAAACAAAACAATTGACATATTAACAACTCCCTCTAGACAATAGTACATAAATTAATTTTCTCACTAAAACCGAATATATTGTGCTAGATATAGATCAATAATTTCTGAATCATTTTATATATCTGCTTTTGAAGATAAAAAATTCATAGTCAAACATCAAATGAATTTAAAAATGTACTCAAAATTGTTGATTTTGTGTCATTTGTAATTTATATGTATGAGAAGAAGAGTTTGTAATTACTTTAATTTGCAGTCTTATAGTGATTGCATTTTAAGAGGTGGTTGCAGATGAGAATGAGCCATATAATATTTTTTAAGCAATTTAGATTTATATTTTCATTTTTTCAAATAAATAAATAAATAAATAAAATGTGCATGAGAGAGAGAGAGTAGCCACAAAAATAATATCTAAAGCTAAAAAAGAAGAATCAAAGTTCACCAACCATATGGGATCTCCTGCACTAAAGCATCAAATAGAAATGAAATAGGAGAACAAACTTAATAAAAGAGAGTGCTAAACCAGAGTCAAATAACTCAAAATACTTTTAGGTTGTACAAAAAATTATCCGATCAAATTGCAAATAAAACATAATAATAAATTATGCAAATTGTCCACGAGTGATGCAATGTCAAGTGAAAAGTAAAACCCAACAAAAGATTAAGTCTAAGCCCCAAAAAAGAAGAAGGAGAAGAAGAAGAAGAAGTAGAAGGAAGATCCAAAGCGGCAAAGAAATAATAAAAAAAAGACAGTAAAAAAGATAGTCTTTTTATCGACAGTTGCCTATTTTATTTTATTTTATTTTTTTATCTGATAACTTATGAAACACTTTATTTTTAATATTTCCTTATGACGACGTAATGTAACAATAAAATTCTTGTGGATTTTATAAACTTTTTAAAAACTATATCCATACATTATGTAATGGAAATGGAAAAGGAAAAGGAAAAAGTGCATCTGAATCATAAAATTTTACAATTTCAATGGCTAAAATATATTTATTTTCCATTCATTAGAAATGATTTACATTTGTGCAAATTAATAAGATGTTATAAAGTAAGAAATTCACAAAATGTATCAATTTTTATCTTTGAAACCTCTATTTCTAATCAAAAGAAAACAATCATTCATCCATAATTGCATAATAGATCACCTACTCATTTCCTCCTTCATGAAATAAATAAATAACATTAAAAGAGAGAGAGAGAGAGAGAGTAATAGAATTAAGATATGATGGATCACATGCTTATTTCCTCCATATATGGAGCACCCAGATATCTACAAAAAGTTTTTGTTAGGTATAAATTGGAGACATTTCAATGAAATATTAACATATAGTAATCTCAAATCGATACATTACAGTTATGAATGTAAATTATTCTAGTCACACTAACAAATGGATTCTTAACTTGTAAACACTACATTAAGTTGGTAAAAAAAGAAAGAAGAAATATCGTCAATTATCGTTGGGCCTTCTCGAGTTCAATAAAGTCGGTGATTTTAGGATTAGTATTTTCTAACAGTGCATTCAATTAATTTATCCACTGAAATGAAAAAAATATTGAGACAAAGAATATTTTAACATTATTATGAATATTGAAGTACTGCACAAAATAATGCATAAATTAAAAGGTCTTATAGATGAAAACAGATCATTTTATACTCAATAAATAAAAAAAAAAAGAAGAGAACAAAACCATCTATTGAATGGAACCGCCGTTAAAGAGTCTGTACTCTGCATTGCTTTCTCTCTCCTTTTATGTCCTCTGTTTAGTGTTAAGGGAATATATGCTTGATAAGGAATTTGGTTTGGTAAGGAAAGATAAAGCAACATAGATTCCTTCATGGATCACTTGCTTATGGTGGTGTTTATGGTCGAAAACTACTGCAATAGCATGGTAGAGGAGATTTTTTGCTTATTTGTACGTCGATAAAAAGAATAATGTAATATCATAAAAAAAAATAACTATTGAAGAGACATGATGGAGAGGAGGAAGGGAAAACAACCAAAAATTTTTAATGTTAAAAAGGTTCGTAAGAGCTTGTATCATTGTTCAGTAAAACAAAGAGAGTAAATTTGTATTGAGGCTTAAAGAAGACATGATAAAGAATTGTCAAGTAAACTAGTTCCTAAAAACCAGGATGGTTGGAGGAAAAAGTGGATATGGAGGTTATATTAGTAGATAGTCAGTATGTGGTAATTGATATATATATATACTCATATTAAAGTAATAAAAAATTGATATAAAAGTTGATTTTATTTGTATATATTATTAATTTTAGGATTTAATAGTAATTTTAAGAAATAGTAATTACTTAAGGCTCCGTCTACTTTAATAATATAATATAGATATATATTAACAAAGGAAATGTTTGTTCTCGTATGTGACTAGAGTCAAGCTATTTATAAGGTACAAATTGTACCTTACACCTCACTTTGTAGAAAGCAAATAGATTCCCAACCATCCAAATAGAAACTTAAATGTAAAGCTTTATACGTATCATTAATTTCTGGCTTATGGATTGAAACCTACAAGTTATTGAGCGGACTAATTAATTGAATAAGAGGTTAAATAATAGTGCAAGAATTCAAATTCATGAAGTCCTCCTTGATATGCAATATTATGCGATGATGGTGAAGCAACTCAATTACAATAGAGGAGCATTATGTGCTTTTGTATGGAGTCTTTAGAAATAGTAAATAACAGAGGATAAATGCTACATTTTATACTCAAATTTTATCTATTTTTACAGTTAATTATTCAAGTTTAAAAGTATTAATTTGGTATATGGACTTTGTCCATTTTATATCTAACAATATAAAATTTGCTAGTTTTTATAATCAATTACTTGAAATTTGTCTACTTTTACAATTAACTATAAATAACCTCAAAAAAAATTTTAAATAATAAATTGATACATTTAAACTTCAAGTAATTAATTAGAAAAAATACAAAATTTAAGTACCATACACAATAACAAATTACTCTCAAGCAGAATAGTCAATATGCTATAATTCATGCTCCAAGAACAAAGCGCGGATTTTCATCGAAATTAGAAAAGAGACGATAACTGTTTTCTTTCCCTTTTTCTTTACTTTGCTATCTCTTTTTTTTTTTTTTTTTGAGTTTTTAAAGATAGATCTTAAGTTTGGAAAGCTATATGGTACAATGCGATTTAAGTAGTTAATTCAGCTTTTATATTCGGGCAATTACTCCCATTCTGATATCATTTTTGGATACAGTAATTAGGGATAAGTTGCAAATTTTGGATTAGATTTCCGTGCTTGACTTGCAATTTGCTGGAACCTTCCTAAAAGCCAGTGCCATTTATAAAGTCTGTAGCCCTAAGGTCACCCCATGGGTCTACTGAATTCGTTTAACTAAAATATTACTACTTGATTGTAAACGATGGAGTCTTCTGGTTATGGAATGGTGTCTCTAGATATATATACATATATATATATTCTATTCTAATAACATCTTGTTATGTATAAATAAGAGAAATCGCGTAAAAAAATGGAGATCTTGAATGGCTTATTTTCATTCCCACCGGCCCCTCTGTGCTCTTCCAATATGTATGGGGAGGAAGAAGATGAATGTGTCAGCAGCCAGCGGCGCATTAATGATCCCACGTGGTGCTTTCACCGTGTGGCTTGATGGAGCATGCTAAGTGGCAATTGGTGAGAAATGCAACGTGGCACCTTGCAATCTAAACCTATTACTATTTACTAAGGATATTTTTGTTTAAAAGTAATTTTACTTGAAAAGTTAATACCTGCATCCATCGATTTGCATCTCTGTAAACAGAATATGTACAAAACTTACATGATCTTGGCCTTCCATCTCTTCTTTCTTTTCTTTTTCTTTTTTTTTTTCTTTGGTGATAAAAGTTCTAGAACTCTTGATTTGTATGAAGGTTATTGAGCTCAAACCTTTTATTTTTGCTTTTTTTTTTCATTTACTGATTTTTTTTTAAAAAAGAAAATGGGAAAAGGAGAAAAGAAATGTTAGCACGCGGCATGTTAATGTGCAGCAACTTTACCATTGTCAATTCAGTACGTAAAAATATGACAAGATGTTGCATAAATTTATCGTTATTAAATAAAGCTCCAAAATGTCCTCTCCAATCCAACGATAATTTCAACAAATAAATTAATATAACTCCACTCTTATAATAAAATAACTTGGTTGACAATATAATATTGTGATGGGTATTCCAACGACCTAAAACATACAAATCAATAATTAGGAGGACATGTATCGACAATGTGTCACGGGCGGATTCCGTCACTCGATCTCGTGCGACATTTAACATTCTTAACCATACTAAGAAAGGTTAAGTCTACCTATAATACACTCGTAAAGTTTAGAGAGAGAAACTTTGAAGATATATTATATTCACTCAAATGACTTGTATTTTATATCTGAGGAGAATACCTCTATATGTATGGAAAGCTTTTACAATTTAATAGTTAAGATCAATTCGATCTAACTGTTACAATTGACTCCCAACTACTACATTCACCTACCCCATCTACTACTATACAAGATTCTAAATTTCTTTAGAACCTTTTAGAGCTTTTCATCTTCTAAAAGCTTTTAGGGGGCTTGAGCTTTAGAAACCTTCTAGGAATGGCCCATTTTAGGAGGTCCGTAATATTCTCCCCCGCTCAATTCAGTGACGCCCTTGTCGCTCCTTCATCATGGAACATTTGAATCTTGTCTTTGAATTGCCATAATATTTCTGCTAGTTCCCAACTGGCCTCACTCTCTGGTCTTCCCTTCCATATTACCACATATTCATGTTTGGAAGTCTGTCCATGTCTCCTTACATGTCTATCAACTATGATCCTTTTAACTTCCTTATCAAATGAATCCCGTACTCCTATTGGAGCCCTTTGTGATATAGCTCTTATAGGGTCTTCTTCATCCTTGTAGAATGGTTTTAGCATGCTCACATGAAAAACTGAGTGGAATTTCAGTTTGAATAGAAGTTTCAATTTGTAAGACACTCGCCCCACTCGTTTCACTATTGGGAATGGACCTTCGTAGCGCCTCATTAGACCTTTATGCAATTGTCCCCTCGTATATTGTATCAAATGTAATTTAACAAGCACTTGGTCACCTACTTGATATTCCATTGGCCTACGCTTCTTGTCTGCATCTTCTTCATTCTCTTGATAGTTTGGTCTAAGTATGTCTGAGCTAAGTCGTGATTTTCTTGCTATTCCCTTGCAAATTTATATACGGGAGAGTTGGACCCCGTATATCCCATTGTCACTGTATGAGGAGTTAAGGGTTGCCTTCCCAGGACGGTCTCGAAAGGACTCTGTCTGATAAACTCGTTCTTCTGTAGGTTGAACAAGAACTGTGCCACATCCAACAACTTAGTCTAATCACGTTGGTTAGCTCCTATAAAATGCCTTAAGTATAATTCTACTTAAGCATTCACTCACTCCATCTGACTATCTATCTAAGGATGCAAACTAGTTGAAAAGTTCAACTCGGATCCCAGAAGTTTAAACAATTCTGTCCAAAATTTCCTTGTGAATTGCCCATCTTGATCACTCACAATGTTTCTTGATAAGCCCCAATACTTTACTATATGTCTCAGGAACAATCGAGTAGCCTCATCTGTCGGGCGCTCCTTTATTGCTGGAACAAAAGTCACGTATTTTGAGAACTTGTCTACCATAACCATGATTGTACTATACCCTTACGATCAGGGCAAACTTACAATGAAGTCCATGGAAACACTCTTCCATGGCTATTCAGGAATGGGAAGAGGCTTTAGTAGTCCCGGAGTTGCCTTATGTTCAACTTTGTCTTGTTAGCACATGAGACAAGTTCGGATATAGCTCTCAACATCTTCCCTCATGTGTGATCAAAAATACTTTTCTTCCACTAAGGCTTGGGTACGATGCATTCCTGGATGACCTACCAATTTAGAATCATGACATTCTCTAAGTATCTCCTTTCTTAGGTTCAAGGTTTGGGGTATATAAATTCGTTATCCCTTTGTATATATTAGTTCATTCTCTTGCCAAAATCTCCTTGTTTTCCCTTCTTAACATTGGATCAATAGAGCTTTAACTTGTTTATCACTCTTCATCCCCTCTTAAATTCTATCAACGAAGTTGTTTTCAGGTTTACTGATGGCTGCCAATTTAACCCTTTGGCTCAAAGCATTCGCCATAACGTTAATCTTACCTGACTTATGTTCAAGGTCGAAATCAAATTCTGCCAGGAAAACCTACCATCGGGCTTGCTTAGGAGAGAGCTTCTTTTGAGTCTGAAAATAGCTAGTGGCCATATTATCAGTTTTGACCACAAACTTCTTCCCTAACAAATAATGTCTCCATACCCAAAGATAGTGTACTATCGCCGTCATCTCCTTTTCATGCACTGGATATCGCTTCTCTATGTCATTTAACTTTTGGTTCTCAAATGCAACAAGGTGTCCTTCCTGCATTAAAACCCCTCCAATAGCAAAATCACTAGCATCTGTACATACCTTAAAGGGTTTGCTAAAGTTGGGAAGGAGAAGGACCGGCTCCTTAGTGATTGCCATCTTCAAGGTCTCGAGTGCCTGTCGTCTATCTGTATTCCAAACCCAAGGGGTATTCTTTTTGAGTAAGTCTATCAATAGGCTCGCTATTCTCGAATAGCCGTTAATGAATCTTCTATAGTAATGTACTAAGCCAAGGAAGGATCTCAGCTCAGTAAACTTGGTGGGTTCCTTCCAATCCCAGATGGCCCGCACCTCTTCTTCATCCATTCTAATCTTTCCTCTCCTTACTATGTGACTAAGGAACGTCACCTCTTCTTGTGCAAAAGCACATTTCTCTATTTTCACATATAGATCATTCCTTCTCAAAGTTAAGAATACCAAGCGAAGGTGCTATATGTGTTCCTCCAACGTCTTACTATAAATCATAATGTTATCCAAGTATGCTACTACTACTACAAATTGATCAAGAAAGGGGGCCAAAACATGATTCATAAGTGTACAGAAAGTAGCCGAGGCATTGGTAAGGCCGAACGGCATGACTAGGAATTCAAAAGCACCATACCTTGTAACGTAAGTGGTCTTGGGTTCGTCTCCTTCTGCAATCCTTACTTGGTGATATCCTGACCGTAAATCCAATTTGGAGAAGTATTTAGCTTGTCCCAACCTCGAATAGGTCCGATACCAGTAGAATGGGATACTTATTCTTTATAGTAACCTTATTTAGGGCTCGATAATCAATACACATTCGGAGTTATCCATCTTGTTTCTTCTGAAAGAGTACAGGAGCTCTAAAAGGTGTCTTTGAAGGCCTAATGAAACCTGCTTCTAGTAATTCCTTCAATTATTGCCTTAACTCTTCTAATTCTGGAGGTGACATCCTGTATGGGATGGCGGCGGGCGGCTTGTGGCTTAGCTCCAAGTTCCAGTTCTATCATACAGTCTACCTCTCTTCTTGGTGGTAACTTCTTGGGCAACATTGGTGACATTATATCCCTAAATTCTTCCAATATCTCCCCCACTTGAGGTGGAACCCTTTCTTGACCAATAGTCTCTTCCCTGACTTTTAAGGCAACCAAATAAGTGACTTCATTCTTCTTGAGTCCCTTTTCCAATTGTATAGCCGATAAGAATTTGGTGGCTTGGCCTACTTTTCTTATGACGGGGACTACACATTGTAAGTTGTGATCAAGTACACAAATGCAGTTAGCCCACAATACGATAAGTGCATCAATGCGATTTAGGAAATCTATCCTAATCACAAACTTAAAATCATCTATTGGCATTACTTCAACCATCTCCTTTCCCTGCCAACCCCCAATATGGAGCTCCAACCCCCAATATGGAGCTCTATCCCCCTGGCTACTCCAATTGTGAGAACTTCTTTTAAGTTAACTGTTTTGAGCCATGTTTTAGTCTCCTCCACTTTTAGCCCCAACTTCTTTGCTGCCATATCAGAAATGAAAAGATGAGATGCTCCTACGTCTACGAGAGTATTAAGTTTCTTACTTGCTATCGATACTTCGGTATACATCAATCTTTTTCTTTCGTTAACTTGAGACTTCATGGCACTGAGTAGATGAAATGACCTTAACCGAGCCTCATCCCCATTATCTAAGCTTTCACCTGCTACTAGTACTGTCAATCTCTCTTTCTTTGGATACTCCCTAGCATAATGGTGACCATTACAAAAATAACATTTCAATTCACGGGATTTTTATCTTTCCCCATCTCTTCCTTCATGAGTTCTACCTCTATTATTATCTCTTTTCTCTACTTTGGTTTTCCCTTTGGAAGGACTCCTACCCTTCTCCCATTCAGCTCCCCCTTTCCATCTTCTCCTTGTGATCTTAGGATCTATCTTCCGAAATTCCATTAGGCCTTCAGCAACTGCTATATCCTTAGAAATGTCTTTTACTCCCTTTCGCTCCAGTTTTAATTTTGCCTAGGGCTTTAAGCCATCTACAAACATTACCAAAGTATCTTTTTGGTTGAGGTCTGGGATCTCTAACATCAACTCTAAAAATTCCTTTACATATTGCTTTATATTACTCTTATAGGTTAGGTGACACAATTTTACCTTTGCTTCCTTAGTAGCATTTTAAGGGGAGAATTGACCCTTCAGCTTTTATACAAAGCTATCCCATGTATTGATATCAGCTGCCCTCTTGCACTACCATACCATAGCAGAGTCTTTTAGATACATGGCAGCAGTACGTACCTTTCTAGCATCATCTAAGATTCTTATAGCGTTAAAGTATTGTTCCACTCGCCATAAGAAGTTGTCTACTTCTCAAGCAGACCGCGTTCTGTTAAAATGCTTTGGCTTTGAAACATCGACCCTATGGCCCGTCTGGATGGTCACTCCATTTGCAACAGCAATTTGACAAGCCATTAATTGCGTCTTAAGATCTTCAATCTCTTGACGCATGGCTACTACCATTGCATCAATCTTAGCTTCATAAGCATCTTCCTTAGTTTCTAAAGCTGTAACTCGGGCTTGGAGAGCATCACTTTTCTCTTCAATAACGTTTCCATGCTACTTAAGCTTTTTTACTACCCGATTCAGTGCTCTTTGCAATTCGCCTCGAAGTTCTTCCTCCATTTCCTCAAGACTACCTTGAGACTTATCAAATTGTTCCTTGGCCTTAGCAATACTCAACTTTATCTTATTCATCTTATTAAAGAGGGAGTTCAACAAGTCCGGGGACTTGGCCCTTTGCTTGGTAATACGGCGATCATCATGGTCGGCCAACTTATCGACTATTAAAGTGTTGTTATCTTCTCCGGATGATATTTTCTCCATAAGTAGTCTCTTTTTTCAGACTCTAATATTACTTATCACGGCCAGATTCTGTCACTCGATCTCATGTGGCACTTAGCGTTCCTAACCACACTAAGGAAGGCTAAATCAGCCTATAATACACTCGTAAAGTTTAGAGAGAGAAACTTTGAAGGTATATTGTATTCACTCAAATGACTTGTGTCTTATATCTGAGGGGAACACTCCTATATATATAGAAAACCTTTACAATTTAATGGTTAAGATCAATTTGATTTAGCGGTTACAATTGACTCTTAACTACCACACCCACCTATCCTACCTATTATTATACAAGATTCTGAACTTCTCTAAAACATTTTGGAGCTTTTCAACTTCTAGAAGCTTTTAGAGGGCTTGAGCTTTAGTCTTGAGTTTTAGGAACCTCTTGAGAGGTCCGTAACAGATGTAAATCTCTTATTAAAAAGTTGAAAGTTAATTAATGATGGTGTCCGTCTTTTATTAGTCAATTTATAAATAAAAATAGTTTGCTATTAGCACAGGTAATGTTTGATTGTCGTGTTAAGCCAAGATGCCAGTTAAATAAAAAACTTTAAATCAATCGTCTTCATTAATATTTCGAAATATTATTAAATAGATGTAAAAATAACTTTTATAGTTTTATAATTAATTATATATTTTATATAAAAATAAAAAAAAATAAATATAATATATATACAAATAAACTTTTTCTTTACAAATAAATACCTAAAGTTTCTACCTAACTCCATTAAATCTCCATATAGATAAATAACACGTGTCCTTTTATTTAAAAGACATTTAATCAACAGACATGACAGTGTTGATTCAAAATTTTCTTGATGGCCCCTTACCACCTATAATTGACTTTGAAGACATTTAATCAACAGACATGACAGTGTTGATTCAATTTTCTTGATGGCCCTTTACCACCTATAATTGACTTCCTCATGCTGAAGTTATATAACCAACTCCATGAAATCTCCATATAGATGAATAACACATGTCCTATTCAGAAAACATTTAATCATTAGACACAGCAGTGTTGATCCAATTTTCCTGATGTTGAAGTTAAATAGATATATATATATATATAAACTCTTTATTAGCTATTAACAAGTGTCCTACTAAGAGAACATATAATCATCGAACACGATAACATCACTGTCCTATTAAGAGAATATTTAATTATCAACCGCGATAACATCGATGAACTTTGCTGTTGGCCCCTTTCCATATATGATTAACTTGCCCGTGGTGAAGTTGTTTTACCTTAACTTATACACTGGTTTTAAAGATAAAAATTAAGCAATGTGGGATAATCTGTGAACCCCATTTTTCCACTATCAATTCCAGTATATAATGGCCATGGGAGACTACATCTAATCTATTGGAGGAGTAATTCAATTCCATGTGAAGCTGCTCCACTTCTGCTAAAAACTTGATTACAAGTCAAGTTTTTCCACTTGATACCATAAGAACCATATTATATCCACAACTCAATGAAAAATCTTTAAAATTTTTTTTTTCTTCTTTTTAAGTTTGGTTTTCATTTGAGTATATCTTCAAGAAACTGATTATGTGATACATTAGCCTTTAAGAAAATTCTTTAGTTTCAAATAACAACCAATATGACAGCTAAGAAATAGCACTCCAATTGGTCTTGTTGGTACAATCTCACCTATTTTATTATTGTTGAGAAAGATCGAATTAGGACAAGTGATCTTTCTAAAAACATATCTACTACATGTCAATTTTACTCCAATTAAACATGACAGATGGCCAACATGTTTTCTACACTTATTTTTTTTATAAAACATCTAAAATATAGGTGGAATCATCCAAAAAAAGGGAGATGCATACACAATATTGATGCTAGCTTTGCTAATGGTTTAGCTAGAAGCGGAAGCATATTGCAAATAATTGGCAATGGAAAAATTGTGTTTGTAAATTGTCCGACCTCATTTAGCTTTTATGTTGCAACCTAGTATATAATTTAAGGTAATTCAACAAATCCTGTATAGATTGCAAGCCGATTTGAAGACTCCATAAAGGCTTGAGTTGACCACATGGAGTCGACTATGGAAGTGCTTTCTAATTAATAGTAGTGACTACTAATAGCATTAGTATTAATGATAATGGTGAATCGATATAAACAATATATTAGGTATTTTGAAAATGTTTGGTGGACATTTTAATAATAACAAGAGTGAAAGTTTAGGTATTAAATGCAATATTAATCCATCGATATTTTAAATTTTATTTATTGACATTTTAAAATTTTACATACTTAATTGTAATAATTGTAAAAGTTTAGATATCAAATGTTATATTAATTCTTTGTAGAAAGTGAGTTGGTCAAACTCAAATGAAGTCAATTCTTGATATTATTTTATTTTATTTTCAACTTGTTTTAAAACTAACATCTACACAATAATTCTAAACAAGTAATGATAACTAGTACTAGGTAAAAAAATCATGGACTATGGATCGAACTATAAACTAAATCAAAAAATCGATTTTTTATGAATCATTTGATTTATGATTCGGTTAAATTATATATAAATGATTCATGGTTTGATTTAGGAAAGTGAACCAAACCATGCCATTTTAAATTAACTGAACTGTTTAATTAAATAAAAAAATTTATGTAATTATTTTGTATTTTTTTCTATCAATCTTTATAAATTTTATCAAATTTTTCATATCTTATTATTTTTTATCATAATTTTGTATCAATTATTAAAATTAAGTTAAGTAAATTCCATTTGAAATTACATATTTATGGGAGATAAAAATATTTAGTAAAAAATTGACGTAAACAATTTGAACCAAATCGATTTTAATCAGGTTTGAAAAATTTATAAATAAAACCATATGATTAAGTTCGACTTTATGTTAGGTTCGGTTAGATAAGGGAGAAAGGGGGAGGGGGAACCGTATTGAACTACGCCCAACCCTACTTCACATCACCATCCTAAACTAAAACCTAAGCAAAGCTCACAAGTACTATGCCACAAAAGGAGACTATCGATTTACTAGGATTATAAAGTGATGGGCATAGTATGAAAGAGACGAAGTAGATGCATNCCCCCACCCCTTTTTCTTTTCCTAGTATATGATCACTTGAGTAAATGTCCATTGAACGATGTCCTTTCTTTTTCCTACTAATGTGAAAACAATCCTTCACATTTATTTATCATGGCAATCAGATCGTTAATTCTTCAACAATTGACTAGTCACACGGTGTAATAACAGTGTGTCTTGAGAGCATGCCACTAAGGTTTGCTAATTATGGTCAGAAAGTTTTTTCCTTTTGTGGCCGTCAAGTCTGGGAAAAGCTGACATGAAAGATGAAAATGTAAATCTTTTGATGAAGATTGTGGTTCCTTAATGTGGAGTGGTGCTGGAGCTTGATTATGGCTATTTTGCAATGATCTAGTTTTTATATTTTTTTTCAAAAAAGCAAGATGCCGTTGGCAAAATCCATAAGAAAAGTGGGTTTACATGACATTCCATTTGCCTTTTTCTTTTCTTTCAGTTGTAGACAAAGATGGCACAGATTCTGGCACCAACTTCACAATGGCAGATGAGAATACCTAAGACCTCGGTAAATGCAAGCCCTTTAACAGCCAAGGCATGGAGTTCTCTGTTTTTAAAGCAGAAGAAGAATGGGGGTGTCAAGAGCTTCTCCAAGTTCAGGGTCTTTGCCATTAAGTCTGAGAATAGCACCGTGAACCGGTTGGAGAACCTACTAAATTTGGACGTGACTCCATACACTGATAAGATAATTGCAGAGTACATTTGGTATGTTACCCTGGTGAAAACGTGCTCAATGTTGCCGTGCTGACTATAGCTAAGTGGAATTCGTTTTCTTACTGATCGAAGTAGTACTTTTGCTAGTTTTCATTTTATTTTGTTTTGAGGCAGGATTGGAGGGTCAGGGATTGATCTACGCAGCAAGTCAAAGGTATGAGAATTGCAATTGTAAATTTAATATTCACTAAACCATAAGCTCTCTTTATTGATTTACATTTAAATGATCAGACAATCCCCAAGCCTGTCGAGCACCCATCTGAACTCCCGAAGTGGAACTATGATGGATCAAGTACTGGACAAGCTCCTGGAGAGGATAGCGAAGTTATCCTATAGTATGACGATGTGAACTCTTATCAATTGTTTTTGTCAAAACCACCTTTATGTTTTGCATCTTTATGCTGGTGTTTATTTTGTGCATTCCAGCCCTCAAGCAATTTTCAAGGATCCTTTCCGTGGTGGTAACAACATCTTGGTAAGTTTCTTGATGGAACAGTACAAGGGAATATGCCACAATGGCTAAGTTACTTGCTTTACACAAACAGAATGTCACTTACAGAGATTCATATAGGTTATTTGCGATTCATACACGCCAGCTGGTGAACCTATCCCAACAAACAAAAGAGCAAGGGCAGCTGAAATTTTCACTAACCCGAAGGTTGTTGCTCAAGAACCATGGTAGGTGTTACAAGCTATATGATTCATAGCATTTCCATCATTATTTGGGTCTTGTTTTTATCCAATGTATATTTGATTATGTCCATTTTGTTAAGATTAGCATCACAACCATTTAATCTAAAAATTTAAGCTTGAAGACTTGATGTGAGCTTTATATATATTATTTAGCACTCCTCCTCACTTGTACACTACAACTTTTGAATAAAACCCTTCAAGTAGACAACTAAATTAGATAGGGATTGATTGATAATACAAGAGTTTAATACCAGAATCTCTTTGCTTTGATATGTCGTTATGATTCCCAAATATTAGGCTTCCACAGACCCTAGCAAGATATTATACTATATAGTATACAAAGTGAAAGTACACAAATACACTTGACTAACACAACTAAATAATTCTGCCACATCTAGTAAAATTTCTGTCGTATATTGTTAGGTTTCTTTGTCTTATTTTCCATCATGTAGTTAGCTAGAATACAAGTCTTTTCTTGGTATAGAGTAATTTAACAATGCTCATATGTTCGTTTCGTTTTTGTATTAGGTATGGAATAGAGCAGGAGTACACCTTACTTCAACCAAATGTACAGTGGCCCTTGGGATGGCCTGTGGGAGCATATCCTGGTCCTCAGGTGAGCACCTACTCATGAAATATGTCTTATATCAGCATCCAACTTTAGGAACTCATTTCTCAGGAACTTTATTGGCAAAATCAATTGCATTTAATTTAGGGTCCTTACTACTGTGGAGTTGGAGCTGATAAGTCATTTGGCCGGGATATATCTGATGCTCACTACAAGGCTTGCTTATATGCTGGAATTAACATAAGTGGTACTAATGGGGAGGTGATGCCGGGCCAGGTTTTTACTCTAATTGCCTCTCATTTGCTTACATAGTTGGTGGATATTGCATTCCCCATTCTGCTTCATATTGCCTTAATGCTCATTCTATCTCTTCTTCCATAGTGGGAGTATCAAGTTGGTCCTAGTGTGGGAATTGAAGCTGCAGATCACATTTGGTGCTCTAGATATATTCTTGAGGTAAATCATCATCACCCACTCCCTTATGTCAGCATGAAAAATATACAACCATTTACAATCAAGCTACATATTTTATGTTTATTTGGATCAGCTTAATTGAATTTTTCTTTTTCTTTTTTTTTTTTTTTGTCTCCTTATTACTTGTTCCAACAGAGAATAACTGAGCAAGCTGGTGTCGTCCTGACCCTTGATCCAAAACCAATACAGGTAACTTGCACATTTTTGTGAATAAAAGCTAATGAGGACATTGAACTCAATTTTTTTATTTGTTTTCCTCTGTAGGGTGATTGGAATGGTGCTGGATGCCACACCAATTACAGGTTCTCGTAGTTGCTTGATTCCCGTATAAAGTTTAACTGCTACATGATCAAACAATTAATACATACAGTGTAACATCTAGCACTCAATTAGGTAAAAAGGGTTGTTTTCTGTTGAGATTCACCAGTAAGAGTTCTTTTTTCCATTATTATGCAGTACAAAGAGCACAAGGGAAGATGGAGGCTTTGAAGTCATAAAGAAGGCAATTCTGAATCTTTCCCTGCGTCACCAAGAGCACATTAGTGCTTATGGAGAAGGAAACGAGAGAAGATTGACAGGATTGCATGAGACTGCCAATATCAATACCTTTTCTTGGGTATGTCAAGAAGGGATAGATTCCAATCAAGACTAAAGTATTTTGACAAAGCTAGAACATTGATCTTTAACTACAAAAATATCTTCATACAGGGAGTGGCAAATCGTGGTTGTTCAATCCGTGTGGGGCGTGATACTGAGAAGCAAGGCAAAGGTATGACTAGTGGAACAGACAAAGCAAATACGGGGTGTCATATAGATGACAGGCTTATTAGTTACTTATCCAAAGAGGGAGATGCATCTATTATAAATTTACATATTAATACATTGAGATAGCATCCTTGGTATACAAGATGGAAATTGGCCCTTCTGCTATTAAATTATTGCTCCAAAATTTACCTAAGTTTGTTATGAAAAGGTAAATGATGTTGTCTAATGCTGGTCCAAGATCAGCATAAAATGTTGCAGAAGGGCAAATGATATTGAATATTGCTAGAATTCTGCCCATTGGTCTTTGGTAGGGCCTAAAGTTATGTCACATTAACGAATATGTTCTCTCCCTAATAATTTACCAAATCGCACATGGTATGTTGATAACTTGTTAACTGTTTAATTGGATCATTAACAGCAACTGACCTTTCCTTGAAACTTTTTAAAACCAGGTTATTTGGAAGACAGACGCCCTGCCTCAAACATGGATCCCTATGTCGTCACCTCACTACTGGCAGAAACCACGATACTCTGGGAACCAACTCTTGAGGCCGAAGCATTGGCAGCACAGAAGCTGGCACTGAAAGTGTAAAGCCGGATTGTCTACTTAATAAGCTGAAAGGGGCACTTAAAATATGATTGGGTTGAACAAGTTCATCAACAAGCTGAGAAGTGTTTTATTCTTTTACCCTTTAGACGGATTTCTTTAGGGAAGATTCCATGTAAATAAAAGTCACCAAGGAATTCAGTGCCCAACCATGCAGGATAGATTTCACAAGTAGTTCTATCTTGTGGACATTTATTTGGAAGTTACTAATGATTGATTTCGAGGTTTCTTTCCTTCCTATCGCTGTGTTTGGTTGCGGCTTAGTTTGACAAGTTTGAATTATTGCATTGATGTTCTTCTTCTTCCTCCTCTTCTTCTTATTTTGATTTTTAAGATGGGGCACTTTTGCAACTGGCCTGGCCGTAGTGGGAGATAGTTTTTGTCCAAGAAATGCGGAAAATATTGGTGAGAAGACACTTGATGAGTATGGGTAGGGACCATAAAAAATTTGACAACACAGTGAAGTTTTCTTATCACATGGTTTTCCATATTTGCTCCCCCTCCAATTGCATGCGATGATGCATTAAACCTACATTACAGGCTACATGTGATGTTAACATGGTTGATAGATTCTCGCATGCCATGTGATGTGATGTATAACCTTTGTCTAGCAAAGGAACTTTCACGCTATGTTTGTGGAAGGAAGGAATCAGAAATGAAAGAAAATGAATGGAAAAATAATAAGTTTTTTTTTCTAGGATGATGAAGGGAAGGAAAGTAAAAGAAAAATTAATGATAAACTTTTTTTTTATTTTTTTTTATTTTGTTAACATATCACAAAAGTTTTTGTGTTTTAAAAATATGTATTTTTTCTAAGAATGAATTGATAATTTTATTACATTTTTCTTCCAATTCTCTCCAAAGTAGAAAGGAATCTTTTTGGTAGGCCTAGGGAAATGCATTATTCCTCAAATCTATTCCCTTCCCTTTCCCTTCATTTTCCAAATAAGGGAATTGTACTATTTTTCCAGTAAATTCCTCTGCTCCCTATTCCTTCGATCAATCCAAACATAGTGTTAAAGTTTGTTTTATTGACTTTTCAATAAATTGCGTGAATTACCTCCTAAAAATTTATAATTTACGTACATAAAAGTCAACATTTACCACTCTAGAAAGTCGATGTGGTAGCTTAAGTGGATTTTGCAATTGATGTGGTACTAACAAGACAACAGACTTTATATATAATAAATATATTTATTTAGAGAGAAAAAAAAGAAAAACTCTAAAAAAAATAGTGAAATTAAAATAATAAGAACAAGTACATTGCATCGTTTTTGCTCCATTTATTAACTATAATTGGCTTGATATCAAATAATGTTCGTTTGTATTAAACTATATTTATTAATTTAAATATATATAATCATTGCTACCTCGATAGTTCTATTAGCACCACATGTCAATTGCAAAGCTCATTTGAGTTGCTATATCAACTTTCAAAGGAATAAGTATTGACCTTTTAAAAAGCTCGGGTCGTTACAATTTATAAACTTTTATTGGATGATTCATGCAATTTACCATTACCTTTTTTTTTTTTTTCATAGTTTATGCTCTTGTTCTTACATAGTCCCTTTCCTAAAACACTCTTCTTAATAACTTTTTACTAATGAAATCATATATCTTCACACAATTTAAACTTAGGGGCATTTCTAGTTGAACTTGCATCCTAATTCCTAATTCTCCAATCCTCTAATTGTTAGGATTGCTTTGTTTTGGTATAATTTACCTTTACATCATCAAAACATACTGTAGTTTAGATCATTTCCTGCCTACATCCTGATTCAACTAAAAGAACGAAAAGGAAATAATCTTAAATGTTGGTCATTATTTCGTTCCTATATTTTGAATCCTATTTTGAGCTCTCTTCTTTTTCTTTTTCTTTTTTACTACCGTTCCTACTATGCAAGACTGAAAATGGCAACGCAAGCTTAATTTTGAAAATTGGAGGAACCATTACAAAAGGATAATGTTTATGCCGCTAGACAAAAAGGTAATGGCTTTGTGCTTTAATGTCTGGGTATAATTTTCTTTTCTTCCTTTTTAATGAAAAATATGGGAAAGGATTTACCTAATTTGTCTTTCTTCTTTTTCAATGTAAAATGTTACAAAGAAATTACTTCTTTGATCACCAGGTATGAATTTTACTCTTTTATTTTTCAGTTCTAATATTTTTAATCATATCTTTGTATGTTTATGTTAAGGTAGCAGATCAGAATATCAATATTTGAGGGAAGGCGGTTTTAAACATATGTTTGTGCTATTATTTCCTAACTTTATGCTATATTTTCTTTCCATGAAAAATGCAAGAAAAAACTATTTCTTTGACCAATAATTGTTCTTTTATTTTTTTAATCCCTTTTTAAATCATGTATTTGTATATTCATGTCTTTGCTTCCTAATCTTTTAGTCTTTTTTGCATTTTTAATGGAAATTGTAGAAGAGGATTACGGCTTTAGATAGTATGTTCTTATCTATCTAATCGTCACCAAGTTTTAAGAGACTTAATTTTTCTTCCACATTTTTCATATCATCTCTTATAGAACTTTAGCTGTCTAACTTTCCTTTCCATTTTGACTTCAATTTATTCTTTCGAATTTTACGAGAAGTTCTTAATTTTTTATTTTTATTTTTTTGGCCCAGAAAGAAGGTGAATATTATCAATCATCAACTATTGTCCAGCAGTTAACTGAAAATAAAAATAACTATTGTCCAGCAATATATAGCCAAAATTAGTACTAGAAAAAGGCAAGTCTAAGTGAAGCAACTTTTGAAGAGAGGAAACGAAGAATTATAAGGATATATCCTCTTCCTATAGGTGGAAGCTACCCAATCTGCTACAAAGTTAGTAGTCTACTAACAAAAGAAACAAAGTTAGTAGTTTATTAACAAAAGAAAAATTATAACAGATAGCCTCTAAAGAGCCCAATAAACTTTAGACCTCAAGGAAAAAAGGAACAAAACACTACAAAAGTGATTTGGTGGCCTTTGTCAAAGTCTAAAAGAGAAGTAATCCATGATCAAAAATATATTTCTTTATCCCATTTTCTTAACCAAGTAAAGTGCTAAAATGAATGCACCACATTCGGCTACTTCTGAGCTTAGGAAGATAGATAAGGTCACAACACCACCCAACAAACTTCCATTTCTATCATATGCAACAACATCAATCCTTGGCCCTACTAACGGTCCAACCCATGAGCCATCGAAATTAATGTGAGTCATTCTAATGAAGACAAAGTTTGACTCCAACCAAACAAAGGAACATGTGTTGTCACATTAGCAGTAGGTTTTTGAATTAATAAAGATTGAGAAGCACTCCAGCTGTAACACATACCTACTATTATTGCCTTTTCCATGAGAAAACCTACCCTCATTAAGAACCAACCCTTGCTTTTCTCCTTCAAACCCTTTTATACCTAGATGTAACATCTAGTCTCGCCACCTCACACCTTCTAAATGAGACCACCTTCTCTGAGATTTCATTCTTAGTAGTAGAATCCCTATAGTCATGACAAGAAATAGACTTCTAGTAAAATCCTCCTCCTTTATAAACTGACTCTTAATTTTCTTAACAATTGCATAAAGATTAAGGTTTTTATGGTTATAAAAGGATACCTTTCTTTCCAAATAAACCTAGCCATTTCCACTAACATTGCCCCAAAATCACCCCTTGCAACCTTTCGAGAATCTACTTTTGATAGATAATCATCCCATTACTTACCAAATGTTCATGATCCCCTCTTATCCACCCTCCAACCAAACACATTCGCTTACACATAAGCAGTCCATTTAATATATAGGAGTATGTTCTATTGACTCATATTTATTACAAAAAGAACATAGTGGTTTATTACAAACCTTCTGTTTAAAGAGATTCCCCACAATTACTAAAGAGTTTAACATCACCTGCTAGTACAAATGTTAAACTTAGGTAATGTGTTCAAGTGTGATATGGATTTCCACAAATTTGCTTTTATAGTGACTATGATGCTTTTCGCTAATACACACCTCTTATGTAGATTTAAGCAAATGATAAGTAGATTTTACTATGAAAAAGCCAATACTATTATAAGGCCAAATGAGTTGGTTACTACTACTCATTACATGAATAGGCATACTCTTAATTGCTTTAATCTCTAATTCAGATAAGAACTACTGAATATTCCTCAAGTTCCATGCTCCCTCATTTCAATCCATAATGTCCTTCAACCTTGGATTCATATCACTACCATTTCTTAAACAAAATCATTATGCAGTAAGCATTCATCAACCCTTTCCCTTTAGCATTGATGTACTATCTTTAACCTATCAACATGACTGCTCAAATAGAACTCTCTTCCCTTCTAAAATACTTGCCTAAACTAAGGAATTTCTTTCCATCACTCCTAGAAAAACTAAATTGTTCATTCAGGAAGCTTTTCCCTTTCAAAGTTCGAAGCTAGAGAGTGTAAGGTTTGTGTCGTATTCTCTAAGCCAGGAAATGTGCCTATAATTTAGGATTTGGGCAGTTTAGTACTTGAACTTTCTTTCTTTAGTAATTTACAAAAATTCAGGCAATAAATTGCCTAATTCCCAAAGTACAGACATTTCTCGTGCTTTTATCTCCTCTAAGCTAGCTTAGATAAAAGGATGAGACTAAAGAAGTGCAAGTTTTTGAAATCTAGACTCCTTAATTCTTTAGCTTTAGTTAATCACCTCTAAAATAGCAAATGCATCTTTGACCCTCCCCGTTGATGTCCTTATAAAGAGTTAGCTACAAGAGAATTGACATGGTTGCACTAATTTAAGGAAATTTGAAGATACCCATTAAATAGGTTAGGACAACGCAAGCTACTATATCTTTAGTAGCCTCCATTAGCAACTTTTGCTTCCATCCTTGTAATTTTCCAATAATCTTTTCTTTTGCAAAATTTATGGCTTCATGCTTTAATCCGCCCTGTATAGTTGGCAAGTCAAGATACTTCTTAGGTTCCTCATTACTTGGAATTTCCAAAACAATGCCCAAAATATCTTGAAGCTAAGATGGTGTATTCTTGCTATAATACTTCATAAATTTCTATGAATTTACTAGCTATCCAAATGCTACACAATATTAAGTGATCATAGCCTTCAACCTAAACACATTAGTAACAATGGATCTCCTTGTCTAAGTCTCTTACTAAGTTTAGCTTGCCCTACTGATTGCCTATTCATCACCACATTAAAACTACCATTCCTAATACACTCGATTATTCACTTAATCCTCTGTTTAACAAAGCCCATCTTGATCATTAGAGCCTCTAGAAAAACCCTATTCCACTGTGTCATAGGCCTTACTCATATGAATCTTAATAGCATAAGAAAATTCATTCCAACTTCTTTTATTTTTTAAAAAATGAAACATTTTGTGTGCAATCACAATGTTATATTGAATCATACAGTGATACATATCACTAGGAAGAGGTAATACACGACTATTGATATCACATGAACTAAGAGGATGGGTTTGAACCTCAAGATGTCCCTAAGGATAAGAGGTAATCAAAGGTTGAGTAAGGGTCTTCATGTATCGATGGTTGATATGACTCACCAACGCTTTACATGAGCTTAGGTTACACTTGATGTGATGCATTAAGTATGGTTAGAGAGCACTTGCCACTAATCTATGCTCACAATAGATTAGATAAGACTAATCAGGAGTAAGCAAGGACACTTAGCTCATGAAGGAAGGTATGTTTAAAATTCAATGAACTCTCCTTAGTGATTATTATGGCTATTATATTTTATAAGTATTTATATGGCACATTTAGGGTAAGTCATAGGTTTACATAATTTACAAAAAGGATTCTTACTGAGAAAGGAAAGATATATAACATACAAGGGTAAAGTTGTAAATAGATAAAAGGATATTCAATTACAAAAAGAATAGTTAGGATGTCAGAAAAATGGGGTACATGTCAACTGTCTACTTTGTGGTCACAATTATGCTGTTTTTCAAAAAAACAGGTTTGAGACAGATCAAGTTAGGGATGGATTCTTAACCGCTTGAAAGTTCAGATGTCCTGAGCTAAAGAAGGATTGGTCCAGTAAGTGGCCTAATGTTTAGTCGACCTCGATTAATTGACTTGGGATCGGGGTAGCTCGACCTTAACAATGTATTAAGTCAATAACCCGGGGGTAAAGTGCTTCACTTCAGACTAATGTATTGTGAAGGGATTGACTCGACAACAGATTGGGCACCTCGAAAGTCTCTTTAATGAGATGGAGAGTAGAGTAACTCGAAAGGTTGGACTGGAGAACATGTTATTCTTCAGAGTTGAACTCCCCTTAGATAACTTGGCAAACCATTTGAACAAATCATCGAGCTCGAGAGCGAATGATTTATCCGTGATCCTTATCATCTCCTTTAGGTTATTTGAGATTTGGGATCAAATCTGGTTTTGCTTGTTGTTGATTGTTCTTAAGAACATATGGATGGAGGTTGGCTATGTTGAGTGAGTCTAAGACTCCATAATCTTTGAGAAGTATAATCTAGTAGGCATTAGGGTTGATCTTTTCAAGCACTTTCAATGGTCCGTCAGCTTTGAGAGATAACTTGCTCTTCCTCAGACTTGGGAATCGTTCTTTACTAAGGTGGATCCAAACTAAATCGCTAAGCTAAAATTCTTTGTCCTTTTGTCCCTTACCTCACCTCTTAAGCTTGGTGGCAACTCGGTTCAGTTGCTCTATGATCTTTTGATACATTGTCTTAATGGCCTTGGATCTCTCTAGAGTTGGTTGATCTTCGTTCTAGCTTAGAAGGGGCATCAGGTCTAGTGGGAACTCAAGGTTGAATCCCTAGGTGACCTCAAATGGCGATAGGCTCGTGGTGTTGTTGGCGATCTTATTGTAAATGAACTTAATTATAGGCAGGTGCTGATCTTAATCAACCATGTTCTGACTAACAACAACTCAGAGTAGAGTTCACACAATTCTATTGACAACTTTAGTCTCTCCATTCGCTTATGGATAATAGGACATGCTGAACAATAGCTTGGTTCCCATTCTCTTCCATAAAGTCCTCTAAAAGTGGCTTATGAATTTTGGGTCTTTATCTAAAACAATGGTCTTAGGCACTTCATGGAGTTTGACAATCACCTGCAAGAAAGGAAATAGATAGTAGAAGTATCATTTGTTTTGAAGCAAGGTAAGAAATGTACCATCTTATTAAATCGATCCACGACCACCATGATAAAGTCCTTACCTCGAGACGTCTTTGACAATACTAATATAAAGTCCATACTCAGCTCGGACCATGGTTTGGTCGGGATTGACAAAGGTAAATGTTGTCCTTGCTTAGCTTGGCTTGGCTCTTTGCCCTTCTATAGGTTGCACATCTTTCCAATAAAACTTAGACATCTCTTATCATCTTTGGCTAAAAGAATCTAAAGGCCAGTCCCTCATAAGCTCGGTGGTTACCAGGTTAGGATACACAATATCTTTTTTCTGAACAAGTATCCATCTTCCTTATGATAGTCATCAAATGTCTATAAATTCTTAGCATACAAATCCTTGATCATAGAAAATCTAAGTAACTTGGTTTGTAGCTCGGTTAAGAGAGAATGTCATCTCTATAGGGCATTGACTACTACGTTGTTTTTGCCATTCTTGTACTTTACGACATAAGAAAATCCCTCCATAAAATCTATCCACTTGGCTTATCTTCAGGATAACTTAGGGTAGCCCTTCAAATATCTCAAAGACTTTTGATTAGTATAAATTACAATTTTTTTAGGTAATAAGTAATATTGTTAGATAGTTAGGACTTGGATCAAGGAGTAAAACTCCTTATCATATAGATAATACTTGAGTATAGCTCATTTAAGTTTTTCACTAAAGTAGGCGATAGGTCAAGCCTCCTGCATCAGCATAGTATCTTTGCCTAGTCTGGATGTGTCACACTCCACTTCAAACATTTTGTGAAAACTCGATAGAGTTAAGACAAGGGTAGTAGTCAATTTCTCCTTCACTTCTTCAATTTCTCCTTACTTGAGCTCTACATTTTTCTTTGTCAGCTCGGTGAGTTGGGCCATAATAGTACTAAAGTTCCTTATGAATTAGCAATAGAATAATGCTAGGTTGTAGAAGCTTCACACATTAGCTAAATAGGTTAGCTTAGGCCATTTGATAATCACTTGTATTTTCTTGTCATCAACTCGGATACATCCATCACTCATGACAAACCCTAAAAAGATCACTTTTGGTTGGTAGAAGTCACACTTCTTCAGGTTAGCATAAGGTTTCTCAACTCGGAGTTTTGAGAAATTACTTAGAGGTGGCTACAATGAGTGTTTAAATCAAGGTGGTAGACTAGGATGCCATCAAAGTATATAACAACAAAATTTCCTATCAATTCTCAGAGTACATGGTTTATTAATCTCTTGAATGTGCTCAGCGCATTCGATAGATCGAAAGGCATCACAAGCCACTCATATAATCCTTACGAGTCTTGAATGTGGTCTTCCATCCATCTCCCTCTTGCATTCAGATTTGATGGTATCTAAATTTAAGGTTAATCTTGGATAATACTCTTGCACCATTCAACTTATCAAGCATATTATTAAGCCCTACTATAAGATATCAATACTTGATAGTAATGCGGTTGATTGCTTGACCATCCATACATATCCTCTATATCCCATCTTTCTTTGGCACCAATAAAGTTGGTACAATACATGGGCTTAGGGACTTTCATACATATCTTCTTGTAATCAACTCATTTACCTACGTCTATAGCTCGGTAGCTTGTTCATGATTCATCTTATAGGGTAGGCTTGTTTGGCACAGTAACTCCTATCTATAAGTCTATCACATGTTTAATATCTTAGACGGGAAGTAGGCCTTCTGGTAGTTCACTTAGAAATAGGTCAACAAACTCATCCAGTAAAAACTTCACCTTGACAGGTAGCAATTCATCCTCTAATCTGCTCATCTCAAACAACCTTCTAACCAATAAATAGGTCGACTCTTTAGGCTTCATCTCTCTTTTCAGCTCGACTCGAGTCATCACCAAATCCCCCTTTTTTAGAACTCGACTTAGTTGAGTCACATATTTTTAACTTGTTCAGCACTTGATATTAGGTAAGTGCATCTATTAAATTATAATATAATGGATATTAGTTCAAGTCGATCTCTTAAAGATCTCAAGTACTACTACTAACCTTAGCCTTATTATCTAATTGGAAAATTATGATAGGTTGAGTGAATTAAAATACTAAAATTAATAAACTAATCTAATTATGAGACTTGACTAAGTAATTTAGAAAACAATAAAATTAAGAATGATTTCAAAAGGCAAATAACATATTTAGGAATTGTTTCCCCTAGTGTTTAACATGTGAACACTTAAAATTTATCTAATTCCATTGCTATAATTCGTGATAAGAAGGATTCATAATTAAAGTTAACACATTTCTTAAGCATATTAACCATAACCCTAAATTATTTACTAGACTATTTTCACATAGTAATATAATTTAGAATTGCATTGATGTACAATGAATTCCTATATAAAAATAATAACTTTCCAAAAAAATTATGCATCTTATCTCTAAGTGCACATGTAACTCTCTTCAATTATGTTAAGATCTTATTACCCATGTTATTTCCAATCATCATGGATAATATCATAAATTGATACCCTATAAATATTAATTAACAAGAAAAACACATAATTGAATCAAGAAAGATAGAAACTTTATTGAAAATTATCAATAAATTCAATAATTACATGAAACCTTAGGTTCCACAATATTAAGTACAAGAATCTTCAGCTATCATAATGAAATTAGAAGAAAATTGGAGCAAAATCAAGAAGAAAATTGCAGCAAAATCGAGAAGTAAAGCATGAAAACCCCTTTTTTGTATAAGAAATCTCTTCAATCTTGAAGTTGGGTAATGCTTCCGCCTTTTGTTCCTTCTTCTCTTCAAGTTTCTTTTATGTTGAATGTGCAAAGTGACGTCCAAAACCCTTAAAAGTCCTTATATAATATATTAGAAAATTTCCTTTTTTTCTCACTAGATACGGGCTAAGAAACAGTTGTGTTCCTAAGTCATATAACTCACTGACTTTAGGAGTTAAAATCATCTTGGGTAGGATACGGCTTGAGGACATAGTTGCATTCCAAAGTTATGTAACTTATTGACAAAAAATTGCCACTTTCTCCTATCGTACGGACATGACTTAAGGACATAGTTGTGTCCTTAGGTTGTGTAACGTTCTAACCATTAGCCTTTTTTATTTTTTATTTTTCCTTTGATAATGAGCCTTTTAGTTGGACATGATTATGTTTGTTGATTGTATCTCGTTTCAAAACTTCATAACTTATTCATTTAAACTTTAAATTGAGTGAAAGTTGATTCCTTCTCTTTATTTTCAATCCGAGAACACATTCAAACCTTGAAATGGAAATTTTACTCAATTAAGTATCAATTTCTTTAAAAACAATAAAAAATATTAGGAAAATGCTATAAAATCATTATGTAAAATGTATTTAACATAAGAGTTATCGACAGTCATTAGGCTTAGCTTTACCTTCCTGCCTTCATGCTTTAGAGGACATGTGTTCTTCCTTTCATCGTATATCACATTTTGATCAAACATCCAAAGTCATCTAAGAAGAGTATAGGACGTACTCATTGGTAACATATCACAAAGTACTTCATCTCGATAGTTTCCAATACTGATGATACAGTCACTTACTTATTTACTTGTAAGGCTCCCTTATCACCAAGTCATTATAGTTTATAAGGCTTGGGGTAAGGCTTGGTTGGCAATTTTTGCTGCCAAACCATGAATAGATGCGGCATTGGTGCAGCTGCCACTATTAATAATCAATGCACACATGACTATCGATATCACACGAACTAAGGGAATGGGTCCAAATCTCAGGACGACTCAAAGGATAAATGGTAGTTGAAGGTTGAGTAGGGGTCCTTGTGCACTGATGGTAGATGTGACTCATTAATGCCTCACATGAGCTCAGGTCATACTTGATATGCGCACAAGTGTGGCTAGAGAGCACTCTCTATCAATCCATGCTTACAATAGACTAGATAAGAGTAAGCAAGGGTACTTAGCTCATGAAGGAAGATACGTTTGAAATTCAATAAACTCTCCTTAATGATTGTTAGGGCTATAACATTTTACAAGTATTTATATATCCCATTTATGTTAAGTCCTAGGTTTACGTTATTTACAACAAGGAATCTTATTAGGAAAGGAAAGATACATAGTGTACAAGGATAAAGTTCTAAATAGAGAAAAGGATATTCGATTACAAAAAGGACAGTATGGATATCAGAAAAATATGGTATATTAACTATCCACTTTGTAGTCCTAATGATATTGTTTATCGAGCAAAACAAGTTCGGGACATATTAGGTTGGGGTTGGATTCTCAATAGCTCGGAAGCTCGGATGTCTTAAGCTAACGAAGGATTGGTCCAATGGGAGGCACATTGTCTAGTCGACCTCGGCTAGTCAGCTCGAGATTGGGGTAGCTTAGCCTCGGTAATGTATCAGTTCAGCAATAGGCTAGTTTAATGTTTCACCTTGGATTGATGTGCTATGAAGGGGTTGGCTCGATAATAGTTCAAGCACCTTAAGAGTCTCTTTAATGAGATGGAAAGCAGAGTAATTCAGAAGGTTGGATTGGAAAATACGTTGTTCTTTAGAGTTAAACTCCCCTTAGACAACTTAGCAAGTCATATAAGCAAGTCCTTAAGCTGCGAGTGATTAATCCGTGACCCCTTATCATATAGCTAGACACAAAAGTACTTTGGTTTTCAGTAATGAAATCATTTAGAAATTGTTTGAACCTACTCATAAGAATTTTGGACACAATTTTATATAAGTTGTTACTTAAGCTTATTGGCCTAAAATGAGACACTTCACTAGGATTTTGGATTTTAGGAATAAGCACCAAATTAGTATTGTTTAGAGATAAAAGAAGTGTATCTGAGGAGAAAAGACATTCAACAATTGTAGTAATTGAAGATCTAATTATTTTCCAACAAGTTTGCTAGAAAATGCCCTAATAGCAGTCTAAATCTAATGCGTTTAAAGCACTAAATTGAAACACAGTTGTTTTTACATTCTCTACTAAAATAGATGTGCATAGAGTAGCATTTACCCCATTTGAAACAACAATATCCACTCAACTAAGAACCTCAGTCCAATCTTGTATCCCATTAGTAGTGAACAGATTATTGAAATTCTCAACAAACATGCTATCGATCTTAGCTTCATCGGTAACTACCTCTCCATTCTCTTTTTCTAATTGAAAAATATTTTTCTTATGCCTCCTACTCAAAGTCAAATGATAAAAATAGGTAGTGTTTCTATTACTATTATGATTTAGAAATAAAGGTGAATTTCACAAATATAAGAGTGTAGCAATGATGGTGTAAACAAAACTAAATTATAGATTCAATAGTTGATTACTATATTTTTAGTTAAAAGAAAAATGAAAACATGAAATGATGTAAGAGAGATACAAAAATAGAAAAACCACAACTTAGGTAGGTCATGGGTAGGATCACTCTCATAAGGAGAGAAAATTCTGTCTAAAAAGACGGAAGGGTTATGAGAATTTCTCTAGATGTTTTAGGATTATGTTCTTAGCAAATTAACTTAATAAAGCATGGGAGTTTCAATCATATAGTTTGCTTCCTTTATTTATTTATTTATTGTTACAAAAGCAAATGACTAACATGTTCCTTTATTTTTGTGGTAAATCCATGTAGTTGGAGCATGATATTTGAATTTTGTTTTTATCACATGAAAGTTTGTTGCTTTATTGAAGCATTTATTTGGATTTCATATTGACCATTTTTTTTTTCAACAATTCGTATTTTCGTATAAAAATGTCTTTGTTTAAATAACAATTCTCAAAAGATATGATGTTTCGCGAGCTAATAAGTATATCTTTTCAAACAATACAAGTAAGCAATCTACTTTTGTCATGTCTCAATATAAGTATGATTTTTTTATTATTGCTTTCTTTTTATTTTTGTTATAACTGTGTTACAGGAAAAATAACACGTAGCTTTTTCTTAGTTCTTAATAGATGAATCTAAAAACATTGTTTTTAAAATCTAGATAAAAAGGTTGTCTTATGTTATAAATAGAATCTAATGTTTGCATGAGCATAACAAATAGTTTAGTGACTCAAGAAATTTGATGGATTGGACATGGAAGTATAAATAAAAAGCGAATCATAATTTATTATTGTATTTAGATTTCTCATAATTTCTTTTATCTTCTTCCTATTCAATCATTGAAACTATAAATCCAACCATCATAAATTTTTCCAGACTTCCATATTTTATATAACTAATTTTTAGGTAAGTCATTGGAAAACTTTTGAAATTGAATAAACGCCGAATTTTTTAAGAGTCAGTACATATACTTCCCGAAATGATTGTGAGCCTACTTTTTCTTTAACTTTTGTTAGTTAAATCTATTAATTTAGTTGCCCGTCACTAGAAAAGTACAAATAGTTAGGCAACACATAGAAAAAGGTCCTGAAGTGTTATGCAATTTCAAGAGTTATTAGACGATATCCATATAATTTACTCTTTACTCTTAATATTTTCATTCCTATTGAATTTGTAAATTTATCAAAGTTATGTTCCCATTACTCCGCTTTCTAAAGTTTTTAGAAGATGTAGAGCAATCATTTTGGGTTTTCCTCCTCCCCTCAATTATAGTACAACTTTAGAAATATAGGATTCTAATATTCTAATATCGTCCATTCCATTATGTCATTAGATTATAATAATTTTAGCGAGTAATCACTTTGTTGAAAAATGATTGGCAAATTTCAAGAATGTAAAATGTGTATCTTATAGTGTTTGCTTTTTTCTTTTTGTGCAAAGCAATTGGTATATATATTCTAATTAAGTAGTTGTGATATATTCTAAACATGTTATACCATTATACTTAATTTTTATCCACACATCATGAGTACATGTTTGCTAGTATATATATTTTTATGTATGTGTAGATACATATACACACATATATATACATGTTATATCTATCTATGAGAAATGTATTGAAGCCTTAAAATTTTATACTATGTTTAGTACCCTTTTTAAATGGAATGATAATTTTAAGTTCTATTCACTTTTCCATATTTTGGAAGCATTTTTAGAAGTCTGAATTGTTATTACCTAGAATAGGTGATTTTAGTTTTAAGAGAGAATCCGATTTCACTTGAAGGGATGGAATCAATTCTATTTCAAATTCATTCGTAGAAATTTAAAAAATAGGTTTCGAATATATAGTATACATTTGTTTCATTTAGGAGGTAAAGACATTTTTGGAAAATATCACTATAAACATTAATGAAATCCACAATTTCATTGAATAGATTTGTAATTTTGTTTTCAATTTTATTTCATCCAATTCCAATCAATTTCTCTGCAAACCGTTCTCTTAACCATGATTTTCCGGTCGTAGGTACAAATTGTTTCTATATATGTACTTTTCTCTAAAATGTTGAAACACTAGACCTTTACCATTTGTGTGATCTGGCTTGTCAAGTTTCCTTGACTTGTCTTATTCTTAGACTTCTTTTCCCTCTTTTATAAGACAACTTTTTACGGCTAATTGCAAGAAACATTAACCCCTATTTGTGATTCATGGAACAAATAAATTTTCAAGTAGATGATGACCTTGATTTCTGATTCCTGGAATCTACCAACTTTACATAGAATTGGTAAAATTCTATAATAGCCATAGAAATGGATGAAGAAAAAAACATCCTTTATTTCGATGGATTTATAGCTCAATTTAGCGATGTGTTTTCGATTATTTTAAAAAGATGTTTTCTTTTTTCATTATTTTATAATGGTTTGGACTTATTTTCAATTTAAAAAAGTTTTACCACTCATATAATGTTTCATATAAAAGTTCATGAATATTTATCCCTTATATATATGTATTCTTCAATGTTGTTATTTTCGTTGCATGTACATCTCTATAGCTGATTGTATAACTTTTTGTTTGCGTAGTTTAACTTAATAAGTAATTTTGATTATTTCGATTTATAACTCTTTTTAAGTAAAATAGTTAGCTTAAATTTTTCCTTTTGTCCTAGGAAAATTAGGTTATATGAACCATCCAATAAATATGACAAAAATTTAACTTTTTCAGTGATTTGTACCACGTGACCATATTGTTTTACTTGTAAGCCATCCAATCCTCTATCTCTAAATAATTTAAGGGGGAAAAGAGAGTCCTGGGCTAACATACGAGATTACTAAATTAACCTTATTTCCTTTTAAAAAAAAAAAAATAGTTCATATTTGAATATGGTAACTTACTTTATTTTAGATTTTATCCAATTACCCTTCTGCCCCACTCCATTAAAATAAAAATCCCGTATTTTTAATGAGTATTAATCTGTTATGCAAACTCGAGGTTTCATTTGCAGCAAGTGATTTCATATTTTATTCAGTTAGTTTGTTGACGAATTATTTTTTTTTAATATACATTTACACAAACGCGTGATAGGCATATATATCTGGTAGTAGATACTATTAAGCCAAAACTGACTATCCAATCCTACACATCTTTAATTCAGTGCATCTTTATTACTAAGCCTAAATTGACATTTCAACTCTACACATTTTGTAATATAGTTTCAAGTAAACTCTTTTATTCATGGGTACATGCATTATGAGGTACGTGACACTCCAGTGAATCGATAAATATTCCAAATTTAAATTAACATATAAGCATATTTATTATATATTTTATTGAAGTCAAAGGCATCTTTATATTTATCAATTTTTTTTTTTTTTTTTGGCTCTTATGAATATATTCAATGAAATTTTGTGAACCATTGTCGTACGTCATGCCTGAGGAAAAAGCAATGCCACCAGTGTGCTCCTTGTACCCGAAAACCCTAGACCGGCCACCTTTGTTCAAATCGACGACTGTCGAGGACATCTCAACCGAACTTCAAAACTACTGCTCTCTCTCTCTCCATCGTCACACGTACTGCACGCATGTTGCCCACTCGAATCCAAACTCCGACCTAAGTTTATTATGTGTTTGACCCGATTTTATCCCTCCAGTAGTAGATAGAACAGTATGGGAATCACGTTCTTCATTGAAGAAAACTCCAGGGTCCATGAGGGATGTTCTTCAAGAAATAAAGGAGCTCAAGCCAGCTTGTGCTTCTCCCTTAAAAGAAAATTTGGATAATAATATTGCAAAAGATGAAAATGTATGGATGATGATGATTCATGTGAAGATGATCTTGGTAATGACCGATTAAAATCGGGTCATCAACCCAAGTTCGTTCTGTTTTCTCTTTTTTATTTAAATTATGCATTTTTTAAATAATTTTTAGTTATATTATTAATTTCAATTATTTAATAATGACATGACCAATAAAAAGACGCCATGTCTTCCCTATGTATTATTAATATAGGATTTATGTACATGGATTATGCATTTGCTAAAAGATAAAACATACATTACTTTTTTACAAAATAACCAAAACACAAGTTAACTTTTTGAAATTAATCTCTCTTTTTTTTTTTTTTTTGGTAGATCCTTGTAGTTGGAGTGCCATACTTAAATTTTGTTTCTATCACATAAAAGTTATGTTTTATTTGGTTTGGCTTTCATATTTACCTGTTTTTTTCTTCTTTTTTTCAATAATTCGTATTTTTTTTTTATAAAAATGTCTTTGTTTAAACAACAATTCTCGAAAAATACAGTGTTTCATGAGCTAAGAAGTATATCTTTTCAATTGATACAAGTAAGCAATCTACTTTTTTCATTTCTCCATATAAGTGTGATTTTTTTACTGTTGCTTTCTTTTTGTTTATATTATAACTGTGTTATCGAGAAAATAACACATATCTTTTCCTTTCCTAACTTACAATTTTTGGTTCTTAGTAGATGAATTTTGGAACATTTCAAATTGTAGATAAAAAGATTTGTCTTACATCATAAGAAGAATCTAATGTATATGCATGAGGCTAAAAGGTAGTTTAGCGACTCAAGAAGTTTAGTGAATTTGCATACGGAAATATAAATATATAGAAAGTGAATCATAATTTATGTGTCGTGTTTGGATTTCTCATAATTTCTTTTATAGTCATCATAATCAAAAGTTCAAAATATAAATCCAACCATTACAATATTTTCTAGACTTCCTCATTTTATATAACTTATTTTTAGGTATGCCACATTGACATCACTTGAAAACTTTTGAAATTGCACGAACTTTTACTATTTTAAAGGTTGATACATACACTCCTTGAAATAATTGTGAGCCCACTTTTTGTTTATGTGTCGACTTCCTATGTTATTTTCTTATTGACGTGAGCAATAATATTAGCATATTTAATTAACAAATTTTATAAAAATAGTAAAAATTTAGGGAAAAGATTTGCAAGTTTAGCATAAATTTTTTGCTTTCCGATGGGTTATTTCAAATGCATAATCAAGTCCACCATGTCTACAATGTCCAATGAAGAAGGTGTATGATATTGCTGTGAGTTCAAAACCATGGTCTGCCATCTTTTTAAATAAGGTTTATGTATCAGCAAATCGCCCAGCTTTGCTCATACTACTAATCTCACCATTAGGTGTTTCAATACTATGAATGCAACATTTTTCCCTATGTTCATGAATGCCAGCTTCATCTACTTTTTATCCTTACATAAGCCATCTAATAGACATGACACAGATTTCCTTATCCAGCATTTCCTCAAAAAGTTAATACTTGTGTATAGCTTCTTAGATAATACACCACCCAAGGTAGGGGGAGAACGACAATGCCATAGTTTTTTTTTTTTCCTTAAAAAGTTCCTCCTACTTTATTTTTTCTTTTCAGTTTTTAGTATTTTTTTTTTTTTTTAACATTTGCTAGTTAAGTATGTTAATTTGGTTGTCCATGTCACTAGGAAAGTACATAGGTAAGCAGCACACTAAAAGTGAGCCCTAGAGAGCTATCCAATTTCAAGAATTATCACGTAATATTTATATAATTTATTCTTTAATTTTTACATTTTGGTGCTTATTGTATTTGTAAGTTTATCAAAGTTATGTCCCTATTACTCATCTTTTTAGAGTTTTTAAAAGATGTATAGCAATCACTTTTTTTTTTCAATTATATTACAACTTTGAGAAGGGAGGATTATAATCTAATTTATTTCATTGTGAGACTAGTAATCCTATCACTTAATCTTGGCAAGTAATCATTTTTTTGAAAAAGGATCGGCAAATTTCAAGAATGCAAAAAGTTTATCTTATGTTATTTGCTATTTTTTCTTAAAGCAGCATTTATCTATAATATTAGAGCCAAAAGAAATGGTCTTTTGCACACACATCATGAGTACACGTCTACTAATATTTATATGTATGTATAGATATTATATACACATATATGTGTTATCTATTTATGGGAAATGTATTGAACTGTAAAATTTTATACTATGTTTAGTATGCTTTTGGAATGGCATCACGGTTTTAAGTTCCATTGCTTTTCCTATATTTGAATGAATTTTTAGATGCCTCAATTGCTATTTAATGAAATCAGTAATTTTAGCTTTAAGGGAAAATTCAATTTCTCTTGAAAGAGTGAAATCATTTCAAATCCAAATTCATTGATAGAAATTTACAAAAATAGGTTTTGAATATATAATATATATTTGTTTCATTTAAGAAATAAAGATATTTTTAACAAATATCACAATAAACATTAATGAAATCCACAGTTCCATTGAATGTATCTATCGTTTTATTCTCGATTTTATTTCATCTAATTCCAATCAATTTCATTGCAAATTACTCTCCTCAGTAAAATGCCAAGAATTTCCTGTCTTTGACACAAATCGGTTCTATATATACACTTTTCTTTAAAATGTTGAAACACTAGGCCTTTATCATCGTTGTAATCCGGTTAGTCATGTTTCCCTCACTCTTCTTATTCTTGGACTTCTTCGCCCTCTTTTATCAAACAACTTTTTACGGCCAATTGCAAGAAACATTACATAGATTTGGTGAAATTCTTCAATAGCCTTAGAAATGAAAAAAAAAAAAAAAAAAAACCTTGATTTCCATGGATTTATAGCTCAAGTTAGCGATGCGTTTTCCATTATTGTAAAAAAAAATTCCCATTATTTTATAATGATTTAGATCTTATTTTTAATTTCAAAATGTTTTACCACTCATATAACATTTCATATAAACGTTTAGGAATATTTATCCCTTATATGTATGTATTCTTCAATGTTGTTATTTTTATTGCATGTACATCTCTATAGTTAATTGTATAATTTTTTCATTGGTTATTTTAACTTCATAAGTGATACTAATTATTTTGATTTATAACTCTTTTTAACTAAAATAGTTAGCTTAAATTTTTCCTTTTGTCCTAAAAAAATTAGGTTATATGAACCATCCAATAAATATGACAAAAAAATTAAGTCTTTCAGTGATTTGTACCACGTGACCATACAGTTTGGTTTCTTCATTGTTTTGAATTAAATTCTACGATGCAAGAATTTTTTTATTATACTCTTCGTATTAACCACAAAAGTTAGGGTAATGGAAACTCCATTTAAACGAAAATGTGTAGTAAATGAGAATGAGATATAAATATTTCTGATATCTTTTTAACTTGAAAGGCGTCGAAAATTCAATATGGATATTTTTTATTGAATGACAATGAAGAATCTTCTATCTAAACATCCATCACACAATCCAATCCATATATATAATATAAAGCTTCAATTAATCAACCATGTAAATGCATCTAATGAACTATAAATAAGACCGATAATTGTATATGTAAAATAGGGAGGAAAAGAAGCCGTACAGATACCATAAACAAAATGAAACCCTAAAAAAAATAAATAAATTAAAAAATAAACAAATAACATCCGTTAAAATCGTTTTGTAATTATTTTTGATTGGATCCATCTAATTCTCCATTCCACCTTAAAATTATATCCATTTAAATTTAGACTATTGAAATAATTGTATTTTTAATAATTTAAATATAATAGATATTAAATTAAAAATAAAGTAAAAGATTGGAACATCCAATCAAAATAGAAAACTTTACCGTACAAGCTTCCCACCTAGTATGACATATGGTATGTGCTTAATCTTGTACCACTCCCCGCCTCTGCACTTATCCTCTAATTGCAGACAATCATAAATTTCCAGACGTTTAAGAGACTTTAGTTGAGTCATGCTTTCCGGAAATGATGTCAGATTCGGGCAACATTTAATTTCAAGTGTCCTAAGTGATACAAGGTCACCCATTCGATCGGGTAAAGCCATCAACTTATCACAATCGGAAATTTGCAAATGTTCCAGGGACTTTAATTGAGTTATGCTTTCAGGAATTGATGTCAGATTTTGAGACAATATGATTTCAAGTGTCCTTAGTGATGTAAGGTCATCCATTCGATTCCATGAAGATGTCAAGTCCCCAACTTCAAGGGTTTCTAAAGTGGTGCAATGTTGTAGCCAATCTGGCAAACTCTCCAAACTCTCAATGGTTAGAATATTTAGATGTCTCAACCGACGAGGATGAAATGATTGCTTTACTAACTCTGCACTGACTCCACGAAGAGTCAAACTCTCCACATTCTCCATTGATGGCAGAGATTTTAGCTTGAAGCAACTCACAATTTCCAACTCTATAAGACAAGGAAATGAAGGCAGTGAATCAACTAAATTGCTAGAAGTGGACTCATGGCCAGAATTACTAATAGATTCAACTTCATCTAGCCCTTCAAGAACCAACTTTTTAAGACGAGGCAATAGACCAAGTGCTGGGAGGTATCGACATCTCTTACATCCAGAAATTTGAACTTCAACTAGATTTGGAAGGTAGAGAGCGATGTCTTCCATCATCCATCTTGGAAATCTTGCTCCCTCATAGCCCCACATGCACAACTTCCGTAGATTTTCATGTGGTTGGATTCCTTCCAACAATGTTTCATGATTTTTTGTTACCTCAACTTCATTTTGTTTGTTGCCTTCTGGAGTTCTCCAGGATAAACGCAGTGTATCCAAGAATTGCTTCGCCTTAAGGTTCGCCCTCTCTGTTTCTATTGTTGCATTTTTTATATAACCAACCACACCAATAGTTATTTCACCTCTCAAGTTGGTCATGCTACTCAATTCATTTAGCTTAGCACGATTCGAGCTATCCTCTCTAACAGTGAAATGAGTTAGCGTGCACAAAGAGGTGAATTTTTCGAGACCTCGTGGCATACTGTCAATATAACCATGGAGATGAAGATGCACAAGTCTAACCAACTTCACGATGCCTTTAGGCAATCCCTTGAGCTTATAACAACCAATGAGTATTAGTGTCGTCAAATTCTGCAAGCTTTTTATGGAATTAGGAAGTCGTTCCAATTCTCCATTATAAGACAAATCAAGATAAGAAAGGAGCTTCAACTTGCAAATGAAGCTTGGAACAACTTTCATGTTTGTGCCTTGAAGTGTCAAGGCACGTAAATACTTCAAGCTTGACATAAGCTTAAGACGAGGAATTTCACAAGATGTAAACCACGCATCAGTTGAGATAAGTGTCCGGAGCTTTTTATTATTTGGCTGAAGCTTTGAAAGTTCATCCAATAAAATTTCATCGGATGAATAAGATAGATGACGAATAGTATTACTACGAAGAGTACCTTTTCCGTTTGGACCTATCTCATCACACTCTGTCCCTGCCACTTGGCATGCTAGGTCATGCATAAGATCATGCATCTTGCAAACTATCACATTGCCAAATTCATCATCTACTCTATCTTGGAAAAAGCCTCTATGCAACAGATACAGGAAAGAATCACGTGCCTTCTGTTCTAAATCGGCGGCCAAGTCCTCACCTGAGGATGGCTGAATAAATCCTTCGGCAATCCAAAGAGAAGTCAATGCGGATTTTCTAATTTCGCAGTCCTTTGGAAATAAAGAGCAAAATGCAAAGCACTGTTTCAAGTGCGAGGGAAGATGATCGTAGCTTATTCTAAGAACAGCAGTTATGTCGTTTTCCCTTTGTGGTAGTTTGTGGAGGTCATTATTTTTGAAAGATGACCATTCAGCTTTAGTTTTTTTCAAAAATAACATACCTCCAATAACTCTGATAGCCAAGGGAACACCACAACACTTCTCAACTATATCTTTCCCAATGGAAGCTTTTTCAGATTCGGGTATATTCTGTCCCTCTGAGGAAGCACACCGCATCAATAGATCTAAAGATGCACTAGCTGTTAGGCCCTTGAGAACATGAGGCTCAACAACACCGCAAGTGTCTGCAACAATTGAAGCCCGTGTCGTGATGAGTATCTTGCTTCCTTTACCTCCTCCATCTAACAAATCTTTGAGCTTGAGCCACTCCTCCCTGTCTTCGTTCCATAAATCATCAAGCACCAAGAGATATCTCTTCCCATCAATTTCTTTGCGAAGACGATTTTGCATTTGATCCATTTCAAGATGCTCTGGACGTTCAGCATCCTTTGCACTTGCAATGATTTTTCCAACGATCTTCTTTATATCAAAATCATCAGATACAGTAATCCACATTCTTGGTTCAAAATGCTTCTTGACATCCTCTTCATTAAACACATATTGGGCAAGCGCTGTCTTCCCTAGTCCCCCAATTCCAATTATTGAAACCATAGAGATATTTTCTTCCCTGCCAGAATCTTGCATTAGCAGTTTTTTTATTTTTCCCTTATCGACATCTCTACCGATGATTTTTTGCTCTCGTATAAATGAGTGTTGTTTTTCTTCTCTCCGAGTTGTAATCCTCACTTCCCTATCCATTAGACGCTCATCCAAGTGAAAGTTTCGAGCATCTTTAATGGCGTTGATCTTCTTATTTACTTTTTGAAGCTTGCTTGCCATCTTGCAGCTCAGAACAAGTTGGTTTGAGGTCGAAAAGAAGGTGCTAACCTCTTTGATTATTTTGTTTTGGCTCCTTAAATCTTTCAGTTGAGACTCGATGTAGAAGACACCCAGCAAGTCTTCGGCATCATAGAGAGCATCCTTGAGTTGCACGACCCAATCTTTGACTTGTTGGCTTTGGTGATATTGCTCTTCTGCATGGAGTAGCACAGCTTGTATGGTGGAAACTGTTCTTTGCAATTTTTCAAGCTCAGTTTCTACACCCCATAGCTGTTCGATTTTTTGACGAGCTAGTGGTAACAGTTGATCGAGAATGTTCTTGGCAACGTTAAAAACAACGGCCTCTGCCATTTTTCCTCAAAGAGCAAATTCAGAATGTTTGTTGATACTTTTTTTTTTTTTTTTTTAATGTGAATAGGATGACAAAGTTCTGTGGAATGAGAGCAAGTGGAGGCAAATTATAAATAGGAAAGGAAGCAGGAATTCGGAGATGGAGAAGTCATTGAAGTAGTGAAATTCCAATTCGAGGGTCCTATCAGTGTGTCTCGTATTCCTAACGTTATCCTTTTTCTTTTTCTTTTTTTTTTTTAAAAACAATTTTCAATAGGTCTAGACAATGCAGTGTTTCAACCATTTTAATCTTGAATTGGATCAATAATGTAACATATTCAAATAAATATTCAAGCAATCTAAGTATTTATTTTCTTGCATTGTAGTTAAACTTTTAAGATTGATTTGGTAATTCAAAAAGCATAATAAAAAACAAGGATTAGGTGAATTACAAATATGCCCCTTTATATTTTGTTTCTATTCATTTATACCCCTAATCTTTCAATCTAAGTATTTATTTTTTACATTGTAGTTTGATGATTTCGGTTAGAAGTACTTTTTTGGGGGGTGGGGGATTCGTGTGGGTGCTGTTGCTGCTAACAACTCCTTTTTTCTGTCCAATAGTGAAGACAGGAGGCACCTAATTTCTTTGGTCATTTAACGTCAATGGGACAACACTTTTACACCGATTCCGGTTTTTTTGTCCATTAGTGAAGACAGGAGACACCTAATTTTTTTGGTTATTTATTTCATAAGAGTCCGGGACAATACTTTTACACCGACTTTTTTTTTTTTTTTTTTCCATTAGTTAAGACTAGGGACAGCTAATTTTTTTGGTTTGGACCATATTTTTACACGGACGGCCAAAACTCCACATGCCCTAGAAAAATATATGTAACATATGATATGATACCGTCCAATTGAGTTTTAATAATCCAGTGTATTTCGGTTAGCAGTTCTCCATTAATTTCTCTTTCTTGGAAACCGCAGCATAATAACGCGGTGGATTCATATACTATTTACAGGATCTATATTTTGCAGACTTAGGGTTTGATTTTCTAGAATCTTTGCTATAATTTGATTAATGTTGTCAAGGGAATTTACAAAAGAAAAATCCAAGTTCATAGGTTGTATGCATTACAAGATATATATTTTTTGGTTTTCTTATTTTTTATTGACCTTTCAAAAATCTGCATCATCTAGAAAAATATACAGGGAAGGACACTATCTATTGAGTTTTAATAATCTAGTGTCTTTAGGCAGTAGTTGGCCATCAACTTTGATCTCTTTTTTGGAAACCACAGTTATAATAAATTCAATAGATGATACAAGTTGTATACCATATACAAATAGCATGTAAATATTAATAAAATATTAAAATAAATTATAATAAAAAGAATAATTTCTAAATTAATTACTGTAAGTGATTTATATAAATTATACATATAAATATTTTATTGATATTTATATACAATATATATATAACACGTGATGTATATTATTTATTAAATTATTTTGTGAAATATATATTTCAATTACTATAATTGATTAATGTTGTCAAGGGAATTCACAAAATTAGAACCTAAGTTCATAAGCTTTACGAATTATAAGGTTGTTTTTCTGGAACTACCTTTAAGGGCTTATAATTTAAAAGATGTAAGCTTTAAGGGTCTATACTTATTCTACACCATTACCATTGATCGTTATTGGCATGTCTTAGAATTCCTAATATTCAGTAAGGATATAAATAAGATGGGTTTACTCACAAGATATTCAAGTTGGGTTCGATATAATATATGAATTTAACTCGGTTATGGTTGAGTCGAGCTCGAGCTCGAGCTTGAACTACTCGAGCTTTGAGATGCTTAGTTTGATAAGCTCAAGAACTTAATTGAGCTTGAATCGAGCTTAAATATTAGTTGAGTTCAAGTATAGTTTAAGTATTATTAATATTTTAATTAAATTTATAATATCTTTTAAAATTTTTAAGTTTAAACAAGCTTAATCAAGTTGAGCTTCACTTATTAAGTTTTATAGTAAATGAGGAAGATGGAGTGAAAAAAAAAAAATACAATAAAGAAAAGACTAAGAAGGAAGAGACCAACATGAGGACATTAGGTTTAGTCTAGAGAACTAATGGGCTACGTTTTGTTATTTTTTTAAAGCTCATACAAATAAAATGATATTTTTTATTTATTAATTTTATTTAATTATTATTATAGGGTAGATACAAAAATGCCTTGGAACTTGTACCATATATACTTCATAAAGCAGGTTTCAAGGTGGGCATATAGTACATGACCTCATACTCATACTTATACCCTACTTTATAGATATAAGTTCTGGAAAATTAGTATTCGAAATCCACCATACAACTTTAAATACCCACCTAAAACCTACCTAATCGAGGAGGATCTAAGTGAGTACCCTATACAACAGCGTTACCTCTTTATCCCTATAAGGCAAAACATAAAAAATGAAACATTCATTCTAGAACAACTTATCACCTTGAAATCTCATCTCAAATCCAACAAAATCCTCTAAGTTTTAGCCATACAAAACAATAATTTCAAAACCCTATCTTTTCCTTAATTTGATAACATTTGCTTGAATTGAACAAATCTTGATATTGCCTACAAAAAAGAAACAAATGCAAATAAAAGAACCATAAGAACTAAATTATGAAAAAAATCTAATTATATTAGTACAAACTTAAAAATTGTTAATAAATTATGATAGAACATTTAGGTATGCAATTGTAGTTTGATTGATATGGGATACATAAGTCCCCCATATATCTCATCTAATGAGCAAGACCTCTCCATCCTTGTTCAATAAAGATTAGATAGGGCATGATGTAACGCATCATAGAGAAACATTTATCTAGAAGCAAGGGTTTTTCACCATCTAAAATGGCATAGTGATCACTACTCTTTTCTTTTGAAAGTGCACCCAATGGAAATGTTATTAAATAAGAAAAAGATTGTTTAGATTTCAAACCATGCGATTCATGGATAAATATTGCCTTCCTCTTATTAAGTCAGTTTGGACTGGATCAAATCATAATCTCCTAGACACAATTAAGGAACTGTCAAACTGCCTAAGGGTCTTTTACACCATACATCACCGAAAAAGGAGAATGCTGATACCAACTTATTGAAGAGGACATTTAGCAATCAAACAAACCCTCAAGAATTCAAGCTTATTAACTCTATCATATTTCATGATTTCTTAAAAATGAGAAATTGATGTTACAATATATTTTAGGCAGTTTGGAGGAGATATATGAGTGAAACTACCTTTCATAAATCCCTAAGATGATCCTCAATTTATAAAAACCTGTTTTATGTTTTAAAATACCACATCAATGATATAAGAAACTCTCTTCCTTAAAAAACTTATCATTTTATCGTCAAATTTTTTTACAAAAGTTCCTTAACTTTTTTTTTTATGTTTTTATGAGTCTCGATAAATACGTTCAACCAATCAAAATTAAAAAAAAATTAAATAAATAAGAAGAAGAAAAGGAAAAAAAAAAATAATAATTATTGATTATTTCTCGAATAAACAACTTACACTGGTTAAACAAACTTTGCACAACGGAAAGGAAACTCATATTGAGTTACTTACGCCTTGGGGGTATGTACATAGAAATGTGCATTAAGGATGGCCTAAGAGTATGTTAACAAGGGATATTTAGCATATATTCTCGTATCAAGTCCCACTTTAGCCTTTGTATTTACAATGCATTATGCAGTGCTTATGAGGACTGCAGTACCAATATTCATACATGTTGCACATTGACATATCCAATTTTTTCTTTGTTTCTTTTTTTTTTTTTTTTTAAAAGAACCTTAATTGAATAAAGCCATGTGTCGTTCAACATGATTAGGCCATTTTGGCCAGTATCAGATTGTACCATTGTACTCTTGCACTATTTTACACAATTTAAAATTTATAATATGAAGTATTATATTTTGCATAATAATAAATTAATTAAAATTATAATGTGAAATATTAATGAAAGAATTTTACATAATTTATTATTTATGTATCATTTGAAAAGTAATGAAAATATGAAACCTATAAAATAATAAAAAAATCTAATAAGTAATTTTGATTGAATATCTTTTTATAAAAGGGAAAGTTGCTTAAAAAAACTGATTATTTAGGATGCTAATATTATGAGTGAAGTATCTCTTGAAAATAGCCTTTATAAACACAAGGTAAGTTTATAAGGGTACTTAGCATAAATTTCCCTGCCCAAAGGTGATGCGTTTTTAATTTCCTTCGTATGGAGGATGAATATTCAACATAGTCCTATTCCATGTCAATAGCAAAAACTAACCCTCATTATATAACATATAAAGGACTCAGTTCTCCTCATGCTCTTATATTAACTATGCACGAAAAGGTGCTTCTAAGTATTGAAGTGCTTATTTAAGCACTCTCTCTCTTTCCTCTTTTGCCTAACATTATGTCACGATATGTATTTGGCCTTTGCGTATTTTTTACAATAGTAAATAATTAATTTTATAATATATAAAAATAATAAAATAATTTTTATACTTTAAAAATATTTAAAATATATTTAGGTATTTTATGTGAAGTAGTGATAATATTGGACTAGTTAAAATTTTAAAAAATTAATAAATAACTTTAGTAAAGTACTCTTTTATAAGGTAAAGAGTTATATCAAAAGGGAGTTACTTAAAGTATTGATGTAACACTCTATTCAATTCCTTAAGTATCCAATTAATAAATATACACTAAGAAACTACAAAGATGGAAGGGTGGAATAGGTGGATGGTTAAACACTAAGAAATTGTTAGTAAAAAGCCAAAGCAATTTCTAAAAGTTAATATATAGTGGTCTTCCATTAGCTTTTTTAATAGATAATTTTAGCAATTTGTTAATATTAAAAGTAGAGCTCTTATAAGTAATTTCAAGAGGATATAAAAAGGCAAGACATCAAGTATCTTGGACTTTATTTATACGGAGATACGAAAATGTAAGTCATCATAGTAGTCCTATAGAAGAATTAGTCAAAAACCATGAGTCGACACGGAACCGGCCGTCCATGATGAACTTGAACAGGCCACCTGAAACCTACCTTACTATTGGTGAATTGGCCCACTAAACCGGTGGTTCAAATCACCGATTATTCAAATTGTCGGATAAAAAAAAAAAAAAAAAGCAACCGAAGCTGCCAAAGTGATATATATATATATATTGCGGGAAATACAATTTTATTAAATACCTATTTTTGTTAGATGTCTATTTTTATGTAAATTCCTATTCAACATTTTTGTTCTTTTCTTTTATCATTTGTATTCCTCATATAATATACCTTAAATATATATATATATATATGGATACTTTACTTTTTATATATTTTAAGTATATATAATGTTACACCTGTAAATGCAGATTTTAAATTCAACAAATGTAATATATGAATAAATATATTTTGGGAAAAAATTTTAAAAAATATTCAAGATCCAATTCACTAGTCGGAATATCGTGGAAAGAAAAGTTTAAAAAATTATTAAACATCCAGTTCATGAATCAAGAACTAACCCTTTAACCAGCAGGCCTCTTGAGTAGGCCTTGAGTCAGCCCTAGGCAAGCCAACTATGGTTCGATAAAATGTTGAACTATAATCTGCTGGTTCTAGGCTGGATTAAGCCCTGACGCTATGTTTATACTAAGCAAGTATTTTGGATTTTATTAATATTGATGATCTCTAAATGAAACCGAATAACAAAAAAATTAATTTAAAATTGAGGAACAAATTGGTGGGAAATAATAATTCCTAATATTCGTGATGTTGTATAATCTATATGGGATATTGTAGCCCATGAAACTTTTATGGATAGCATGTAGTGTATAATTTTTCCAGAAAATCCAATTTAGAAATTATAATTTAAAAATTAGAATAATTTCAAAGACATTTCCCACGGTTTTAAGTATGTTGCATTTATGAAGCTGACTCAAGTGTTAACCTAGTTAAAGCATAAAGTTTGTTAATGTGTCGTTTCCAGAATTCTAGTTGAGAGAGGCTATTATTATTATTAAGCACTGCATTAATATTAGTATGTGGTATAACGATTACAGAGACCAACAAATATGTATTTTATTTTTTCTTTAAATAAGCCGTTAAAGTATATTAAAAACATAAGCCTGATCAAGTAATTCATAAAATCTATAAACCTGGTCCTTCCTTTGCAAATTTCTTCAGCATTGGATTGTGATGCAGGTCCTCAAATTTTCATCTTTTAAAAACCAGCTGCTTTAAGCATGCACGGTTATCCTTAGTCTAAAAGTGTAAGTAAGATAAACTTACTCATAAGTTACTCAAGTTTAATGATATTCACTCTAATTCAACTTGATCATAGTCAAGTAGAGCTCAAATTCGAACTACTTAAAGAGCTTTTCAGTTGAATTTAAATTTTATGGTACTCAGCTCAATAAGGTTACAAGCGTAATCGAACTCGAATTGAGTTTAAATATTTATCAAATTTGAGCCGAATTTAAATATTATTATTATTTTAACTAAACTTATAATATCTTTAAAGATTATCAAATCTAAAAAGGTTTAATCGAGTGGAATTTGAGCTTATCGAGTTCATTTTTAGCTGAACTCGAGTATTATAAATTAAAACTCATCGAGTTCGAGATTCAAGTTTTTGCATTTAAATCAAGTTTGAGCTTAGTACTATATATTCATGACTGTGCATATTATTTATCAAGTTTTCCCTCACTAATTAATTGCATGTCTTACTTTATTAATTTTTTTAAAAAATGTTCATTTCACCTTCTATATTATCGATTTCATTTTGATTAATATCTCCTAATTTCTTTATTAAATGGGTTAAAAGTGCTTGCTTTTATTATAATAGACCTTGAGAAGTAAAAAATTATTTCAAATGCAACTAAATATATATAAATAAAAGTAAACCAAAATGGAAGAGAATAAACCATAAATGTACTTGCATTTGTCCTGTCAAACTTACCGTAAGATTTTTGGTTCTAACTTGAAAATGTTTTTAGCAAAACTATTAAAAAAAAAAATAAAGATTATATTTTGATTCTGGTAGTTGACTTGATTGTGCTTATGTCTATAATGTGGAAATAAATTTTTCTTACTGACAGCTAATTATTTGGTTTTCTAATTTCTTAATGACCAGAGTACGTCAATGGGACAATTAGGGCCACGGTTTAAATAATCTAGAGTTTCAAGGGTAGTAGTTGGCCCTATTTGCGCTCTCTTTTTTTATTTTCTCCTTATATTATGCTTCTGTAATGTTTATTTTCAGAAAATGCAGCATAATAACGTTGATTTATACACTGTATTCATTATATAGGGCCTATATTTTTCAAACATGAATACTCAAGGCCTGGTTCAGTAAAATCTACTCACCACCTATATATATATATATATATATATATATAACGAGTAATTATTAATAATATTGAAATACATGATAAGATAAATGATAGGTTTTTTAGAAACTATGTACTATATTCTTCATGAATTATTGAAAATTACACACCACATATACATCTACATGGTATGTATTATCCAAATCCATTCGTTCCATCTATTCATAAATCTACAACCCTACCAGTATGTCGCATTGAAAATTTTTTAGGTTTCTAAATAATTTATTTTAAGTTTCCCGTAATTAAAATTCTAAGGTTACGGTTTTCATCCAATTTTCAAGAGGTATCAACGGCGCAATAATTCTTCAACCATTTTCATCTTTGGGTCGATAATGTGAAAATATTCAAATAATATATATTGAAGTGATCTAAGTATTTATTTTCCCGCATTGTAGTCAAAGTATTAAGACTATTTTGGTAATTCAGAAAACTACCGAAAACAGAACAAGAATTAGGTAAATTGTAAATACGTCAATTTATGTTTTCTCTATGTTTATTTAGATCCCTTATCTTTGAATTTAAGTATTTATATTATTACATTATAGTTGATACTTTTGGTTCGATGTGATCTAAATGTATGGATTATATAGACTTTTCTAAGATACCTATTGTGACGGTGGATAACCAATAACGGTAGTCTTTAATAATACGTATATTCAATAATCTGTAAACAATTATCGACCCTCATGTGTACTGAAACTTATTCTGGCTACTTGCATATAACTTATTATATATGTCGTTTTGCTAACAAATTTTTTTATGTCCATTAGTAAACTAAGACCGGAGACAGCTAATTTTTTTGGTTATTTGTTTCTTAATGGCCTAAGCACGTCAACAGGAGAATGCATTTACACCGAGGAGAAAATATACATGATCTAAGAAAATATATATATAATATATGGTAGGACACTGTCCATTTGAATTTTAATAATCTAGGCAAGTAGTTTGTCATTGCAAGCTTTGAAGGGTCTACACTTGTACTACACCATTATTATGTTTCGTACTATACTATGACGTCTTAGAATGCGCATAACTTGGATTGTTAGACGGCTTCACATGACAAATAATCTTTAAAAATAAATAATCTTGAAGATTCCTAATTGTCCTTGGCATTTTAAACTTGAATTTAGCAAATTATGATCTTCACAGCCATTAATGATCTTGCGATGCATGGATTTTACATATCCATAGAGGTTATAAAGATAGTTATCTTTCTCAATTGACTAAAAAATTTAATTTAAAGATTGAAGGACATTTTTCGTAGAAAGTAATCAATTTTAATCTTTGTAATGTTGCCTTACAAGTGCTCTATACACATAACATACCCTACAACAGTTCCCCTATTTTACATTAATGTCATTCGGCAATTATCTACTTGTACAGTCTAAATTGGATATTGTAGTCCATAAAACTTGCAAGACTTGTTTGCGGTCCTGTGTAATTTTTCTAGCAAATCCGATTTAAAAATTATAATTTGAAAATTAGAATAATTTCAAATGCATTTCCCTCGTGTTTAAGTATGCTACATTTATGGAGCTTGTTCAAGCGTAGAGCTAGCTAAATTTTGAAGTTTATCAATATATGCCCGTTGGACGAGTTTCCCTGCTTCAAGTTGATAGGCTAATATCATGAAGTGCTTCATAAATGAGACAGAGAACCGAGCCATGCCTTTGCAAATTTCTTCGGTGGGATTACTCCCATCAGATGGTGATGAATTCCTCGAGTTTTCTCTTTCTTAAAATTCAATTCCTTTAAGCATGCACAAATGTATGTATATACTATTTTATAATATAATTAATTAATTTTTTGATATAAATTTTGTGTCAGCACTGTACAAATTAAATATAATATAATAAATTTATACTGTTTAATTTTCTTTATACTTATCATATCACATTTAGTCCTTACAACTAAACACTATCTAACTAATGATTAATGAAAAACATGTACACAAATAGTCTAAAAATGCATAAAAAAAAGAAATATATAATTGCAACAATACATTATATATATATATATACATACATTTGTGCATGCTTATATGTGTTTATATATATATATATATATATATACACATACATACTAGCAATTAGCAAATATGCTTAAGCAATATATTTGCAAAAGTTAAATACAACCATATAATTAAATTTAAACCATAAAACAATTATAAAATTATATTATACACTAAGGTATTATTTGATTGTGCAATTTTCGTAATACTAAACTGGACAAAAATTTTTATCCTATATTTAATTTGTAAATTTGCTCGGTGATTAGACAAAAATTATACTAATGAATTTGATAAAATATCTAAATTTTGTTTCATCCGCACTATGATACAAAAATGAAATTTACTGGACAAAAATAAAAAAAATATTTTGCATATTCAAAAATATTCCTCTATGTTATAATATTAAGTTAATAAATATTATTTTTATTAAATATTACAAAAAATTATTTATTTTATAATATAAATAATTAATTTTTTGATATAAATTTTATATCAGTACTATATAAACTAAATATAATATAATAAGTTTGTACTATTCAGCTTTTTTTAAGAACATGTACACAAATAGTCTAAAAATGCGTGAAAAAAAAGAAATATATAATTGCAACAATGCATTATATTTGTTAAAATAGATAATTTCTTTTCCTATCAAGATCAAATCTAATTTGCTTCATCTAATAAATTGTTAGGTACTTGCACAAACAAATAAATATGAGCAATCTAAGTATTCAGTTTCTTGCATTGTAGTTACTTTTGAAGATTGATATAATAAATCAAAAATCTATAGAAAAAAGGCAAGAATTAGGTGAATGGCAAATATCTCCGCTTATATTTTCTTTATATTTAATTAGACCTCTTATCCTTCAATCTAAGCATTTTCTTACACTTATAGTTCGATGATTTTGGTTTGATGTGGTTTATGATTTGATTGGATTTTATATCTACCATTAACGTATAGGAAACTACTTTTGCCTGATTGCATATAATTTATATATATAATGTTTTGCTAACAACTCGCTTTTTTATTTTTTCGTCCATTAGTAACCTAAGACTGGAGACAGCTAATTTCTCTGGTTATTTATTTCATAAGAGTACGTCAATTGGATAATACTTTTCCACCAATCTAGAAAAATATATACAATATATAGTAGGACACCATCCATTTGAGTTTTAATAATCTAGTGTTTCTCGGGGGCAGTTTGCCATTAATTTCTCTTTCTCGGAAACTGCAGCGTAATAACGAGGTTGATTCATATACTATTCATTGTGGAATCTATATTTTCCAGATTTAGGGTCCAATTTTCTAGAAGTGAAATACTCCATTACATTAAATATGATTAATATTGTCAAGGGAATTTACAAAAGAAAAATCCAAGTTGATAAGTTGTATGCGTTATAAGAGATATATATATATATATATATATATATATATATATATATATATTAAATGCTTTTAATGGCTTATAATTTAAAAGATGTAAGCTTCATTTTTATGTTTCGAACTATACTATTAGCCATTCTGGCATCTTCTTGAAGTTGGAATACGTCATTTTCTTTAAAAAAAAAAAAAAGAAAGGAATAAAGAAGTGCGTAACAAATCATTTACATGCTTGGCCCAAAAAAAAGAAAAAAAAAATCAATCTTTTACATGAGCTTAATGGTTAGACTTAGATAGCTTCACTTGAGAAATAATCTTCATAAGTAAACGATCTTGAAGCTTTTTATTTTTCCTTGACATTTTGAACTTAAATCCAGCAAAACTCTAATTTTCACTTCCATTAATGGTCTCATGATCCATCAATTTTGTATAATAGTAGTAAAGATGCGCTCAAACAGTAAGTGTAAAGATTATATTTCTCGATTGATAGTTTCCTATTTTGCATTAACATTACTGTGCAATTAACGTAATTTAATAAGTATTACTTACCACTTGTATATGTATATGATGGATAATTACTAACAATATTTGAAAACATAACAACATAAATGATAAGTTTTTTTAAAAACAATCTACTGTTGCTACCATGTGTTCGCAAACTATTAGAAGTTATACATCATAAACATATCCATGTGGTATATATTATCCAAATTCATATGCGTATACATCCATGTGGTATTTATATATAGTGGATAATATACCCGCGATGCGTGTACAGATTAAATAATATTAAATCTATACCTTTAAAATTTACTATTATTTATTTGGTGAAAAGTTATGATTTTTGTTAAATAATATAAATATAGATTAACTTTTTTTTCTATATCTATACTCACTTTAAACCCTTTGATTTTTTACTTATGAACAAATGATGATTACAAATAGAAATCCATCTATGAGCATATATAAAATAAGGATAGATAGAAAACAAAAAGAGAGAGAAACCTTCAAGGATAGAGATCTAGGATAAGTACAATGTTGTATGAAGAGGCAGTGAAGAAAGTAGGTTTTGAGATTAGGAATGATCAATGGAAGACAGTGGATTGATATACCAAATTTACTTTTAGTATAAAATAATTATCATTTTAATAAGTTATTTTTAATTTTAATTTTTTTGCAATAAAATTTTAATTAAAGGGATAAATGGTAATATCCAAATGAGCGGTTATTTAAGGGTCAATCCGCTTTAATAATATATATATTTTTATTAAAACAAACAATTTCTTTTCCTATCAAGATTAAAATTATGCCAATCAAATCCAATTTACTTCATCGTATAAATTGTTAGTTACTTACACAAACAAATAGATTTGATGTAACCAAGGCCTAAGGATTAAATCCAATCACAAGAGATATTGGGCAACAACTAACAAGGATAGTTCTTTTTGTGTTTTTATGTGTGTAGGATAAACAGAAGTTTGAAGAAATTAAGATATGAATGGCTATCTATTGATAATCAGACTAAGATTTTGATTCCCTCTCTTGTTGCCTCACGAAGAACATAAAATCAATAAATGACAATAATTAGAATGACTAGTCAATGCTGCAAATCAATCTAATTATCAAGAAAACACACTAAATGGTGTTTGCAATAAGCAATAAATCTCACTCTAAGAAAATAATAAGGCAAAATCCTTCAAGAGGAATTCTATTATCGAAAGCGGCTAAAACTCTATTTACTACAATAATGAAAAAAGGCTTTAATATTAGCTAGCTACACTTTAGGTAATGGCATAATTGTAATTAAATGAAGATACAATTAAGTAGATT